>JABSTQ010011590.1:0-420198 GCA_013358835.2 Ixodes persulcatus
CGTCTAAACACTCTTGCAAGTATTTTTACTGCCGAGCTTTATGGGGTCATGATGGCGCTTGATTATATAGTTCAGAGTAAAATAAAGAAAGCCATCATCTTTGTAGATTCCCAGAGTGTTGTTAGGGCTGTATGTTCTGTTTTAGCAACAAAGAATCGGCTGACCCTAACTGTGCGTGGTAAGGTGCAGCAGGACCTACAGGATGGGCACGACATTAGGTTTTGCTGGATTCCTAGCCATGTGGGCATTGCGGGCAACGAGGCTGCAGATAAACTGGCCATCTCTTCGCAAAATCTTCCCGTGTCACATGTCCGCATCCCCCACCAAGACTTAAAAATGCCTACAAGACTTGCAGTCTTGCGATCGTGGCAGTCCGAGTGGGATTCAGAGGATAACAATAAGCTTCACATCATCAAACCAGACCTTGGTACTTGGGAAACATCTTACAACAAAAATAGATTCCATGAGGTCCTTCTATGCCGCCTGAGAATTGGCCATACCTACCTTACACACGGTTACCTGCTTACTGGTGGAGAACCTCCATCCTGTGAGCGCTGCGGTGAACCTTTGACTGTTCTTCACATTTTATTTCTTTGTCCTGGTCTTCGGCAGCAGCACAAATTCTTTTTTCCTGACCTTTTCAAATATCGCATTCCATTTCACCCTGCCTTGCTACTTGGTGAGCGACCACTGATTTCATTCAAACGTCTTTTTGATTTTCTTGAAAATATTGGATTTTTAAACAAATTATAGAACTAATCCCACATAGTTTAATTCAACTCACCCTTTTTAATTGACCCACCTTGTTTGGCGCAGTATGGCCATTGTTGCTCTTGCGCCATTAAAACCGTAAACAACAAACAAAAGCTTGGGCGAAAAGCCCTTCTCGCATAAACAGAGAAGGAAGAAATAAAGAATGCGGGAGGAGCTCGAGCAGAGGCCCAAGTGGAACGTGCTGATTCACCTGTTAGCAAGAGGAGATTTTAAAAACATAATTTCCTTGTCAGTTAAGGTAACAGATGTATGGCTAATACATAAAGACAGCTCAATCTCTCTCTAATATCTACGATGGATTGCCACCTATTTATGCACTGTTTACACTGCTCGTGTATGTCAACGTTAGAAAAAACGTGAATAATTAGCAGATACTATGAAAAACATAAAAGGGGATTATTTTAGGCCTTCATTATTCCTAGTATGGGCAACCAATGTGTTGTACATCCGTATTTTACCTGAGCTGCCAAGAAACTTGTGTTTACACTCTTATGCATATGGGTGAATTAACCTGTTCCACTTGGACCTGTTCGAACTTTTGCTAAAGCTCCTTCTGCATTCTTTATTTTTTTTTCTTCTCCAATTTATGTGAGTTGGGAGTCTGCATTCGTATGTAGTGTACTATCGTGAGCAATATGAGAGGGAACAGCGGAGCGCGTGCCAAATAGCCTCGAACCCTACCCGTGGCGATACGCTGCGGCAGCTCTTGGAAAGAAGGTGGAGAGAGCGGTGCGCTTTCGTCTGCTGCCGGCACCCCCGCCACTGGCAGCTTACTTTTCACGCACTTTTCATCGCCGACTACTAACGGCGATAACGTCTTGATACCACTTGATACCACCGTGATCAAAAATGCGGTTTCATCTCGTTGCCGTGAGCTTTCTTTTTCAAGCTCGCAAAGCTATTAATGATACGACGTATAAAAGCGCCTCGCAATGTTCATCATTATCAGGTGCCGCGCGAGAGGAAAGCCAGCATGGCGGGGGTGCCGGCAGCAGAAGAAAGCACACCGCTCTCTTCACCTTCTTTCCAAGAGCTGCCGCAGCGTATCGCCACGGGTAGGGTTCGAGGCTATTTGGCACGCGCTCCGCTGTTCCCTCTCATATTGCTCACGATAGTACGTATTCCTCCCCTTTATTCCTTGTTTTTTGCTGGCCATTTTTCGAGATGTTTAATCAGAAGGAACTCACCACCTTACTATGTGGAAAGGCTGTTGATAATTCCAAAGTGTCTTCAAAATAATCTACCTGACATCTTTGCCTTACGCTCCAGTTTCTGAAGCTGACGTCCTCCGAACACAGCCTTTCTGATTTCTCTGATCCTTGATCTTTCTTAGTTTCTTTTGTGTTCAATAGATCGAGTTGCGAGTGTGCGCCAGTCTGCGTCCTACGTGTTCCTGTCCTTTTGTCCTTGTCTTTTTGTGCACTCTTTTTCAAGTTGGTCCGTGATATTTTTATCATATATTCTGCTCTGTGTCTTCATCTTTATACTTACTGCAGCCTTTTGCCAAGTGAAAGTTGGCATTCACCTTCGCCATCCTGATGCGAGTGTCCTGAGACGACACAGGATGACAGATTCCTCTACTGAAGTCCAGGCTTCATGGAAGACTGCCAAGGCTGTTCATGGTAAGGTGCTCTATATTGAGCAATATAATAGCAAGTTATTGCTGCTAGGATTGTTTTTAACAGACTGTGTTTATGGACTGGCCTTTGGCAATTCCGATGCCACTCGCGTGAAATGAAATCCTGTAGGGGAATTGTGCATTCCATTCGTAAGCGGAATGCTGGGTTTACAACTGAAGTGCGTCTCTACTTGCTGCCAGTATTGTTGTGTATTGTATTTGTATTCTGTATTTGTTTATTTAGTGTACCCAATAATGTCTAAAACCTTCCTATTGGTGCGCTTGTTAGTGGCAACACACAAACATGAATGAACGGCAAGAGTGGTGAACAGTGCTACTCTCGCCGTTCGCCAGTGCCCATTGGTTTTCGGAGAAGTTTGCAGTATTGGTCTCTATGGTGTTTGGACATATATCGCACATGAACACAACCAGGGCACTGCACCGACCATTCGAAAGATTTGCATGAATACACCTTGTAGCTGGTCATACTTTCAGAGTCATTTTAATGTTGCGAAAATGAATCATGACATTGGCATATTTGTCATGCCAAACCCTGTCACACCTTTTCCGAACTCTGATCTCCACGAGATCACAGTACTATCGTTTCTGTTGTAGTGGCATGCACGGCGGACTCTATACTTGTTTTGCTTCAATTTTTGTAAGGGGGACGCTGTAATCCCATTCTTCTCATCTCTGGTCTACTAAATAGCACCATATTTGCAGAGATAGTCTTCGAATTTGGTAGTTTCATCGAAATATGTTTCAGCTTATAAGTTTTGTTATTTGGCTTGTAAATTTACAAGCTTTTCTAGATTGAAGGCAGCAGATATCTTACCAGCAGTCATGGTACATGTCCGAAGTATATTGCATTAACATAATTGACCCAATTTCTAATTTTTATTGTCCAGTGCCTCTAGCGAATTCCCCGAAAGTCGTCTTTGTTTCCATCGAAGAGGCAAGACACTAATCTCCCTCTCGTGGCTTTCACGATGCTAAGTAAAAGTCGAAAGATAAAGCAAATATGTACAGAAAGGCAAGACCCTCCTCGTACGTTGGCTGCGACGTCACGGAAGCGATGGGACGCTATTGGATGCGGAGGTGGCGGAGGGGTATATGATTCCCTTTGAGGGGCATTTGCCGCTACCTTCTTGACTTGTAACCTACTATAGCGAATTCTGCATTCTAGGATTGCTTTTGTTTGTTTGTTTGTTTCACATAATCTACAGCACTTTTTCCACCTTTATACTCAGTGCGGCCCTCGCCGAACCGAAGCTAGCATCGACTAGGCCAATTCGTTCCTGCATCACCAGCTGAGCCGAGGTTCAGGTCCATGGCAGTCTGCAAAGGTTGTTGATGGTAAGCTGCCTTATATATACAGCTGTGTAATAGCAGCTTGTCCTGGGTGGCAATTTGAAATGCGTTTTTATGTTTTAGAAAGTGAAATTTGCATGAGCATACTTGCAATGTGAAACCTTACCAAGCCTGTTCTGATCTTTCATCCTCTTGAGATTTCAGTACAGCCGTTTCTGCTGCACACACACTGCCTACTTTGGCCAAGTAGAGACTTGATCCATATGAAGGTAAGCAGGTGATTATCAACTGCTCAGTGCTGTCTGTGGTGACGTTCTCTCCTTGCCAGACAACCTACCACGCTTGGTTCGCAAGGCATTTGAAAAGGAGAGCAAGTCAGCTGCTGCATGATGCTCCCAGTACTGAGCAGTCGACGATCGCTTGTTTAGACTGATATAAATCATGACTGTACTTCAAGCTCGGCAAGCACAACACTTGTCTGATTCAGCCTAGCTGTGGTGTGTTGGGCGGTATGTGTAGAGCTAGTTGACTTCTGTACACACAGTGGCTTTGAGGTATAAAGCATGCCCAATTGACAGCTTTAATGCAGTCTTCGTGTAGTCCAATTGATGTTTTGTTTTGGCGTGCATGGTATGTGTTCACACTTTTTTTTCCTCATTTACCGACAGTCCTAGCTGTCTGCAGATAGCGAGTGTGAAACATGCCAGCAAGTCTCTAAAGCAGTATGCAGTGCCATTTTGTTCTATTGTGCAAGTGAAGAAGAGACTGCACTCCACTCTACTCAGCAGGAAAGCACCTATATGCGCACAACGCTCAGTCAGCAACGACCAACCGGAGCGCAGATGCCGATGGAGCAGACAATTCCTGCATCCCGATGGCCACTGCCGGCTGAGCGTTACGCGCATGCCTGGTGGCTTTCTCGCTTAGTGGCTGAGCGGAGCAGTCGTAAAAAGCGCTCAGCTAAAAATGTTTCCGATAAGGGGTGGCTGACGTATAGATATTTCAGGCAGAGGGATGGCCAACATTTCTCACCTCAATTCTCAGTATGAGGAACTCTCATCGCAATACAAAAATTAGGATTCAAACTTCCTCTACTCCTTTCTGACAGGTTTTGAGGCATGTGCTCCTGGCAGTATTGTCGGGCTAGATATTATTATACCCAGATCCACTCCAATAAATTCTAAGAGGATGAAGTCAGTTGCCACATAGCTTGTGCAAAACTAAATCTGGAACGCACTCCTTTCTGTTTACCACTGTATTCAAAACCTTGTCTCAATATGTGATGGGTCTGCGAAGAAAATTTACCTGGTAAACAATGTTACTTAGAAAATAGATGTCCCTTACATATTAACCTGCATCTACCAACCACTGTCCACTGCTTCAGTACTGATTTGTTATCGTTCAATTGATTTGCCTGAACTGTTCGCACCTGTAAACATCTTAAAGATGATCACGAGGGAATGTTTTTTGTCATGTGATGTCATATGCTTAAAGTAAGTGAAGCTTGCGGGCATTTTCAAGGGCTATGGGGCATGCCGATGGTAAACACTCAATGTGAGTTTGATGGTGGACGCTGATAATATATACTAGTTTGTAAGTCGCTATTTTTTATTTGATGAAATCTGCAGATGAGTTTTAGTCGTCAGGTTGCCATTATGTGGGAACACGGGGGTCATACTCTGCAGTACATTATATGTTTATATGTGTCTACCCAATCTCATTAGTATGTGTACAACAATGAGCTGTATTTGCGACTCCAGCGACCTATAGGGGGCGCCACCACCAAACAAACATGGCGGCTGGGAACAGTTCGCATCGGCTCGGCCGGGCCGCCTGAATGGGTAGCGCATTCAATTTAACAGATTTTCTTTTGTTTAATGCCCTATTTTATAGGTATTTGAACTGCGACGGTTAAGTGTAGCCGGTGCACATAAACTTGCAGAGCATGGTTTTGTTTTCCCGGTGCTTTTTGTTCTTTTCATGTCAAACTTTTGTTTTGGAGATTTCGTTCAATACCGAAACTATGGGCTCCGGAGAGACGGTAATAGACTCTAATCAGTTTTGATCAGCTAAGGAAAGCTGTGATGACTACAGAATTGTTCCACCGAGAGTAATTTCCAGCTAACTCGCATGCCTTGACCATGCGACTTATCTGTTCGCGAAATCGAGCTTTTGTGCGTATTAAGAAACAGCTCTAGTCGTCTGCTCAATCAACACCACAGGCTGCAGGAAAATTACGAAAATTAAGCAAGCGCTTCTTGAGCCAAGGAGCATGTTAACCCGCTGGCGCCCCACTAAGCAGCTGATACTCGTATTTCAATTCAGGTTTTTGTAGCAATCTAAAAGTCATTTTGACGTATATGCGGGTTATGTATTATATTACGTACTATGTCCCATTAAAGCGATATTAGTATATTCTTCGGGTTGAAATATGAGCTTAGTTGACTAGCTATTAGGTGAACTGCTGAATAAAAGTATATTTGACAGACAGAAATATACTACTTAAACTCAGCCAAATGGTTCTAGCCGGCAGCACGGAGTCGAATGCGGACAAACTGAAGAGAGTCTTCATCGGAGATTCACGCAGAATCCCTCTGCATTGAACTTGACTTCAAATCCTTAACGAAAAAATGGAGTATCCTTTGTGGCCGGACAACCTGAGCAATGTAGACGTATATTGCTGCTGGCTTCAACGGGGGTATAATATAAATATTGGAAGCGCGATAGATCATAATGTCGTGACAGCTTCTAACTTTGCAAGACGTATCCCCCACCTTTTGAAAGCAGACAATTTTCCTCATTAATCGTATGCAGCGAGCACGTTTTCCGGAATAAAGTGATTGCAAAATCAGCCCAACTCTTTCGGTGTGGTCCAGAGGCTTTTTCGGCGAAAAGCAGCCAAGATGAATAGCCAACGCACCGACCGGCGTGGGTGGCTCAATCTTGAAGCTAATCAAACACAACCAAACTCAAGAAAAGCAGCTATCTGACCTTCCCATTCACTTGACTGCAACATTGGGGTTCCCTCCAGTGAAACACCTCGTCTGTCGTCCTCAGTCCACTGTTCTACATCCTTATAAAGAAACCACTTATCAGCTACCAAGTAGTCGTCACTTTGAATGTCATTCGAGACAGACAAGAAACAAAACGTTTTTCTGCGATTCCTCTCCATCCAAGAAATCGAAAGTATGCGACCGTGTGTTGTGGAGTAAACGGGCTTCCAAACATGTGATGGAAGGAAACAATCTACGGAGGGTTCATCACGCTGATGAACACTCAGGCAAACTTGAGAAATATTCGGACCTTCGTCAAATTACATTGTTCGCCACCGCGCCGCCAACACGTACCTGTCCGCGAAAGCCGCCAGAGACGTGGAGAGGCGCAAAGTGACCTGTCCCGGCTGGTTCCCGGTTTTCCCGCTTAATGCCGTCCGTTTTGCTGGAGTTGCGAATATGTCAAGGATATGATTTGTCGTTGTCTCAGTAAGATGAATGAATCGCTATATTTACCTAAAAATGCTGGATCTTGCGCGCACCTATCGTGACGAACGACAATGTTAAACTATATGCCGACTACTCCGCCAAGCTTGACCGTCTCTCGACATGCCCTTTTGAATTAAAAAAGATGACTTCCACAAGCCTTTCTCTGAAGTGGGCCTTTTTCATACAAACAGCTGACCTTGATTATGAGATAACTGCACCATTTTTGCCCTTAGTCATCCAGTGTATTCTTGCTGGTGTCCCTTAGGGAAATCAAAGCATTTTTCTTATATAGTTTCCAGATTGAACATAAAATAAAGACAAGCATTAGCTACAAGAAGTTTTCCTTTTGCATGGGCTGCTTGTCTCACGCCCCTCACCCCAGTTTGGAATTTCTGGATTATAATGTGCAGCTGGTATTGATTTACCCTGTCATTTTACTGTGATGTCGATTCTCTTTACAGGTGCTGTAATGAAGGACTCGCCTTCCCAGGTGCATGGACGACTTGCATCACAAGAGTCATGGAAAGTGTGAAGAAACTTTCCTAGGCCCATGACATCCAGCCTCTTTCATCCAGAGCACTCCTCTGGCGACAAGCCCATGATTACCAGCCGAGCTGTAGCTTCACTGCAACTGACAATAAACAATTACGGTAACAATTTTGTATGCTTCATTTACTACGCATGTATGAGTGACAGATGGATGTGGCAGACAGTGCAAAATAATTGTTTACACTCATTATTTGTTAAAATTACCCTTGTTATGAACTACATCTTTTCTATTCAGGTTTGAATTGCACACAAAACCACATGTTAGCCTGTAAAACAAGACCGGGAACTGCACGGTTTTAGCCCGCTAGCCTGGGGCCTCGCTGGTATCTTGCGGTATTGCTGGTACTACGCCGGGGATTTGTGCTGGCAGCAGCCCGGGAACTCGCAGAGACAAATCAAGACCGGGAACTGTATGGCTTGAGGCCGCTAGCCTGGGGTCTTGCTGGTATCTTGCTGTGCGGCTGGTACTATGCCGGGGATTTTTACTGGCAGCAGCCCGGAAACTCGCAGGCAGAAAAGACCGGGAACTGTATGGCTTGAGGCCGCTAGCCTGGGGTCTTGCTGGTATCTTACCGTGTTTCTGGTACTACGATGGGGATTTGTGCTGGCAGCATCCCGGGAACTCACTGGGACGCCCAGTGCCGGGCGTCCCAGTCAGTCCCGGTCACTGGCCAGTGACTGGCAACCTCACTGGCCCGTTGTCGCCCCGTGGGGCGTTTCCAGCGTCGCCCCAGTAGGATCTTACCGGCAGACCGGTACCGCCCAGTCCCGAACCGGCGATTTGTGCTACTTGGGTATATCCACGGGCTCACCCACCGACTAAAAAAGATTGCTGACCGACAGGGCGTACAGGTCATATGCTCTGCGCCTAATAAGGCATACTCCATGTGCCGGAAGGTGAACAGGGAGGACAACAACGAAGAGACAGGTTGCAGCACATCTCACAAGACCAGATACACCGAATGCACAAAAGAAGTCGTGTACCAGATTCCTTTGTCATGTGGCAAATGCTACATTGGTCAAACGGGAAGGTGCATTAATGACAAAACAAGAGCACGCAGCATCAGTGAAGGCCATCACAGCAGCAGGGCACCTCGCGGCCCATTGTTGAGTGTGCACATGTGCTCCAAACCTTGCCAATATTGGCATCCTGGCAAGAAATCGCACAAGGGTTGCTCGAGAAATTCTCGAGGCCCTTGCTATTGACGCGAAGGGGGATCACTGCGTGAGTGCACCGTCAATCGCGCTGCATCCACAAGGAACTGGTGTACCTGCGAAGAGCCGCACACTTCACAGGCACATAAAAGAGGAGGAAGAGGGGAAGACGAAGGTTCAGATATAGAAGAAGAGGAAGAATCCGTTTATCGCAATATGTAGACTAAAGAGAAAGAAGATTTCATTAAAATAGTTGCGAGTCCAGCGGTGTGTCTGCCTTCTTTGTTCGTCTCTGTGTGTGTGTCGTTAAAACGTTCAGCTGGCACTTTAACAAAAACGTTATCTTGACACAAATATGTGGGATACAGTTGTACAGCGTCCATTCGTGTGCTTAACCAATTTTGAGGCAAATCGGCGACAATGAAAAGAAAACGCCCGAGTACCAGTAAGGGAAAGTCAGAAAGGATGCATACCTACAACAAAACAAATTAGAACGACCACGAGCAGGAAACTCTGGTGAGGCTCTCGGAGTGACTCCCTGCAATGGGCCTGCGCAGACCACAGAACAAGATCGGTCAGAGCTTGCAGCCATAATGTGCTTCATACCATGAAGTTCCAGAAGCAGCTGCAATTGGAAGCAAAGTGCATTTCATTTCTCTGCAGAACGGAGAATTTAATAGCTAGCATGCGTTTATAAGGTGATACAGTCATGAATGCACCGACTTTTCAATGCAGCACTATATCACCAAATTGTTAATCGTTCCAGGTAACACTAAAAATTGGAAGCATTATTCCAAACTATCTCAGCTTAAAGTTAACCATGGCAGAAGCTTCAAGCCATCCTTGCAAATTCAGTGCAGAAAGCAAGCCATGTGACCTAGTTGGACGCCATGGTACATCGAGCTTATAATCATGTGTCACGCTGTTTTTGCTGCAATAGCTTGTAGTGTCAAAAGCGGTTCAGCTTAAAGAGATACAAAGTACAGACATTTGTGAGTGGGGCCCTGGCCTAGTCTTCAGCTACATTGCGATGTATGACGTTCCAACCGGGATGTTTGCTGCCTGTAACCATATGATCAGCTTGTGCCCAGACATTGTTCGAGCTGAGTACATGTCCTCAACAGTGCCGTTACTTGAGAAGCATTTTTATTAATGTTAAACATGACTGACTTACTGAGACTGCGTCTCAAGGCCTAATGACTTGGAATACCTAACTGAATACTGATATATTAACTAAATGCAAAAAATTGCCTGGCAGGCATTATATTTCTCAACAGGCTGAGCAGCCCATCCTAAAACCCGCCCCCCATTTTGAAAGCTATCTTATCCCTCAATTTTCTGCCGGCCGCCCCCGCGTCGACATATATGGATCGTCACTGGCACTCTCGATATAGGCGCGATCGGGAGCAATAGCGCCGCGCGTCGCGATTTTGCAGCTCCGGTCATCGGTCACTTGTGCTACTCTTTTTCCGTTGCAGCTGTACTTCATGTAAGCGATTTGGCGAGCGACAAGACAAGCGACAGTGACGAGGACTCCCTTTCGCTCAGTCAGCCGCGCGACGAGACACACCTTATGAAAGCGACCAAGGCGTTGAGCGACGTTTTCTAGAAACCCAAAAACCGATTGACGCAAGCAGCGACAGTGAGAAATCTTCGTCGCTCGTCGCCGGCACTCGTAGCTTCTAGCCGTCGCTCGTCTCGTTGATCACTATATTGCTTACATGCCGTTCAGAAAGGCGCTCTAAGTGCTTACCATTGCATTGGGACCAGCCTCGCATCCAACCGTAACCAGTCTTGTCTTTTTTTTTAAGCCGCCCAGGTAGAAGTTAACATCGCACATTGTTTTTAAGCATGGCTCCTCGTTCATCGGCTCGATTTACGATTTCGGTAAATAAAAAACCGTGATTAAGCACAATTATTCTAGCTCAAATTGTCACGAACACTGGGCACACATGTTTACTCTGAAGCGCACCTAACATAATTTAAAAGTAGAACGAAAACGGGACGAGATTTGCTTACCGCTTCACGGAAAGACAGACGCATTCGGATCCTAAGCCTAACAGGTGAACTTCGAACTCTCCGGCGATCGGACGAGGCGCGCCGGCCACGCTGCGCTGACCCAGGCTGACCACGCCTGGTTGAACTATGAGAGGCGCCGTCGAGTTGAGAACCAGAGTCGCACTAGAAACGGACCGCAAAACATCTGTCCCGTAAAACGTAGAACGAGCCGACGACCCTCCTGCCGCGCCTTCGCCTTCGCCTTCTACGCGACGATGGGAAGCCGGGAAGTGGGGAAGCCGAAGCCGGGAAGCTAGGCGAGCCGGGGAGCCGCGGCAGCCACTGGGAGGAAGCTTTACGTTTCTTTTTCTTTTCTTTCTTTCTTTCTTTATTGATACTGTCAATCTCTTACGAGATCGTAACAGGAGTGGTACATTGAAACACTTTCAAGCAGGATGTACTTGCTGCGACAACAGAAAACAAAAATCTGAATATGTGGTAGCATTTACAACGTCGGGTGGTAGGCTGTTCCAATCGATGATTGTACGAGGAAAGAAGAGAACTTAAATGTATCGTTTTTATATTTATATGGCTTTATTGTTTTACTATGTGTATATCTGGTAGACCTGGGGCAAAAAAAAGTTACATATTTATCTTTATCTATTCCAAGCTCGTCATTGGCGATAAGGTAGAGAAATTTAAGGCGGTTTATTCTCCTTCTTTCCTGTAGAGTTTCCAGGCCTGCGTCATTACGGAGTTTTGTTGGAGATACATATGAGGAGTACATATTATACACAAAGCGCACTGCTAGTCTTTGAATTCGCTCAAGTTCTGAAATACAAGATAAGGTATGTGGATCCCAAATGACGCTTCATATTCTAGCACTGGCTGAACAAGAGTTTTATACAATAGTAGTTTTGTATCACAGGAGGCCTGCCTCATATACCTACGCAAGAAACCCAGCTTACGCATTGCTTTACTAGCTGTTTGATTGATATGAACATTCCATTTAAGATCAGACGTTATTGTCAACCCCAGATATTTATATGAATTTACTCTCTGAAGGCTGCGGTTCCCAATTGAATAATTAAAAGTGATAGGCTCCTTTTTTCGAGTAATTGACATACTTACAGTCTTTGATAAATTTAGTGACATTTTCCAGTCATCACACCATCTAGACAGTTTTTCTAACGAGGAGTTTAGCACTTCACAGTCCGCAGAACTTTTGATTTCTCTAAAAATAACACAATCATCCGCAAACAGTCGGATTTTTACTGGAATTCCAGAAACAATATCGTTCACGAATATTAAAAACAACAAAGGCCCCAGGACCGATCCCTGTGGGACGCCAGAGGTTACGTGTGTGGTACCGGAGCATGCGGTGTCAACTTGAACAAACTGCTGTCTCAAAGATAAGTAACTTTCAAGCCACTTCAAGATAGCAGGATTATCTAAAACTGGTGACAGCTTTATCAGTAACTTTTCGTGCGATACGCGATCGAATGCCTTTTAAAAATCTTAGTAAATCACATCAGTTTGCCCCCTCACATTAATTACAGATGCAAATTCATGCGCAGTTTCTGTCAGTTGGGTAATGGTAGATACTTTTTTGCGAAAACCATGTTGAAAACAAGTAAAAAAATTATTTTGTTCAAGATATGTTGATATGTGTTTAAACACCACATGCTCCAACACCTTACTGCACGTACTAAGCAGAGAAATAGGCCTATAATTGGAAACTGATCTTGAGTCGCCAGACTTTAAAATTGGAATAACCTTTGCGATTTTCCATTTGGAGGGTACCGTGGACGTCTCCAGAGATTTTCTGAATATCAAAACCAAGTACTTGGCGCTCCATTCCGCATATCTTCTGAGAAAGGCATTAGGAATGTTGTCTGGCCCGGCTGCCTTTTTAACGTCAAGATTCAGTAGATAATTCACTATACCCTCCTCAGAAATCGTTATATTCGGCAAAGCGTTTCTACTATGTGCACTGTTTCCCGGCACAGCCGCCAGGACCGACCCTCGATTGTTGTCAAGACTGAAGACCGACGTGAAGTAGTTATTAAGTGTATCAGCAATTCCTTTAGGGTCGTCCACAATGTCGTTATCAATATGCAACTCGTTTACCTTAGACCTTGAGGGCAATATAAACCTCCAAAACTTCTCAGGCGAAGACTGGAGAAAAGAAGATAAGGTCACATCATAGAAGCGATGTTTCGCCCCTCTAATGTTTTCCTTAAGCTCATGGTCCAACTGCCTCACGTGGCTTCCATCCTTCGATCGCTTACGGAGTCTACGGAGTTTACGGCGCTTTTGGATTATTTCCCTATTAATCCACGGATTTTTTTGTTGGCGATCTTTACTCTTTTTGGTATGAATTTGTTGATGCAGTCGAGAACGACATTTTCGAAGAAGTTCCAGAAAAAATTCACGTCGTACTCTGGCACTTCGTAAGCACTCAGAAAATCGCTAAAACAGAAGGCTAACGAGTCAATAATTGCAACGTCATCAGCTTTTGAGAAGTCGAAGTATTCGTTACGTCTTTCTGTGTTGCGTGTTTCATTCATTAAAGACAAAGTAAGCAATTCCATCTGATGGTCTGAAATGCCTTCCACTACTTCAATGCACTGTATTCGTTCAAGCAAGTTCTGGGAAAGAAATATCAAATCCAGTATTGAACCTTTTTCTTCAAAAATTCTTGTAGAGGAGCGTACAATTTGATTTAGATTATGACAAAAAGATAGCTCTAATAGTGTTTGTGATATCTGGCACGAAGACCAACTGTTCTCCCAGTCAATGTCTGGTAAATTAAAATCGCCAGCAAAAATAACTCTAGAGTTCGCGTGTACATTCTCTGAAAGATAGTCTTTTATTTTTTCGAAAACATTTCCGCTGCTAGGTGATCTATAAAAAGCACCGATGATAAGGGATGTAGAAAAAATGTTCACACGAACCCATAAAATTTCTACGCCATCAATATCTGGCATTCGGTTATAGTGCAAATATTTTGTAAGGATAATGGCTACGCCCCCACCACGCGTGTGTCTGTCTTTTCGTACTATTTTATAGTCTGGGGGGATAACCTCGGAATCAGATACTTCTTCATGTAACCAGGTTTCTGTGATGACAGTAATGTGCGGTTTGCGCGGTTAGTAACACATGTTCTATATCAACAACTTTATTCATTATGCTCCTCGCATTCAAATTTAAGAATGTAATCGAATCAGTGGCCTTGTGCCCGGACTGTCATATTTGTCGCGAGGGTTTTGGCTGACTCAGTGCTATTCGTGTCTGTTTTTCAGCGTCCCAAATGTATAGTGTATTATTTATTTTTAGCTTGTTGTAGATTAGAGTAACTGTATCGCCTTTCTTACGATTTTCGATAGCGCTGTCCCAGAGCCGTTTACGAATATTTCGAACACGTAAAGAAAAGTCCTCTGAAATAGAAATCGTCGATCCCTTCAGTTTCGGTCAGTTTCTCAAAACTGACATCTTCTCTGAAAAATGTAAAAACTTCACCATGACTGGTCTAGTTTTACCATCTGTTCGACGCCCGAGGCGGTGCACTCTTTCTGTGGTTAAAACTGGTAAACCAAACGTATCACAAAACAGTCGATTTATTACAGCGCCATGAAGTGATTCAGCTGTCTCGTCATTGGTCTCAGGCACGCCAAAGATTACAAGATTATTTCGGCGACTCCTATTTTCGAGGTCGTCAATCTTGTCTACCAAATCAGCCATTACATTTTCCATTGATACGATCCGTTCTTCATTGTCGGAAAAATGTTTTACTGTCGCTTCTAGGGCCGACAACTTAGCTTCGAAGCTCCCTAACTTCTGGTGAATTTCCGTAAATGTTTCTTCCGCTCGTTTTTGATTTTTCGTTCGGTTTCGCTTTTCGCCGACGCCGGCTATCGGTTGCGGGGTGGTGGGTCTGCGGCTGGTTGCGACGGTTGCGACGACGGAGCCACGAAAAGACGCCGAGTTGGCCGAGTACGAGTGACGGTCCGTGGTACGAGCAACGGGCTGTTTGCCGCTGTCGATCGGTGATGCGCTCGGCTGGGTGTCACGATCGGTTTCTTGCCGTGCACGTTGGCTTTGCTATGCGGTACGGCTGATGCGGCTGTCGAATACTTGTGAAGCACATTATTCGAGACAGTCGCCCCAAGACGTCGCCGTGAAGAGTTGACCGAGGACTTTGTGAGAGGTCAACGTCGGTCTATGTTCCGTTTAGACATGTATGGTATATGTAACGATACCGGTGGTAAATGATGGACGTTTTTGTTGGAAGATGTAGGTCGCCTCTCTGCATGTGTGATTTTGTGATACCGGTGGTCCTGTGGTATAAGCGTTTGTTGGAAAGTTTTGGGTCGCCTACGTAATCGGGCGCAAAATTATACCAGCTTCACCAAATCATATCGGCAAGCAAACTGTCTGCCAGTATAGAGAGAGGCGGAGCCATAGCGGTGCCGGTATCCCCAGTTATGCAGAACGCCAAACCAAACTAGATGCATCCATATTAGCAAGAAATTATTGTGGTGTCATAGCAGAACTGTACAAGCAGCAGGTATGTTGCTTGTACGTTTTTCCAATAGGGTACACCTCGCTCCGCTCTGGGTTTCCCGTAGAACGTACCCTATTGGAAAACCTTATTATGAACAGCGTATTATGGATATTGGTAAACAATATATTTTTATTGTATTACAATACGATATACACAGTGTATTGGAAATCATTACATTTATTGTATCGTTTTACAATAAGGGTTTGTTACGGAATTCCAATATTCATAATACGCTAAAAATATTGGAATCCCATACCGTTTAAACCGTTATTGGATCCCCATGTGTCGTATGGGGATCCAATAAAAGTTTACGATTCCAGTGTACTTAGCGTATTATGGATATTGGAATCCAATATATTATATCGGCTACCAATAAAACTATATACGTGTTGGAATATCACGTTCAGCACGACATTTCTTTGCAATGCAGTCTCCTTGTGTGTATTTCTGAGTGATGAAATAAAAAATATTGCTGTTGTCAAATTATGAGTAAAGAAGCAAAACACTGGGCTTATCCATACCAAATATATTTCACATATTCCTGAACTGGAGGATCCAGCATTTACAGCAAAAGAATGTTAATTGTTTAGGACCCTCATTCAAAAACTTGATGTTTGAAAACAAAATGTGAAATCCTCACCTTTTAATGAAAACAGCACCTGCTAGCTGCAGCGATATAAAAACTGCAAGATAAAAAGTTGTGATTAGTTCGCGTTAAGTAGGAATTGCTCACTAAGCCGGATAGATTCAAAATTATGTCTGCGTTGATTGCAGAGAATGAGCTTCAATGCAACTGCCCCGGGTTATTCTCAGCTCGGTCAGTTAAATATATGTATCCGCTCCTCTGGCTTCAGTATTCCTGCTTCGCACCAAACTAGAGTATCTGGAATGCTCACCTTTGAAGAAAAACGTACTGGTGCTTGCTGGCTTGTAGGTCGCGGAAACTGGAAGAGAGATTTGCGATTAGTTGCGTCCAAGTAGCAGTTACTTTGAGTAGCCACGTCAACTACACTAAGTCGGAAAGATTCAAAATTACATGTGCGGGACATAGATATCCTCTTGCGATGTAACTGGGCACACGTCGATGTCGCCAGCGTGTATTACAGCAAAATAAGCTTCAATGCAGGAGCCCCCAGTCGTTCTGAGCTCCGTCAATTAAAAATGCTGTAGCAGTCGTCTGGCTTCAGTATTCCTGCTTCAAGAATCTGGAACTCTCACCTTTGAGGAAAAACAAACTGGCACCTGCTGGCTCTTAGGCCGTGGACACTGCCTGAAAGATTTGCGGTTAGTTGCGTCCAAGTAGCAATATCTTTGAGTAACCACCTACAGCACACTAAGCCGGATAAATTCAAAATTACATGCGCGTGATATAATATGCCTCTTGTGACCAAACTGGGCATACGTTTTGTCGCCTACAGCAATACTGAAGCCAGACAAGCGGTATGGCATATTTAATTGACGGAGCTCAGAGCCACTCGGGACGCGTTCACTGAAGCTTGTTTTGCTGCAATACATGCGTGTATTGCAGCAAACCAAGCTTCAGTGAAAACGTCTGCAGTGGTTTTGGGCTTTCTCAATTAAATATGACGTACCGCTTGTCTGGCTTCAGTATTGCTGCTTCAGAACAATCTAGAAAATCTGGAATCCTCACTTTTGAACGAGAATGTACTGGCACCTGCTGCCTTGTGGGCCATGAATACTGCAAGAAAGATTTGCGATTAGTTGCGTCCAAGTAGCAATTTCTTTGAGTAGCCACCTACAGCACACTAAGCCGGATAAATTCAAAATTCAGTGGTGGTCCAGCCGTCTTAGATTTTGGAGCGCGAAAAATCTAATTTTGGAGCAATTTGTATCACATAAACTCCCCTTTTGGAGCAGGAAAAATCTCGCTGTAGAGCTCCTTGGTATCAGGAAAACTAAACATTTTGGAGAAACACGAACAAATAGCACTTCTGTACTGTTTTTATTGGTGGTACCAGTGCCCATTCATTAAATCAGATATTGCAGCACATTAAAAACCGTATGTTAGCAGTAGTACTGCCCTGGCAAGGTGCCCTTCCACAGGCTGTCGACGGTATCGTGCTATTCAAGCGGCACGGCGACACGTTATCTTTTTGCCGCTATTTGCCCTCTGCTTAGTCATGACTGCTCCAGGCCCGATTCATTTTCGGGGCTTATTGATGGCCATGTTCGAGAGGACAAATTGCTTTTGCATAGGACACCGACAAGCGCGTGGCAGGCCGGAAGTTTGACATCTCAGAACGGGTGGTGCGGCAGTGGCGGCTGCGGCGATCCGAGACTTACAACTGTGGCGGCAAACAACGAGGTTTCCACGAACCAAAGTCGAGACGATTTCAAGAGTCAAAGGCAAAACTTGCGGCGTGCGTCACGAAAGAACGCAACCCGTGTCAAATGTGCCCCTATATAAATTTATATATATATTTATTTTTATTTTCCTTGTACGCGGTGTGGGGGAGTCAACCTACATTCGAGTCGACTTACAATCGTGTAAATTCGTTTCCTGACTCGCATCGGTAATCATCGGCCGCAATTCTGACCCAGGAATATTGGGCTCTATACCCATCCCCGCCTTTTTTAAACTGGTGAGCATAGGACGGACGCGCGGTCATGCAATCACTAGCAGTAAAGCTGCCGGCTATATTTATCTACAGCCTGAATGACGGTCGATATAACCTAAGTCAGACCGACCTCTCACTGTGTAAACCTTCAACGCAACTTGGTTTGTTTCAGTTCGATCGTGATAAATATACTCAAGGTGTCCGAGCATCCTAAACTATAGCGATTAATTGAACTGGTTTTTAAGCTCCATTTTGAGTTCACACGCAGTGCGACAGTATGACAACCAAGTGGGTAACATTTCGTTTACGGTATTTGACACGAAAAAGAACACGCAACAATTCGCAACAAGGAAATGAAGCAACGACAACGCAAACGAAAAGATAACCACATTCGGTATTGATACCGCTGGTCTGCCAGTGAACGAGCATCCGAGCGGATTTCTACTATGGGGTCTCTAACTTACTATACGCATGCAGAAAAAAAAATACGTTTGCTCATCTTTGGGAGGACTTAGCAGTGGTGATGCAGAATAGAGCAACCACAACGCCGCATTCCATAAGGGTCGCAACAAAACAATAATGTCACTGAGCCAGAAGCTTGAATGGGATTGTGATGGCTCTTTTCCACCAAGTTCCCAGTAAAAATGCCATTCTTCCAAACACAAAGGATTCGTTCACGGATTGATTAGCTGTTTTTGGCGCAGTTTGGCGTCGTTTTGCACAATTTATCTATTTAGGCGCAGCAAGGCGCAGGCAAAGGGGAATTTATCAAAATGACACAATGGCACAGCTGGACCACCCCTGAAAATTACATGCGCGTGACCTAATATGCCTCTTGCGACAAAATTGAGCACACGTCGACAAACGTGTTGTCCACGTGTATTGCAGCAAAACTAGATTCAATGAAAGCGCCCCCAGTCGTTCCGAGCTCCGTCAATTAAATATGCCGTACAGCTCGTCTGGCTTTAGTATTGCTGCTTCAGAGCGAACTAGAAAATCTGGAATCCTCACCTTTGAACGAGAACGAACAGGCGCCTGCTGGCTTGTGGGCCGTGGAAACTGCGAGATTTGCGATTAGTTACGTCCAAGTAACACTTTGTTTTGAGTAGCCACCTACAGCACACTCAAAATTACATGCACGGGACATAGAAGCCTCATGCGACGGAACCCCCTTCATCCTTGTTTTTTGTTAACTCTGCTCACCTTCGCCACTCGCCTCCAATTTCTGTGCTACTTCCTTAATCTCAATTCCCTGGTTCCCAAAGGTCACGCCATGGCTTGCGCCAGGCATGGATCTGTCAGCTCTGCGACCGGCGCCTATTGTGGCAAGGACGCCACAGCACCTGGCGCTTGATGTGTTCTTTTATTATTTTGAGCATGGCTCAAAACAGATTGATGGGTGTCTGGTATGCCCTTTGCTTACTTGCGGATTGTTCCGAAAACAGGGTGTAGCCGCTTATGCGATCTGGGCGCATGCTCGGTATTTTAGAATATGTGAAATTGAGCTCTGCAGGAATCTTGATATATAACAAACAGAATGATGTGTATGCCAAAAGGCATAGCAAATGAAACGACCACCATCTATCTATTTTCGGTTTTTGTCCGCAAGAAGCTGGCTACGCCAGCTTCTTGCGGACAGCCTCCCCCGCTTAGGCCGCTCCTCTCTTGTGTCCCGGTTGTGTCTCGTCCTGATAAATCGTCGGTGGAGACCTGAGGTGTGGTCAACATCAGATTAGACCTTTTCAGACAGAATCCATATACTTGCTGAGAGAAAGTACACCGAAACGAATCTCAGGCATGGCATTTATAGTGCGTTGTAAATTGAGAGGCCTGATGTAAAATGAGACGTCAATACTGACGCGCCCCTGTTGCGAACCTAAAATTGTGAAGGCCTTGTCCCGCTCGCTAGGGGGAGAAGGCACGTGAATTCCGGCATCTGGATGAAATTTTTATCGTAACATCCCGAATCCAATGCCCATCCCCGAATATTCGGCCACCACACTTTTAGAAAAATTTATAAAACACCAAGTCATCAACCACCCCTACGAAAGCCTGAAACAAGTATACTCGTACCGTGGCTTGTTTGCTCCGTGCTGCCCCCAAGTTAACTCGGGCTGACAATGTTTTTTTTTTTAATACAATAAATAAATAAATAAATAAATAAATAAATATAGGCGGGCAATAGCTCACCGTGAAAATACTTGCTCTTGGTGGCCGAGAACAAACTCGTGTTCCTGATTAACAGCCGCTTAATGCCAAGTATTGCTGCACATATCCGAAAGAACCCAATCTTAGTCTAATACAGATGCTTTGGCCGGACAGACACACAAAAGCTTGACACAAGACCACTATAAAGACAGGAAATAGAGTGTCTGTGAGGAATGAAACACAAAACTCAGATAGGCATCAATCACTCACCTTGAAAACATTTGCCATGAGTGGCAAAGAGCAAACTTCTGGCCTTGATTGGCTGGTGCTTGCCTCCAAGACCTGCATGTATAAGAAAGGACCCAGTCTTAGTCAAACTTGGGTGTTTTTGCAGGAGAGACAACAAAATACTAATGCAAGACCACTATACACAAGAAATGGCATCCAAGAGGAATGGAACACAAAACTCACATAGGCGGGCAATAGCTCACCTTGAAAATACTTGCTCTTGGTGGCCGAGAACAAACTCGTGTTCCTGATTGGCAGCCATTTGCTACAAAGAATACCTTCACATATCCTAAAGAACGCAGTCTTAGTCTAACACAGATGCTTTGGCCAGAGAGAGACACAAAAGTCTGATACAAATCACAAAAAGCAGGAAATAGTGTCTGTGAGAGATGAAAACAGGCCCAGGTGGAGAGGCTCGTTCTCTGTTTCACCTTAGTCAAATAGTGTAGCTCATTTTGCTAAAACAATTCTTATTTGCTAAAAAAAGTATAATATATATTTTGCCTCATTTAGCAGAGTTTATTGCCAAGGGTACCTGCACACCAGAACAAGTCAGACTTAGTCACAGTTTTTTTTCTTTTGATGAGCGACAACAGAATCCTACACGGGTGATGAAACAAAATATAAGCCCAGCAAGCCAGGCTAGCTTGCCCTGATGCAAGTTAGCCTGGCTTGCTGATAGGGTCAGAGAGCATGCGTTGGCGATCAGGCAGTCCCCGTCTGGCCACTTAGCGGTCCACTGTGACAGTTGCGAATGCGGGCCCAACTCTGGAAAGTGCAGCCCCATTTTTGGTGACACCTGTGTCATGGGACATTACAAAACAAAAACGGCAAGAGAAATCCACGAAGTCTTCCTGATTAGGTCCCACCATGACAATTCTTGTGTGAGCGCTCCCTCTTTGTTCCTGACTGATAAAGAATTCTACTATTTGAACAACCAATGACACTAGCAATTGAGAGGGGGGGGGTGTTTTAAGACCATATCTTTGGTGCTCTGCCAAGTGTGCCTGCTTTTATATTTTTACAATCCTGTCATCGAAATAAACAATTCAGTTGAAAGTTACGCCGCGTCCTGTCTAGTTCTTCCCTCGTTTTCGTCCTCGTTGTTTTGGCGTATTCCACCATGATGCAAGCACAGTGCCTCGGCCGACAAATGAGGTTCTATTCTTGGTCACTTGCCGTATTTGGTAAGAATAGTAAAATAAATGAAAATAAGGCAATCTCTCTTTCTGCCGACAGCTGCAAACGAAATTCATTTACCCCGATAAACGACCTGGAAATGAAATTGGGTGGTGGCCGAGTGGTTTAAGGTATCCAATTTCAAACTTACAGAATGTGTAGTTCTGGATCTTGTCCTTCTGGTGTATATTTTTATCCTTATTAAATATATTTAAATTGTTTTCTTTTTCGATTTTTGAGGCACAAGTACATAATTTATACACTAATTCACCTTTGGAAGCGTTTTAATTATACTCCGCGGCTTCCAAGTGCTCGTAATGAGTTCTCACTAAGAGCGGCTTTCAATTTTTTTTCTTGCTCTCGCTGCTGCCTGCTTCCTCACCCTTAAAATGCTGACAACTTGACACAAAAGTAATAAAAAATGTTTCAAATGTGATGAAGATCAGCATTTCCAATTTGTACCCCTGCTTCATGCCCCGACCATGCCACCATACCATACCTGAGTGCAGTGACGAATGGTCCCAGGTGCTGTGACCCGACCTTATATGGCCTTACGGCGTGGTGTGACTCATGCAGCGCCTATGCTTCGTGATGGAGCCAGTGAGCGAAGTGCGACCTGTTAGAGCTGTGCAAGCCACATCTTTACAGCCTGCAAAAGGTGGGAAGATGCCCCTCCCTTTGCAGAGCTTGCAATAGCTCACCAAGAAGCTATTGCAAAGACTAGGGAGCCACAGAGTGTGAATAAAAGCGCTTCTGAATGTGAATTAGTGTGTAAATTATGCGTCTATACGTTAAAGCTTAAAAAAAAATTATAAAAATATATGTACTAAAAAGGAAAAAAAAACGCGTCTCCAGGTGGGCTCGCACCTTGAGCTCCACTGTCTTTGATTTCAGTTCCCTAAGGCCCGCTTCAGACGGGGCAACCTTTCCATCAATTTCGAGGTTGCTGGCGGGTTCTTCCCTAGGTTTCCCTAGATCAACACGAATTGCTGAGATCGGGTTCGGCTTGAAACGGACGAGTGACTCGAACAACTCGGAGACGTTTGAAGCGGCAGCAGCCAATCAGGGACGTGATATTTTCACGTGACACCCCTGTGGTGGTGATGATGACAGCTGAAGACTTGGTTCTGGTTTGAAATGGATCGTTTTTGGAAATAAACCTTTTCAGAAAGATGAGTTTGTATTTTCAACGCCAATCAAAGATATAAAAACACGTTTTTAGCGTGCAGTTGTGCGTCTAAATAGTGCAAGAAAAATCAAATTGAATGATGATGATGGCAAGTCGTAGCAATTCGGTTGCTGTGTGTGAGCGCAGGCGGCGCGAGTTGCTGGTGTTGCGACGTCGAGTTACTGGGTGAAATTGCCCCGTCTGATGAATGAACCGTTATGTTCAGTGAAGTTCGGTGACAAGACTCGGGACTCGAGCAGGAATGCCGTTATCCTTGGTGTGACCCCATGAGAGTGTCTTGCTGCCTTTGCTGGGATTTATCTAACTGAATTACCTGCAAGAAAAGTAGAAGAAACATATGTGCATAAAACTCATTATTCACAAGAACATTTGTCAACATCCAAAATGCCCCATGGAGAAAATTATGCGAGGAATGTTTCGGCCACATTGGCCGAGTCGTCTCTCGTGGCCAATGTTTCATTGCAACTTTAATATCAGTGAACAGTCTTAGGGTATATTACAAACAAAGTGCAATTTGGTTTTGTACGAAACTACGACACACAAAACGGCACTTCAATACAGTATGTTGAGGTACCTCTGAACAAATTCCAGGGTTTCATGGTGCCTCCTTCAGATACCTGACATTGAACATGAAATATGTGCACCAAAGAGTGAGCGAACAGTGACTTCCAATTAGTCTCAAGCACCAGCGACATGTCGACAAGGAGTGCAATGTGTAGAAGGTCGTATAAAAGTGTGCAGCCAAGATGAAAAAGCAAGATATAACGATATCAGAAAAAGATCACACAAAACAGGCTCCGTTGTAATGAGACAATCTACAATCTAGGCGCAGTAATGAGTCAACCGACGTACAGCCGCGATTCACTTTGCGTTGATTGAGGTGAAACATGGCCAACGAAAAGATAAAAAACGCGTTTTTTTGTTTTGTTTTTGACATTATTTGTTTTGCGCAGCCGACACCTGGGCAAGTTGGGCGGCGTCACGAAAATCTGACTCACTAGCTAGCGTTTCTCAACTTCGTTCGGCGCCAGTCGGCACCACAGATCAGTGGTCGGCACTCATGGTCTACCCGGGAAGAAAAAAGTACGAGCTCAGAGCAGCGCGTCGGTCGCGACTTTCGTAAAAAGAGGCTCCGGTAACACTTCGGCGACTCGTGAGCTTCAAACAACGCCTCTTCGAACGAGCCCGCGAGTCCAATGCGTCGAACGGTCTGCGGCGGCAAGCACGCTCGAAGCAAGGGGGCTGGAGGCTGAATCTCCGAAAGAGACGCGGCCTGGCTTCTACGTCTACTTCGCACATGAGATAACAAGATAGCGAAGCTAGCCGAGCGTAAACACTGACTGACGTTACATCGGATTACACGCAGTCGAAATCCTGCAACAGAGCACAGCTAGAGGCTTTCAACAAGGGACACGAGCGTTCAAATATGCTGCGATTTCAAAACTTCATGTCTACTTTCTGTTCTTCGGTGTTTACTTTGATCCGTGTATACCAAAGCACTCAATGCTGCAATTAATAAAGTCGTGTATACGTACGTACCTCTCGAAGCGATTTAAAGTACGTTCGTTTCACTTGGAGCCCACGAGCAGAGAGCGCGACGAACATGACGAACTGTCATCCGACGGTGTCGGCGGGTCGCGCCGTCGCGGTCGCTGCGCAGTGCGCATTCTCGGCGGCTCGGCTAGGCTCGGCTGGGCGGCTGGCAAGCCACTGGGCTCGGCGGCTCGCTCAGCCGCTCGGCTGGCTCGATGGGCTACAGCGCAGGCTCTCCGGCTCGCTGGGCTCGCTCCCTTCAAACATGTTCGAACTGCCTCCGAAGCTCGAGCTGGCGCGCGCGCGGGTTGACGATGGAAACTTATCTTCTTAAAAAACAAGGCTGTAACGTGTCGTTTGATGGCGCAAATGCACGTATTTTTTCACGTCATTTTGTACAGTGTGTAAATCTCGCAAAACAGACAATGAAGAGTGGTGGGTGAAATGTGCTTGCATGTGGTCGTGGATTTTGTGTACAACGTAGGATTACCCAGAAAGGTGGGTTAATATCGATAAATGTGCGGGTAAGAACAGTGGCGTCACAAGGGGGGGAGGGGCGGACCGCACCGGGTGCAGCGCTCAGGGGGGTGTCGCGGCGTGCCACGAGAGCGGGGGGGGGGGGGGAGTCGCTGCGGGCCACGCGAGAGCGGGGGGGGGGGGGGGGGGTGTCGCGGCGGGGTACCGCCCCGGGTGCCGCTGACCATCGTGACGCCACTGGGTAAGAAGCAACTACATGTACATGACCTGTCAAACCTATTAACCCTCATTATTTTATCGTGCGAACTGACATTGTCACGTATCGCGTTCGATTTGGGTTCCAAAACCGGTAGCCTATCTTTTGTTGCATTACAACAACTGCAATAAACATTTGTTTGAAAACGATCCCTCTAATAAGCACGTCGTTATTGGGCTTTCTCATTGAAAGGTAGGTCGCGGGTGTTCCAGCTAGTTATTCTGAATGGTTTGGTGGTGTCTAGCATTTCAAGCGCGCGAGGCTGTGTGTACTGTGTGCCGTACCAACAGCCGTATGTACACTACTTGCGCTTCCGATCAGTTTTAATGTGTTCGCAACGCGGAAGGTTTGTGTTCTGTGTGTGTATCCACCTCCAATATCGTTCTCTCTCGTATTACCGTATGGTAACTCGTGCTGTTTTACGATATCATTCACGCGATGTCGTATATGTGGACATACCGATATCCACATGATGCTTCACGGACGCTCAATATCGTGTTACGTTTCCTCTTAGTCCGCGGTATATGCCGACGTAATTCATGTTGGTAACTTGGAATCCGTTCTGAGATATATGCACGCGATATGATATTGTTTTCTCCTTTGGACCCGTGATCGACGACCGATATTTATATATGGTGTGGCCGTAAAGTATGTCCCTGTCGGTCACCAATACGCACGCCATGTCGTATTCTATTCCAATAACCGTAAGTTCTATCGGGATATTGTGCTCAGATATCGTGTTGTATACCAATAACCGCAAGTTATATCGGTGTATTGTGCTCCAATATCCTGTAGTATACCAATAACAGCGTATTATATCGGGATATTGTTCTCCGATATGAATTCACATCGCGCGTATTGGGTTAATCGGATAACAATAAGTTTTATTGGTTTCCACCAACTTCAATGGAATACAATATTTCCAATAAGCCGAGTTCATATTGGCCTTTTTCAATAGGGTAGTCTTGTCCATGGTTACAAACAAAAAAATATTACTCGTGAATTGCAACCAGATCAATAAGCAGACTCTTATTTCTAAATGAATATTACCTGCTGCACAAACTCATCTCTAAGGCACCACGCGGGAACTAGGACATAAAGCAACAACGCACTCGAGAAACAGATGCTCTAAAGTCGCAAGCACACACACACACAAAAATTACTTATACAGCGCTTTGTAAGTGTTTTTCTTTTTGTGCTTAGGACAGAAATCTACGCTTAAATATTACCCACAACTGTAATTTTAATAAGAGCGCTATTGTCGATAAATAATTTCAATACCTTAGCCGTATGGGCATGCCTGCAACACTTCCGCTGTACCAGCATGAGGTATGCCTCTTTGCCCTGAACTGGCAGATCCACAATTTTGTCGACTATTATCACGGACCGCCTGCGAGTCTTTCACGCACCTAAACATAACAATATTTCTATACCGTGTTCCTGATGCATGGTTTTACGAAGGAGTAAATTATGAATTCGCTCACCTGAGATAAACACTTCCCACAGCGGCCAGAATGCGGTCGCCACGGAGAACGTCAAAGAATGACAAAACGCGCGCTTTTGGCTATCGCTGTAGCAGCATGCTCCCTCTGTAAATAGTATTATCAACTATAATAAAGAACAGGTGTCGCAAAAAATCTAAATTTAGCGGCATGTGTTTGCACTTGGATTCCGTCTTATTTTAGAGTCCCTTTTACTTAGGTCTACAATATTGTTGATCTGCGGGTTAAAGGGGAGTAGTAGTTTTTTGTTCTGCTTTAAAGGTGTACGGAAGCAAATTTTTAGCGCCTATTTCTTTGTTTAGACGTGGTCTCTTTCATGACAGCAGCTCACAAACAGCAATCTTTCGTCCGTGAATGCAAAAAAATTCAAACGAATAAAATAATTTTCCAATACCAACTGGAAGTTGGGAGGCCGAGTTTTGTTGGAATGTCTCGCGTCACGGGCCCATCAGGAGCTACGCCACGGTGTGAGGTGTCCGATGGAGGCATGCGGGAGCGGGCGGCATCTGGCGCACCTCTCCGCTCTAGTACACCATACCTCGGGCATTCCCACTTGGCAGGATTGTAACACGCTGACAATAAAGCTGTAGCCACCTAGTTACGAAGATCGTAATTACTGTACCCTTGGCCGTGTATGGTCCCGTGACGTTGCAAGCGTGACGTCACGGGCAAATAGCTCGAGATGCATCTCGCCGACTCGATGGCTGATTTTGAAGAACTTGCCAGAATCCATCGGTTGGAACCAAAAATATAGCCATCTACTGAAAATACAATCTTGTGATTATCATTTACGGATATCATGGATCATATTTTACTCATTTTGAAGTTTCTGGGGATATTTTAAGTTTTGATACTTTACCCGTTTATTGTCTTTCTTGAAGTTTTGTTGAAAAAAAAAATAAATAAAGAAGAAAGAATGTAATAATTGGCTTTTACTATAGTCGGTTACATGTCAAGAAGGTAGGAGAAGCTCCTCCCACGAGCGTGATCCGCCAGTTTCGAATCCTTCAGCAGTCGAAAAAAGAGTTTACTGGAAATGCACCTTGTTCCGCTTCAATGGATAGATATTGGCTACAGAGTGATGCCAAGTTGTTTCCGACCCCAATTTTCAAGAAAGCGACCTTTGTATTCATCGGAGGGGGGACCTAATCCCCGAAAGTCGTAATTGTTTCCATCGGAGTGGAAAAACTCTAATCTCCCTCTCGTGGCTTCCACAATGCTAAGTCAAAGTCGAAAGATAAGGCAATTAGGTACAGAAAGGCAAGACCCTCCTCGCGCGTTGCCCGCGACGTCGCTGAAACGATGGGACGCTATTGGATGCGGAGGTGGCGGAGATCTGGAATCCTCACTTTTGAACGAGAATAAGCTGGCACCTGCTGCCTTGTGGGCTATGGAAGCTGCAAGAAAGATTTGTGATTAGTTGCGTCGAAGTACCACTTTTTTCTAGCCACCTATTGCACACTAAGCCGGATAAATTCAAAATTACATGCTCGTGACATAATATGCCTCTTGCGACAAAACTGGGCACACATCGACAAATGTGTTGTCCACGCGTGAAGAACACATTTGCCAATGTGTGCCCAGTTTTGTCGCAAGAGGCATATAATGCCTCTTGCGCATTGATCATCGTTTCAAGGTCGGCATTCCTCACTGTGAGACATCAGCATACAACGACTCCTTCATACCAAGAACGTCTTCTGAGTGGAACCACCTTCAAGCATCTTTAGCAGCCATCCCATCACATGATTTATTTAAAGAAGCGCTTACTAATCACTTTTGTTAATATTTTGTCGAATTGATTGTGTTTTAATCACTGCCTTTTACGTTTGTATTTTTTTTTTTAGTGAATTCTTATATGCCCCGCCCCCTCTGTAATGCCCTATGGGCCCTGAGGGTATTGAAATAAATAAATAAATAAATAAATAAATGTCACGAGCATGCAATTTTGAATTTATCCGGCTTTGTGTGCGATCGGTGTCTACTAAAAACAATTGCTACTTGGACGCAACTAATCGCAAATCTTTCTGGCAGTTTCCACGGCCTAAGAGCCAGCAGGTGCCAGTTTGTTTTTTTCTCAAAGGTGAGAATTCCAGATTCACTAGTTTGGTCCAAAACAGAAATACTGAAGCCAAACGACCGATACAGCATTTTTAATTGATGGAGTTCAGAACAACTGGGGGTTCCTGCATTGAAGCTTATTTTTCTGTAATACACGTGGGCGACATTGACGTGGGCCCAGTTACGTCGCAAGAGGATATCTATGTCCCGCGTATGTAATTTTGTATCTTTTCGACTTAGCGTACTTTACGTGGCTACTCAAAGTAATTGCTACTTGGACGCAACTAACCGCAAATCTCTCTTCCAGTTTCCACGGCCTACAAGCCAGCAAGCACCAGTTCGTTTTTCTTTAAAGGTGAGCATTCCAGATACTCTTGTTTGGTTCGAAGCAGGCACACTAAAACTAGATGAGCGGATACGTATATTTAATTGACTGAGCTCAGGATGATTTGGGGCAGTTGCATTGAAGCTTATTCTTCTGCGATAAACGCGGATATAACTTTGAATCTTTCCGGCTTAGTGAAGAATCGCTACTTGTCGAGAACTGATCATAAATATTTATCTTGCAGTTTCAATATCGCTGCATCTAGCAGGTGCTGTTTTCATTAAAAGGTGAGGATTTCACATTCTGTTTTCAAACAACAAGTTTTTGAATGAGGGTTCTAAACAAGTAACTTTCTTTTGCAGTAAATTCCGGATACTCCAGTTCAGGAATATGTTAAATATATTTGGTATGAATAAGACCAGTGTTTTGCTTCTTTATTCATAATCTGACAACAGCAACAGTTTTTGTTTCATCACTCAGAAATACACACATGGAGACTTTGCGTTGCAAAGAAATGTCGTGCTGAACGTGATATTCCAACTCGTATATAGTTTTATTGCTAGCCGATATAATAAATTGGATTTCAATATTGATGATACGCTAAATACACTGGAATCATAAACCCTTATTGGATCCCCATACGCACATGTCGATCCAATAAGGGTTTATACGGTATGGGATACCAGTGTTTTTAGCGTATTATGGATATTGGAACCCCTAATACAATAAATTTAACGTAATATGGAATCGCATAACAAACCCTTATTGTAATACGATACAATAAATGTAATGTTTTCTAATACACTGCTCATATCGTATTGTAATACAATAAAAATATATTGTTCATCAATATTCATTATACGCTGTTCATTTTGGGGTTTCCCAATAGGGCAGTTAATTATAATAAGTAATACGTGACCTCAGAATTACGTAAGGTCACATGATCACATAACTTTACGTGGTTACGTAGAGCTACATTATCACAAACGGCTCCGTTATGTAATGTGAAGTAACCACGCAAGGCTACGTGATCGTTTAACATAATTACATAATCGCATAAAGTTATTGTCACATTATTTTACGTAAATACGCAAGGTTACGGATCACGTAATCACCTCAGGGTTTGTGATTTCGTCACCCTACATAGTTACGGGATCACCTAAAGTTAAATTATAACGTGATTACGTAGGGTCACGTGATCACGGAACCTTCTTTCTGCACCTTCCTCCCCCGTGCTCTCGCCCTTTCCACCCTCCACTCCTCCTCCGGTTATGCCGACGCCGGAAAATTCGGGAACGGGTGCCTAAAAAACTGCAGTCTAAAACATTAAACCAGTCATAGTAGCAGTAACACTTACCGTGCAACCATATCATCGTAGCCAAAATGGGAGGACTTCGGTGTAAGTGGATAAGCAGGCTTTGAAACACTTCAAGCTTATAAGCCTGGCTGCCGCCAGAGAGCCTTGGAATGTCCTTCAACAAGTGGCGGGTCATCAAACTTTTGTGGAGAGCCACGCATGGTTCCGTCCATGACGAAAAAGAAAAATTGCAAATGATTATGCTATCTATTTGAAAAAGTAGTTATGAAGTCAAGTCCAAATTATATATCAGTTATTGCACCACGGTTGGGTCAGACTAGGGGAAAAAGTGCTGCAAAACTGCAGCAAAGATTATACAGGGGGCGGCCGTAAAAACTTTCCCATTTGGAATGTCTACCAAAAGCGAATTTCAAATGTACACACCTGGAACAAAACCAATGTCATTTCGCCCAAAGTTCTATGCCTATCCTTTTCAGACACCTCGTGAGCAGTAATAATAGCGCGACAATGACAGCAGTGCATTTACTATGGCCTACACAGGTTGCTTTCCGTAGGCACACTGGTTTGCTACCTGCTCCCAGGTGGATTACTAAACGCAAAAACGTTTTGCTTACATTTGTTAATTATTTTGATCGTCGCCAGTCTATTTAGTCGTTCTTGGCGTTTTTGCATTCAGTAGGCAACTTGGGAGAAGGGTCGCAAACGAGCGTGCAGATGGAAAACGACCGCTATAGGCCAAGGGAAATGCACTGCTGCCGTTTGTTTTCTATTTTTAACTATTCACTGCTCCCGAGTTGATCTCTAAAGAAAACATATAAAACATTGAGCAGAGTGGTATTTGTGTCCCCAATCATAGGTGAGTACCGTAAAATCCCCGAGAGATAGCCCAGCTAACATCAAGAGCAAATCGGGTGAAAATATGGAGTGGGCTAACCGGGCAAGGAAACAGCTACGAGCGAAAAGTGAGCGCCCAATCCTGTTGCGCTGCCGCTCCAGGTGTCGATGTTAGCGCTATTCAGTGGAACCGCTTTTATATCTTCAGGAAGAGCGCGCCGCATTTGCCACTGCCGTCTTCTAGATGAGTGTATGCCAGTCAAGATTTTGACTTTCCAAGAGGGCTGTGCATGTTTCTTTTAAAGGGTAACTGCAAAGAAAAAAGAGTGTTTTTTTAAACAGCCTAATTGGGACGAGCATGTCACAAAACAAATGTTCCGCGAAAAAAAATAATTTTTTTAGCAATATTGACGCCACAGGACGTAATTTAGTCGGAGTCAGAACCTCTCCACATTTGAAACTCCCGCTCTTTCGACCCCCGCGGAGGAGAAGTACGCCCCGCCCCTCACTCTCCTGACGCAGCGTCTCGACTTCCGGTCAGATCTGGCATCAACGCACGTTAGACCAGAAGCTGCGCTGGCCGCGCCGTCTGCGAGCTCATAGCGAAGACGTGACCGGAGAAGTGCCCCTGTGATTTTCGCGGAAGACGGAAAGTATCATTCGTAATCGTCGTGTGGGCTTTGAAAGCGAAGGGAGTCACAGGGTTCACGAGTGCGCAACAACAAGCGAAGGTCACGACAGCACTGCGTTGACTTCGGCGATCTCGTTGTTTGGTGCAACAGCGATGCGACAAAGAACTGAAATGTTCGTGGTGTGCGTGGTGCGGTGCTTCGAAGTAGGCAGACACCCACGCTAACACGGAGCGCAAATTGGTTATTGTGGTGTTGATGTTAACGGGTTCAGTCTCGTCGTCGTCAGCTGATCCAGTCAAACTGGTCTGGGAGGACGCAGCGAGCCTTTTTAAAAGTAAATCTTCCTTCGTTCTGTTTCAAAATGTGGAAGATTCCCGACGCATACCGTGAGTAAAAAGCTGCGGGCGTTTTCAACAAAATTACGTCGTTTTAATTGATCAATGAACTCCGAATTGTCCTAAATCTGCCGTTTTTATGCTTCGTGTTGTTGGACTGCGTTTGCACAGCGACCTGTTGCGCTCATCGTGCGGTGTGAATAAATTTGGGCAAGATTTCGTACCTGCCCACAGATGCATGAACTGGGACCATTTTTTACGTAGTGAATACAGTGCTTTTTTTTATTTTGTGTGTCATGTCGCGGACGTTCGATGCACCCAGTGCGAATCTCGACGGCCTCCGGAGCGATATGACGAGAACGAAACTGGACACGTTTGTCGCTACGCGAACGCTTCACTGCCTCCAGCCAAATAGCATTCCTTTCGGGGCGACATGGCTGCTGGAAGGCTCGCTGTGGGATCACTCATCTGACATCTCTGGAAATTCGGCATTTGCACGCGCAAGCAAGCAAGCAAAAAAAAAAGCACACTAAGCAAGCAAAGAGGAAAACGAAAGAACCGCGTTATGAAAGCCAAAACCCCGCGTCGCTTCCTATCACTAACACCTGCGACAGCTGCTAAACACACACTACTTCACTTCAAGAAGTCTCATTCAAGCACCTGGGTCAGCACGAAACACTGATCACTTCGGCGAAACGACTAGTCGAGGTAGGCAAGACAGGCGGGAGCAGAGACTTCGGCGGCCATGAAAGAATGGCGAAGCTTTTGTTTGTTATGGTATGAATCCAAACGGAAGTGCCCATTTTGTAAACCTTTTGTAAAGAATAGTAACTTTCCTCACATGGGTTATTCTTTAAACGTAAAAATATGCCGCTCAAAAGGAAATTGCAACATATAACAAAGGTTTAACAACCAAGATCTAAGCTGTCAATCAAACTCTTAGCCAATGTGAACCTATTGGGATTGACGTCACGTAATCACAACTTCGTGGCGCGCGATTTAAAACGGACGAAATTGCCGCAAACTAAAATCAGTCTCACGCAGTAAATATTGCTGTCAAAAATTTTTCTTCTCGCGAAAAAATTGTTTTTTGACATGCTTGTCTCAATTAGGCTATTTAAAAAAAAACTTTTTTTTCTTTGCAGTTACCCTTGAAGGCGCACATTCAGTGTTTTGGGGTGGCGTGGCATAAACATGTCCAGCATCACTCTATCTATTTGTTGCTCAGATTCTTTTAATAATTTAATCAAGCTACCTTAAAGGTTGATTGGGCAATACATTTTGCTGTTAATTTGACGATGAGTCATTATTCAATGGTTCCAAAGGTGATAAGGTGGATTGACCCAAGTTGTATTGCGATTGATGAAGCAAGCAAAAAAGCAAGGGTAGTCACCAAGCCCCTATGGGAGCTCAGCTAAGCAATCGTAAATTTGAAGGTTTTTTAAAAGTGTTTGCTGAACTTGCCTTCCTGCAGCCACCACCAGTCACTAGTGTCACCATGAGAACCGGCAGGGTAGAGGGGGGTTTGGTGCAGATGAATATTGGCCGCGTGCCCCATCAGGGAGCACTATTTTGCAAGAATTTAGTCCCCATTGTCCCCACTTGTCTGTGCACACAAATACACATGCGACGAATCGACTTCACCCAGGAAAGGAGAATCTTATTTCTTCCCTTGCCTGCTGCTGTCACCTTGCTTATGACACCTGGAAAAGACACATGTTTATGCGGCTTCCAGTTCAGAGGTACGGCAACTTAAGAGGGCAAGGAGAAATCAGGGAGAGCGATATCAAAACAGGAAGACAGGCTATGACGGCATTGGACTCTGCGAAGTTTTTGCTTTAACTTTTTCGTGAATTGGCCTAACTACACTAAATGAAAAACGTTTGGTGCAAAACTGCATGTGCTTACCGGGCCCTATGCAATCGTAAATCGTAAAGTTGTCTGAAAAAGACAGGGATATTTAATAAATTTGTGCCTGGACCGAAATGATGTGCACAGATTGAAAAGGAGATAAATGGTGTAGCTTTTTGCTCAACTAAGCCACAATATATTGATGACGAAGAGTACTGTGCAGCTCTGTCTATATCTATTGTGCAAGGAAACATTTAATCTTGTTGCTACTGATAATTTCAGTCGTGTCTGAACCAATAATGCCTAGCTAGTCATGGTATCTGCCTGCCCTTTGTTTCAAAAATAACTTCCAGTTTTGCCTTGCCTTTTGCAAGATGCCATGCGTCGAAGCGGTGCTTGCTGTCGGGGTAGTCCGTCTTCATCATAGCCTTAACTCCTATGTGGCGGTCCGTCACCAACATTCCAATGATGAGTCCCTGGCTGAGCATACTGTCCAAGTAGCGCCTCAGGCCTTCCTTCTCCATGTGGGAGCTCGACTTCACTTCAGTGGACTGAAATGCAAATCCAATGTTTCAATGACGACTACGATATCTACGAAGATTACGTGTTTTGAATGCTTGCTTTAAATGAATACAGCTCTTTGTGCTTCAAGCCTCCTTTAGACGGGCGTTGTTAATATGTGGGTAATTTAAAGGGGGTCAGCTTTATGGATATCTCAAAAAAAGAAGTGTCAAACTATTATGATCTTTTATGTCCACAAATTATAATTTCCTCAACTATATATTTGTTTTTTTAATTCACTGCATGCAGCATCCATCTATCCAACTAGCACACATGAATGCAGATATATATTCTTCAATCTTTACTACTTTTTTATCGTTTAAAAGTGAGTTTTTATTTGTTTATTCTATCAATGCTTAGGTAACATTTCCAGTTTGTAATATGTACTGAATACCTACGTCCTCTGAGTTTGCTGACAAATTTAAAGCGTCAGTTCTGCAGAGGGGAGGTGAGTCCCCTTTGAAACGTCAAGAGCATACACACACTTAAGATAGGGAGAAAAATGCCTGCCGAGCTTGCAGCAGAATTAAATTTGAGTACAATGTAAACAGCCGAATGGGCTGAGTGTTATAATGCAAGAATTGATGCAAACATTTCTCTCAATGTCTGACCGCTAATGAGAAAGAAAGAGAAACAAAGGGAGAAAGCAAGCTTTAGTGGCTGTGAGAGCAACAGTTAAATTAATTCGGGAGGCAGCTGCAGCAAGATACACGCGATAACCTGAAAGATTAAAAGCACCTATGCCCTACCTGGACCAGTTCAAAATGAATTATGCGCTTGACATTCATTTCCATCAGGCTGTACGTTCCATACTTCGCAGAGTAGCCAGGGGTGTCCGCCCGTCCATTCCCAGTCAGGCACAACGTCTTGTCCTGTAGCCCCTGAACAAGCTGCGCCTGCTCTTTTTTCCAAACCTGCAGAATATGAAGTGTTCATGTTACGGTGTTATTACAAGGTAACAATTGGAGCACTATAGCACAGTTCTTACGTTCAATGCTGCGGGGAACAGGAAGGTGCTCTGAATCTTGAAGTACTGGGACTTTTGGACTGTGGCAATTCCAATCAAGCTCACGAGGCGCAAAACACACCTTGGACTTGCGCCCGAGAATGTGATGGCCCCACAGAGCAGGAGGGTCAGCAGTGGCCTTCTCTTCAATCTGGGCTGGCTCTCCCAAATGAGCTTATGACCTTGGGTACAAGTGACCACAGCCCGAAGAAGGGGGCCTTGTCGACTGATCTTGGCTGTGGTTGGAGAAAGGCACTGAAAGCAGACTGCGAGCAGCTGCAGCAGTCTGAATAATGTCACTATAAACTTCGGCTCCGCAACAGGATCTGCGGCCTCCCCGGTAATGTTGAGTTCTTCTGACCTGCAATACAGCCCACAAGGACGCAATGTTTAACCCTACAAGGATGTGATGTTTTGAGGTAATCAGCAATCATTTTCCCAAAGCAACCGTAAAAAAAAGTAAAAAAATTGTAAACTTTATCACAATTGTGCTCCATCACAAATTACAGCACAAAATTAGCGGGAAACCTTAATTTCTAGGTCTTATGTAGGTTGATTTGTGCACGTCAATTTGTAGTAATCTAGGGCTGTGCTAATACGAAACAGTAGTAATCTAATTGAATACCTAATCAAGTCAAGAAAAAAGTAGAAAAAAAGCACCTGCTGTACATCACCTGTGAATAACCTTGACCATCGGCCCGTAGTGATGTTGCAGATCGTGCAAAACATACTTTCATATTCTTTCGTAACTGTGTAGGCTTCAAAGCACACTTCACCAATGTGTGAAATGTACATTACAACAATGTTTCGATTTGAAATGGAAAGGTTTTTGCTTGTGAAAGAAATGTGGTATGATGAAGCGCTGTATACTATGGTCCCCCCTCAATTCATGCACGTGAGTGGCGCAAACAAAGAGGTGTTTTATTGACTCGCTATTCGGGTGTGTGCGCATTACGAGTAAATCTGGGTACTTTCAGGGCAGACGCATTCAGAATCTTCATTATTTATTTCTACTTTATGCGCTACATTGTTGTAGAATGGTAGACCCAAAATGTATTTTGCATGTTTGGAATCACTAGAATAAAGAAAAAGGACACATCTTTCGTTGGATCTGTGCTGGCCATGCGTCTTTTGCGTAATATGTGCAATATTCGAGTAACCGAACACTAGAAATTCACTTCGTGAGTGGAATTATTCAACGGCTTACTATTCGATTTGGATCCGGGATATTTGAGTATTTGCACACCCCTAGTAACAAGACTTGACAATAGTTCAGCACCATCCAACAACTACAGGTTACGTTGCCTGTGTCTACGTGGAAATTGAAGCTTGCTGTTACTCTGTGCTTACATGGCAAGTCTCTCTTACTTGTGCCTCAAGGCTCAGTAGATGGAGCAGACATAGATAGGGCTGATCCAGTTTTTCACAAAACAATATTCAGAATTCTAAATGGAGCAAGTGCGTAACTGTAAGGTAACATATACTTTTCCTCTGAAAAAGCACAGAAACTGATGTATAGTTAATGCAGCCTATAATAGTACTAAGACAATATACTACCAGGACATACTCATCAGCAGAATCCTCTCCCGAGCTGTCAGTGTCGCCCTCGTTTGGAGAGTACGTCGGATCTTGGCTGTCATCCTCAGAGATGTCATCCTCACAATCACTCTCCAAGTCCGAACCCTCTTCTTCCAGGCTAGGGGGGCTTTGGTTACCAGGCACTGGACGCGGTTCCTTACCCAGCTTGCCAAAGACAATGTTGACTGCATGGAAAGGACCCCATTCAGGAGCAGAAATCTTTGAGGACGTGCACCAACAGCTACGCCCATAATGATTGAAATGGTACTGTGACCACATGCCTCGATTTATCATTGGCTGCTTTTTATTACCCAGTACTGGCGCTGGACCCCAGAAAGCTAAAAACCAATGCTTTGTGGCATGAAATGTTTCCAGCTAGGAAAATATTAGAAGGGGCCTTGTTTGGCTTCTGCAAAATAGCCGGTAAAATCACTGGAATCACCACTCACGAACAATGATGCTGCCACATCGAGCGTAGAAGGCAGTCCCTATCCTTGCGCATGCAGCTGTTTCCGGAAAAATTCAAAACTGTTATTTGTACAACTAAAAGCTTGTTGTTGAAAGCAAAGTGCTAGTGAGAGATTACATCGTGCAATTGACTTCTGGTCATTACGTCACAACCTAACAATTAAACAACCTGCAGCTAAAATTTCACATGGGTTTTGTCACTTATAAGAATGAATAATACTCAAAAAGACAGTAGTCTACCTCGTCTCTGAGAGTAGGTGTAAGCACGAAATGCACTGCACGGGCGCAGACGGCAGTGTTACCTACGTACTAGTCCGCACACCACCCGGGCGCATCCCTGTAGACTGTTTTACTCAAAGAGGGCGAGAGAGAAAAGGAGAAAGGGCTACCGGCACTTTCCTCCCATGGGAAGTTATAGCCACGTCCCACTAAAGCGACAAACAGTAACAAACGACAGCGACACATGACAACGAGCGACAGACGACACCGACAGACAGCTGTTTGTCGGAGTCCGCCGTCCCACCTGGCGGACACGAGGGCAGAACACGGGGACAAGGAGACTTGTTTCCTAGGGGGACTGGAGTTGTCAACAAAACACTTCAAAAGACACAGACAGAGCCTGGCGACGCAGTTTTCGTGTATTGCTCTTTGGGCGTAAAACGCGCCGACAAAACGGGGAAAGTGGAGACAAGTATTTGAAAAAAATCTGTGCTGGCCATGCGTTTATCGATAAATGTAACTTGTTAACCCCATACCAATTTGGCTTCCGTAAAAACAAATCTACTGAAATAGCACTACTTGAACAAAAAGAATACATACTTACACGGTTTGAAAGCAAAGCTATTGTTGTTGGTATATTTGTGGATTATTCGAAAGCTTTTGATTTGGTAAATCATAGTACACTTGTTACAAAAGCTTGCATGCTACGGTATTCGTGGACAGGTGTTGTTGCTTTTGAAGTCGTACCTATCTCATCGAAAGCAGGTCGTTCAAATAAATAATATGTGCTCCAAAGTTCAACCCGTCCTTTGTGGCGTGCCTCAGGGTAATATACTGGGGCCGCTACTTTTTAACATTTATCTTAATGACATTGTGAACATCAACCCTATTGCCAAATTTATTATATACGCGGATGACGCAAGTATTTTCTTTTCTGGTAATGACATCCACCAACTTGCAGACAAATGTAATTTTACGATGAAAGCAATAGAAAAGTGGTCAGTTTCTAATTCCATGCAGATAAATGAAGTAAAAACTAAAGCAGTCATATTCAGACAAAAAACAAGCCAGTTCCTGGACATAAAGATATCATCCTAAATTCACGTTCTATAGAAATTGTTGAACATTTTAAGTGTCTTGGTGTCGTATTTTCTTCCACTATGTCGTGGGATTGCCACATAAACCATATAGTAACTAAAATAGCTCAGATCACAGGCATTACAGGTCGTGATAAATACCTTCTTTCCACAAAAATTAAGTTACTCCTTTATAATTCGCTCTTTTACTCTCATCTAAACTATTGTCAATTGGTATGGGGAACAACAACATTTTCAAACCTTCAACGTGTTCATATATTACAAAAAAAATGTCTTCGGCATAATTTCAATGAGCCTTATGCAGCGCCAAGTACTAACTTGTTCTACCGCTCCCATGTGATTAAAGCGTTCAACTTGTATAGATATCGATTAAGTTCGAGGTATAAATTAGAAACACGAAACAATATTACTAACTTACGTGATCTGGCTCATCTCCAAATAAAGAACATAACTAGCTACTCAACAAGACATAGAGAAAATTGGGTAGTGCGTACACCTCGTTTGAACTATGGGAAAGATTGCTTAAGTTTCATACTACCGTCTTTATTAAATAGATATAATCTTGTGCATTTTGATTTATTTACCTGTAAGTACAGTGAACTCCGTAGAATGTATGAAACTGAGAGAGTATGATTTTTTACGATTTTGTTTTTTGGTTCAAATGTGTGCGCCCTAAACATTTATGATCGCAATGATTTTTTTTAGTGTGTTGTTGCAATGTATTGTTAAGATAACTTTTTTCCCGCCTTTTTTGTTTTTGTTTTTCTCTTCTGTGAATATTTTAGCACGATGCTGCTTAGCTGCCAATATAAGGGTCTGTGGACTCGTCAAGCTGCTATGCTGTAGCTTTTCTTCACAGCTCCTTCATCTTCTTTGTACAAGGTGAAAAAATAAACTGATTTGATTTGAATTACTTTATTTCTTGATTAATGTTTCCGCTTTTCTTCATTTGCGGTTGCCGACTTTCCGCAAACAGTCGTGACAATCGACACCAATTTTTTCCCGAACTAGAATTCCCGAATAGTTCCTTTTTTGTGTTGTTCGAGGCATTCTAGGCGAGCGCCACGGAATTTCACGTCGATTTTGAGGATGTTTATAACTTCATATCCGAATGATCGAGGGTAGGCGTTTTCTGGAGGATAATACGGTATCCCGATTATTACAGAACGTGATGACAAGTCTCGTCTGCTGGAATGGCTTGTCGCGGTACGTTGTGTCCTACATCGTGGTGAGCGGTTTTCCTTTGGTCAGTCCTCGAGCATGGGTGTATTTATCTTGATGCAGGCCGTAAACCTCGGCAACTTGAAGCACCACCTCGCGCACCAAGTTTTTGCGAGCGAAACCAGCCGCAGCAAATTCTCTTTCGCAACCCGACCGCCAGCAATCAAGCCGCGCCCACGACCACTACGAGCAATCGAGGAACCGGAACTGCGGGAACGATCAGTGGCTGCCAAGGACTTCTCTGAAGGTCGAGCGGCCGAGCGAGCCACGGGAGGAAGGGTACAAGGATGGGAAGAGAGGCAGGTACAAGCGGACGAGGAGGATAAGTTCGTCTCCGAGAGATGTTCCTCGGTGGGACTGCTAGCTGCGCTTCAAGTCAAACGACAGACAAGAACTCGTCCGTCGTCGATTATTTGTCGGCATATGCTCGGGTGTTGGTTGCTACAGTGGGACAGCATCAGCGACACGGAACTTTGTGGTGTCGCCGGACAAAAATCGCTGTTTGTCGCTCTAGTGGGACGAGGCTATTAGGAGATCTGGAAGACACGGATGAGTCGCCTCGGCCACCTTTGGATGCACATGTTGCTCAGAGCGCGCTTGATTCGTTTCGTAATTTTTTTCCTGTCCTTAAATCTTGAGGTTAAATTAGAGCCACTGGATTCGATGACGACAATACCCCGTCATCGGAAGACCATGTGCTTGGTCGTACGGTGCACCAGCAACAACCGAAATCGTAGAGTAGTATCGGAAGAGCTCTGTAGCGTGAGCGGAATATGGTGAGGCGAAAGCGGTTGCGGCTTTATCGCGTTTTAAGACCAGGACCTGCAGCGGCAATGGGTTTTCTTCAGTAAACTGAAAAAAGCATTTGATCAACATCACCCTCTTGAGTGTCTCGCAACATTTCGTGAAAGAAACGGGCACCGAGTTTATTGCTCTACCGTCAATCAACATGAGATCCACCCGCAAGGTGGGAACAAGTTTCTTAGTAAGAATCGCTATTTCAGCTTGGAACGTTTTGGGTGCTATTCTTCACAGGTTGTTAATTCCCGTTAGCAGTTTTATATTTATCGGTGTTCCTGAATCGGAATCTTTGGCGTGACTCCAGAGAACCGTTAAGTTATGTTTACCATCACAACGTGACTGCATTCATCTTATTTTGCGAATGACTGCACATCAAAGGTGGAACTAAAACATGAATGTCCAATTCCAAAGCAAGTTCAGTGCATAGATTGTAAACCTTGGAATTGACTGATTTGCGCTTGCGATGGGCCTACTTCAACGCTGCTGTTTTCGGCTCTTGACAAGAGGCACACCCATAGGCACGGTAACCTGATTAACTTTTATAAACATCTGAAAGCCGGAGTCGTCTTCAGTCGTTTTCCAGTACTGCTTTAAATTCGTGCGTCCCTGTTAATATCTTGTTTTATTGTTTTCGGATGACCTCTAAACGACAAATACACTCTCGGTGCACTGCGCCTACAACCGTGAAAGGAATCAAGGGAATCGTAAGTTCATTCGCTGTGTCATGCAATCTTTTGGGTGTTCATACTTTCAATTTTTATCGCTGGCATGTTCGCAGCCGAGGTCCCTGCTCCTGTTCCTCGAGTGTTCGCACTTGCGGATGCCATAATCCGAAGCAAAAAGATTGCAGAGGGCTCAAAAACGCGAATCGCAGCACGTAACACACACAAAGCACCATAGAGCGTATATTTAACGCTCTAAATCTCCAACAATGCACACAATGCACCATAGGTGCACAAAGGAATGCCTTCCTGCTTCACCTAACCACTAAGCATGACCACAGAGCCTCGTGCTCACCAGACAGCGAGCACGAAGGTTTATTCGGTACCCTCAGTGTTTATCACAAACATATTCATATTGTACCAGACTCGGACATTGAAGATGTCTTCAACGTCTAAGTCGTTATCCATGTCGAACACATCCTCGACCTCCAAGAGGTCGTCCATGGTCAAGCTTCGTTACCGACGTCCAGACGTCGAAGGCATTTCTTTACGTCAAACATGTTAACCATTGCTTCGTCGTCTAACATGTTGAACTTCGAAGACAACGAGTTTGAAGACGGCGTTGACGCCGAAGATGCCTTCCACATCGAAAGACAGCTTGGACGGCGATAATGACGACGATGATGCAGACGATGTCTTGAACGTCTGTATGCTCTTAACATCGCTGTCGACAAAATACAGACGATGTCGACGTTGTGCCAATGCACAGAGCCCAACTACGGTTGGTAAACACTCACTTTCTAAGCAGATTTCGATGAGGTTAGGATAAATTAAAAAAAAAAAAAGTTTCGGGATAGATTTTCAAAAGGTTTTGGAGAAGGTTTGCCAAGAATGCGAGCTAAAAGCATTTCATGCATATTACAGATTCAGCTCAAACAAATGCCTAGCACGTATGCTCATTTCAGACATCATGAAATGCACTCAATCATAACTAAAATGTGAAAGCCCTAGCAAGAGTCTTGAGGTCACGAGCCTGAGATTTCCTTGTGCTGGCCTAATACAATCATGTCATGAACCAAACATATGTTTTAGTGCAAGCGGACAAATACATAGGGTGAAAGCTGCTTTCCTTGACATATCAGGGACGGAATTTGAGGTCTCTGTCGAAGTGTCGACCAGGTCAGGCATTGTCTGCGATGACTTGTCTGAGCAGTCGACTCGTGATGCTTGTACGGCTGTGCAATTGTGGAAATGCACTACTGAGACCTGCACTGCATGCTCTGCCACAGCATATTGCTGTTGGCATCTGTGTTCCAAGGTAAACCTACATATTCGAAGGTGATGTGAAAATCTTCTGCTCACATAAGGCTGTTTCAGCATCACCTTCCAGGCTATGTTTTGCGAACTCATACGATAGCTAAATGATTGCGTTCAAATAAAAACACTATAATTAATTACTTCAGTTTCTTTTATTTGGGGAAGGGGCGTTCTATTCGACATAAAACGGAATCACACTAAACCAAAAGGGTTACATCTAGTGATACAGGCAGACCTATCACTGAACAAAAACTGCTTTGCAGAGGGTTTCACATTCAATTAAAACCGTGATCGCAAAGGGACACTTTGCAATGTCAAAGCAACTTCCTTAGATAAGAACACCTTCCTAAATATTCGTCTTGCATGTGCCTATCTGTGCTCCATTGTAGCATACTACGCAAAAATGTTTTTTTTTGACACGGTGCAGGATATTATTAAACGAGGCTTAGACACATAGACAAATGCCTTAACAAAGCAAAATATGGAAGGAAAAAAAATATCACCGACAGTGGGGATAGAACCTGAGTCTGCTGCGTGTGAGGCAGACGGGTTACCACTATGCTACGCTTATTTTTTTCTTTATTGCCTGATTTTTGACATGACAAAAACGTATTTACATTATACAAACATATTTACATGGGAGCTTTATACAAATGAAAATATCAAGCTGTCTGCCAGTCATTGGCTGACGTTGACACATTAAAAGTCTCTTAAATCACTAGCGGTTCAATTCTTGATAGCCAATCGGGTGCGGTGACTTGTGTTTTAACGCCTTCGACGTACGTCCCAACACTTTCACGAAAGTACATCCTTGAAGGCGCAGGCCGAGCATCGGCATCATTATGGCGCCTCGCTGTGCGGGAGCGCCATAGACTGTGAAAGCTTATGAGCATTATCAAATCAAAAGGCACCCCCCCCCCCCGTCATTGTCTATTGCGAAGAAGCGAATACCATGCTGATCTAAAGGAAATTTCCCGAATGAAAAATCCATCAATGTAACCCTGTATGGCAGTCAATGTTTTCTTGTGGACCGCTGATTGTGCCTGACTGTACGTCAAGCATGTCTGATTGGCCAACAAGTTACTCTGACCGACAGTCAAACTCCAATCAGACTCCGCTTGTCAGCTTTCTGATGGTTTCCTGGTGGCAGTTGGCCACCGCGAAATGCTGCCAAGATTTCTTGGTGGCGATTCTGATTGTACACCCGCCGGCGATATGAAGGTGAACGCCGAACCGTCCACCTGTCCGTGCTATCAGCGCCATGACGCGGCTGCCATGGCAGTTCGCTTTCTTATCGCGCGCTTCGCCGAGATTAAGCGCTTGGATCGAGCGCTGTTCTCAGCTCTGCTGCTACTCCCCGCAGAAAGCGCAATGAATTGCGGAAGAAGCCTTTTAGACGCTATAAGTAGACAATGTGATTTAGTAGTTTCTTTTTTTTGTTGTTGTTGTGATATGTGCTAAACGGGAAGGCTGCGGAACAAATCAAAAAGTAACTTATACTTTCCGCTTCTTAAAAATAACAGTTATTAGCGTTCGGAGTTATTAGCGTTCGCTTATGAATGAAAAAGCGGTTGAGTCTCTGATAAACTATGCCGAACAACGTCCGCGCTAGTTCACGTGCAATGTGCAAATCATTCGCCGGCAATGACGTGAGCACGGCGCCCTCAAAAAGCGATGCCGAAATCAAAACCCACTTCCACGCTTTCTGCGGAGAGTAGCAGCAGAGCTGAGAACAGCGCTCGATCCAAGCGCTTAATGTCGGCGAAGCGCGCGAAAAGGAAGCGAGCCGCCACGGCAGCCGCATCATGGCGCTGATAGCACGGACCGGTCGACGGTCCGGCGTTCACCTTCATATCGCCGGCGGCTGTATATCGATTGTCTCTGACTGTACATTAAAAAGCTTTGAAGTGCAGACAGACGTACGGTCAAAGGACGTAAAGTTCGTTTGGATACCACAATTTCGTCAAATCTACGAATACGAAAAATAATCTATGCACAAGAAAACGATTTCGGGAAGTGAGCCCATAAACCGCTGATTTTAGAGATATGACAAGCAGGGCTCCCGGCATCCTTGATCAGAAGTCCGCCGAAACGCCGAACATGCCACTTTCTACTTTCGCTTTGCCCATAGAGGCTTCGCCGAGCTTCCATGAACGATCGCTCTCGACTCGTTTTGTTTGCCAGCTTGCTACAACCTCTCCATCCTGCCCAGACTCTACAATGTCTTATGTTTTAGTAGAATATCTCCTCGATAAAAGCCAGCCTGTCGTGAGTTCCGACTATGTAAGGAACTTTAGCGGTGTAGTTGAAGACGACAAGGTGTACCAGGTCTACTGGGCCGGAGACGCGCGAACAAAAGGAGGGTTCTACGACGCGAAAGTACTCTACTTTGCAGGTGAGTAGGACTGCAGTACATCGACTGATGTACGAGTGATTTGCATAACATTCTGAAGGCTTAACTGCATATGCAGCCGAAGCATTCTTTAGAGCGATGCACTGATTGTCGAAACCTCGTGCTGCAATACTGAAATGCTCTTGACTCGGTCCGAAAGGTTTAGGCTAGAAAGTTTATGCCTTTCTATCTGGTGTGGGCTATTGGCCTTGCCGCTGTGTCGCAGCTCATAATGATTGTTTCATGAAGAGCGCAGGCTCTTCATGAAACATCCGCGAGCGTAGTTCAAATATGTCTGCTGCTCGCGTTTGTCCTTGGAAGCCAGGGCTGTCTGTAGTAGCATGCATGCTTGCTCTCTAGCTTCAACGGAGTCGCTTACGTTTTGTGAATTAAAGTGTATACGGTCGTCCCGAAAGGTTCAGACATCGAGGGCGTTTCTCTGAATTAGAATCATCTGGTGGGCTAGTTGAGTAAACATCTCTAAAGAATAGCGCAAGGACAACGGAGGGAAGGACGAGAAGACTGGAAAAAGCGCTAACTGACAACTGGCGTTTTATTTACGAGAGAAAAGAAGACGAAAAGAAGTGAGGTAATTCAAAGACAAAAAAAAAAAGATTGAAAAAGAAGAACGAAGATAAAAAAGGTTTCGATAGGAAACGGAAGGATGCTTTTTGTAATTATATACAAAATATTATGAAGCAAAAATTGAAAAAGATAAAGAAAATAAAAAAGTTAATGAAAATAAAAAATTAAAAAATAAAAAGGGAAGAAAAGAAAAAAAAAGGAAAAGGAGAAGAAAAAGGAAGGAAAAAAGAAGAGAAGAAGAAGAAAAATAGTTCAGTGACAAAATAATGTGTAGGAAGGATCTTCAGGGATAAAGGCTGAGGTAAAACTGTTCTTTTTCTGATAAGGATCCTGAAGGAGCACTGATGCAGGTGTCTCCCTTGGATAGTATGACGTGTGCTTCGAAAAGTTCTCTACTCCTCTGAGCAGAAAACCGTTTGAGTACTTTCGTGTGCTCGAAGAGTGGGGTACACAGACAGTCTCTTACATGCACCGCAAGATGTCGCGCGAGAGACGACCTTAACGCTAAGGCATGTTCCTTTAGCCTGACATTTAGACAACGTCGGGATTGTCCCAAATATACCTTTCCACACGAAAACGGTATTTCGTACGCTACACAGCTGTTGCAGATGACATATTGGTGTTGATGCTTTACAGTACGTTCTGCAGTTTGTTCCTGCTGGTTGTTGATTTTTTGGCATAGCCTCCTTAGTTTATCAGGAGCTGACATTACAACCTGTGCTTCAAACTTGGATGCCGCCCGCTTCAAGTTATGGGTAATGCGATGCATGTATGGCACAACAGCCGGTCGTCGTTCCTTGAAGTTATTTCTTGTTTCTGTTCCACTTGATGTAATCGTGGATTCAGCGACATCGAACAGAATCGAATTAGGATATCCAGATGCCGTGAGTCGTTGAATTTGAGAATTAAAACTCTCACCGGCTGTGTGTTCACATGGTTTCTTGAGGGACGCACTTAAACAATTCCTTACGATCCCTCTCTTAATTAGCTTTAAATGGGCAGAGTCATAATGTAAGAGCATTTTCTTTGATCTTGGAAAGTAGATCCAGACAGCTTGATTACCAAGAAACGATAACCGCATATCGAGAAACTGAAGAGAGGAGTTCGCCGGCAACTCATGCGTAAACTTGAGTTCCTGTGCTTGCTCAACGAAGGTGCTTCGTATGCTGTCGGTTACCTCCGCGTCATTCTCAGTGGGTCGGTCTTTGAGGAGGACAAGATAATCGTCAACATATCTAAATATGACTGACACCTGGCCGGTGTTAAGTGTGTTAGCAATGGCCCGGTCGCATTGGGCCAAACAAATGTCACATAACACAGGTGCCACGCACGAACCTATACATATTGTCACGAATGACAAGTGATGAAGCGGCGAATGACTGAGTAAACTGAACGTTTAATGGGGCGAACTTGTGCCCAAAAATAAATGGAAAAAGAAAGATAACAGCAGAGCGTCGCGGGCGTCGAAGGCGGCAAAGCAGCAGGATCGAACGTTGAGGCGAAACTGACTTGGCTCGCCACGCGAAGCCCCTTTTGTACACGCGTAGGCTTCTGGAATAATCGTCGTAGAAGGTTCGGCGTGTAGAACTTTCTAAACTCGAAGAAGCAACACGGCTCTCGAATTTACCAGAACATTACATTAGATGTCAACAAAAAGGCGTCCCCGCGGCCAGGAATCGAACCCTGGCTTTTCGCGTGGGAGGCAGGCGCTATAACCTTTAGGCCACGCGCGCGCTGCCTACTTGGCAAGCTGCGCGCCTGGCATTACTCCCCCCTTTAAAAAGTGTATCGCCCCGATGCAGCACAAAACAAACCAAACAAAAAAGAACGGTAAGCTAAAGAGTCATTTGGAACACATAAGGTCCACAGTCCTATCGAGCGTAGTACGGCTTCATGCGGACGACTTCTGGTCCTGGAGGGCGGCGTGATGAAGTCCGTGTTCCGTCGGGCATCACCTCCTAGTTCAGATCCCCGAGTCGACGAAGCACTCTGTAGGGTCCGAAGTAGCGCTTCAAGAGTTTTTCGCTGAGACCACGGCGGCGGATCGGTGTGCTGTGCTTGGTCGCTGTGCTTGCTCTACGAAGGTGCTTCGTATGATGTCGGTGACCTCCGTGTCATTCTCAGTGGGTCGGTCTTTGAGGAGGACAAGATAATCGTCAACATATCTAAATATGACTGACACCTGGCCGGTGTTAAGTGTGTTAGCAATGGCCCGGTCGCATTGTGCCAAACAAATGTCACATAACACAGGTGCCACGCACGAACCTATACATATACCCTTCTTTTGTATATATGTATTGCCATTAAACGTGACGACAGTGGCGGAAAGGTAGAACCTCAGAAGTTCTAAGAAAGATTCCACCTTGATTCCACATTTGTAATGAAAAGATATGGAACCATTGGCCTCGATACACTCACTTACTGCTGCAAACAGTTTGTTGTGAGGTATAGAATAAAAAAATCTTCCACGTCAAGAGAGAACCCGAAGTGAACCGTCGTAGCATTCTGCTCCAGGTATTGGATTACCGCTTCAGATTTTGGCACCAGAAAAGGATCGTCCAGTCGGAGGGTAGACAAGTGACGTAGAAGGAATCGTGACATCATACCCTGCCAAGACCCTTTTCTGTCACAACTACTCGAAAGGGACATTCTACCTTATGGGTCTTGGCCGTAAAAAACATATCTAAATGGTCCCTTCTGGCAGAGGTGATGTCTTTCGCAGTAGTTCCAGATCAAGCCTATAGCACAATTGAAGCGCCCTAGCCTTGAGTGTCTTGGTTTTAAAGCCTTGCAACCTGTTAAAGTTCTTTGCAATGGCCACTGTAGCCTTTTCTAGGTAGTTCACCGTAGATGTCACAACAAACCCTCCTTCTTTATCTGACACAAGTAGGTTCAGATCATTCGCTTGGAAATACTCTACAATACGAGGAATCTTCATTGTGCTCTCACTGATAGGACCCTTCCTTAACAGTACGTCGACGCAATCCTCTATACAGCGGGATCTATCAGCTTCTTGAACCTTAGCCGCAATGTCGTGAATGTTAGACAATAGATGTACACCTTCCCTTTTCGGCGTAGTGCAATATTTAGGACCCTGCAGGATTGTACGCTCGGAAATGTGGCGGCAAGTCCGGTTTTACAGAACATGCCTCTGGGTGATTGCTGGCGGTGGGGATCCCGGTGGTGGCCAAGGGCTAAGGTACAAGGCCGTTCTGGACACAGCAAGCAAGCTGACGGAGTTTCTCTGGTCGTCCTACGTACCTCAACTCAAGAGCCTTCGAGCCCTAGCAAGCAGCACAGAGCACTCTCATTTAGCTGTCCACTGCCGTGAATGTGGATGTGAGCCAAGGTTTAGTGACACAAATGTGCTGTTTAAACACAAAGATCAGCTATCGAGGGAGTTAGTAGAAACATACCATATAGCAAAACGAAAACCCCTTGTGCGTGAGCCAACCATCCATTAACCTAGTGGACAGTGAGATGTTTTTTTTTTTTTGGACATGGGTTGACTAGAGAAGATCGAGGTTGAAGATCGAAGAAAGAAGAAAGGAGGAAAAAGACGCGATGACTGATACTTGTGCTGGTGTGTTTTAATGTGCTGGTGCGTTTTAATTTGATGTGGTTTATAATGTTGCGCACTTAATGGCAAATGACTGGTGGAAGAGGAAAAGAAGAAGCAGTCCTCGCGTGAATTTCTCTGTGTGTCTTCTGAATATATAGTTGATAGTCAACGCCTCGTCCTGTGTGTTCTCTTCTCTTTGTCCGTGTGGTTTTCGAGCTGTTTTTTAAATATGGATTCATACCAACTAGCCCAACTTTCCATTCTACAAAAGTCTTTCGAGCGATGCCCTTTGCCGTTACAAGCGAGAGATAGTCGCGATTTCAGACTCAGGCTCTTCCACCTGGATTTGAAATCGCGACCATCTCGCTTGTAACGGCGAAGGGCATCGCGCGAAAGTCTTTTGTAGAGTCCAGTGGTGGGCGCAGCGGGAATTCCGTCGGCACACCACCGGGGTTTGAAATTTGGGCACCGGTTTGTACCGCGCGGTACCAGTGGCTCTGCAGAACCACCGGAACTAGCCGGCTCCGCCTGGATCTAAAACGGGGGCACCAGTTTGTGTCCCGTCTGGAACGGCGCGGTTCCAGGTAGGATACAGACTGGTGCCCCAATTTTGGGTCCAGGCGGAACCGGCATTTTTCATTTCGGCCTGTATATGACATTTTTGTACAAATGAACACTGACGTTACATTAGAGTACATGCAGTCGAAATGACGCATGCAACAGAGCGCAGCTAGAGGCTTTCAACAGGAAACACGTGCGTTCAAATAAGCTGCGATTTCAAAACTTCATGTCTCCTTTCTGTCCTTTGGTGTTTACTTTGATCCGTGTATACCAAAACACTCAATGCTGCAAGTGATAAAGTCGTGTATACGTACCTTTCGACGCGATTGAAAGTGTGTTGGTTTCGCTTGTAGCCAACGAGCAAAGAGCATGACGAACTGTCATCCGTCGGTCGCGCCAGGGTCACGCGAGGAGGGGCGCCCACTGCCAACCACTGCGCAGTGCGCATGCTCGGCGGCTTGGCCAGGCTCGGTGGCTCACTCGGCCGCTCGGCTGGCTCGGCTAAAGCGCAGGCAGCGCAGGCTCGCTCCCTTCGAACTGCCTCCGAAGCTCGAGCTGGCGCCCGCGCGGGTTGACGATGGTAACTCATCTTCTCAAAAAACGAGGCTGTAACGTATCGTTTGATGGCGCAAATGCACGTATTTTTCACGTCGTTTTTTTTTACAGTGTGTGGATCTCGCGAAACAGGCGACGAAGAGTGGTGGGTGAAATGTGCTCGCATGTTATCGTGGATTTCGTGTACGACGTAGGATTACCCAGAAAGGTGGGTCAATATCGATTAATGTGCGCGTAAGAAGCACCTACATGCATGTGACCTGTCAAACCTATTCACCCTGATTATTTTATCGTACGAACCGACATTGTCACGTATCGCGTTCGATTTGGGTCTTAACACCGGTTACCTCGAATTGTATATCGTGTTCGATGTTGTATCCCACCATCGGTAACTTCGTATTGATATCGAATTCGATGTTGTGTCCCAACACCGATAGTTTCTGATTGTATTGCGATGTTGTGTTGCAACATCGAAATGTATCGTGGTGCGTTGGGTTTATCTTTTGCCAATCAACTTTTGTTGCATTACAACAACTGCAATAAACATCTGTTGGAAAGCGATCACTCAATAAGCACGTCGTTGTTGGGCTTTTTCATTGAAAGGTAGGTCACGGGTATTCCGGCTAGTTATTCTGAATGGTTTAGTGGTCGTATAGCATTTCAAGCGCGCGAGGCTGTGTGTACTAGTGTGCCGTACCAACAGCCGTACATACTTGCACTTTCGGTCAATGTTAATACGTTCGCATCGCAGAACGTTTGTGTTCGTGTGTATCCACCTCCAATATCTATCTCACGCGTATTGCCGTATGGTACCTCGTGCTGTTTTACGATATCATTCCCGCGATGTCGTATATGTGGGCATACCGATATCCACATGTTGCTTCACGGACGATCAATATTGTGTTAAGTTTCCTCTTAGTCCGCGGTATATGCCGACGTAATTCATGTTTGTAACTTGGTATCCGGTCTGAGATTTACGCACGCGATATAATATTGTATTCCCCTTCGGGCCCGTGATCGACAACCGATATTTATATATCGTGAAGCCGTACAGTATGTCCATGTCGGTCACCAATATGCACGCGATGTCGTATGCTATTCCAATAACCGCGCATTATATCGGGGCATTGTGCTCTGATATCGCTTTGTATACCAATAACCGCAAGTTATATCGGGATATTGTGCTCTAATATCTTTTTGTATACCAATAAGCGCATACTATATCGGGATACTAGATCACAGAAAGTATAAAACATAGAGAGGACGAAACACAGACGACTACATTCTTTCAACTCACAACAAAGTTTATTCCAAGGAGTACGAACGCAGGATCCCCTGCGCACACTTAGGGAAAGGGGGAAAGGGCAGAGGTAGAGGGGGGGGGGGTAAGAGGAAGTGCTGGGAATTCAAACAAAGATCAGAAAAACCAGTTCTCCCCTTCACCAGCGCCCACTCAAAAACAGTCAAGCTAGGCCTGGTTAAGTCCCTCGTGAAGACTGCACGATCTAGATCCTGCCCTCATCTAGCCACAAACAGCGTTATCCTCCAAATAGATAGATTGCGGAAAGCCGGCTATCCAGAAGACCTTCTGACGAATATCCTCAAGAGGCTTATTACCTCCTCCAACACACCTCCCTCTACACCCCGACCCCGCCGAAAACAATTCGCCGTCATTCCATACACGCACAACACTTCACATCGCCTCTAGGCGCTCGCCTCACGCTTCGACGTAGGAGTCGTCTTCAAGTGTAAATTCAAACTGAAGCAGATGTGCCGTCAGGTTAATAATCCTTCCCCTCCAAATCCCTGTCCCAAGAAACATGAAAAGCAGTTCGTCTCTTGCCGGAGAGAGAGAATCTGTTCCATTCCTTTCTCTTGCGGGGGAGAATATATCGGGCAAACGGGGTGGTGCCTAAATGACCGCCTGAGGAACACTTCCGAGAGACCGCCGACCCTAGCGAGGATTCGGTGCATCCGATTGCAGCACATCGCCGCACATGCGGAGGATGTGAGCCAAGGTTCAAGAAAACGCGCGTGCTCGGGCGCCATCCTCAGAAGTTCGGCAGGGAAGTTATCGAATCTTTTGCGATAAAAAACTCCGGAGTCAATGTCTCTTCCCCATCGCTAGCCCTCTCTGATAGAGAGATAGATTATCTTAGCCAAGAGCTGTCCGGGGTGATTAGACGACCTCGGTGAGCGGCCCGAACCCTACGGGTCGACGCACCCATCCGCCTCTCCCACCCACCCTTCCTTCCTCTTACCCCCCCCCCTCTACCTCTGCCCTTTCCCCCTTTCCCTAAGTGTGCGCAGGGGATCCTGCGTTCGTACTCCTTGGAATAAACGTTGTTATGAGTTGAAAGAATGTAGTCGTCTGTGTTTCGTCCTCTCTATGTTTTATACTTTCTGTGATCTAGTACATCTTACCAACACGCTCGTTAGGAATATAATCTCATCGTGTGAGCTACATGTTTTGTCCCTGTCCGAACATCCGGTCCCCAGCGTTTGACCCCTGTGTGTTCTTCCAAGCCTCCTGTTTCATCTCTAAAATGAACTTCCTGCGTCTCCGACTTCGTTCCATCGGGCTGTGCTTACGGCACAACGTGGCCCACCCTTCTGTGGATACCGTGCTTGGGTTCCACTCACACAATTGGTCTTCAAGCTACCGGATGATGCAGATCTCGAGAAAGGAGATATCACGGGAACTCCAGCTGATGCACAAGATGCTGCCGGGAGAGATGTCGGCCCTCTTCGGGGCGCGATTCTCCTGCCACCCCTCGTACCAGTTTATCCGGAAGGCTGCTGCAGACCTCCTGGAATCTGCCTGGGTCAGGATTCTTAGGGATTTTCGAGCATCCAACAATAAGCACCCCACCGCCGGGTTGGAACCTCCTGTGAACCTCTCGCACACACCGCTATCTCCGGACGCCGTGTGGCTTCTCTCCTACGGACCTAAGTTTGCCCCAGACCTGCCCGGTTCAAGAGTCGACCAGCTGTCGTCTGTCTACCAGGTTGCAGCCTCCATCCCAGAACAGGATCGTCAAGACTTCGTGGGCTCAGCGGTTCGCTCAGCGTGTGCCCACCCTCCCCCGCCCTCCTCGGGTGGGTCTCTGGTGCCTTCGGTCGTGGAGGAGCTGCGCGGCGCCCGACTGAAACTATTGGAATCTGACAAAACAGGCGTTTTTGTCATCATGAAAGAAGACCTCTTCGGCATTAAGGTGGGAGCTGCCCTAGATAAGAACTTTATCTTGCTCAAAAAAAGACCTTCGGGGTCTCTGAGATCCAAGGTTAAAGACCTGTGCACGAACCTTGACCTGCCAGCCTTGAGGAACGCGATAGCCGCCCCCTCAAAACAGTACCTGACTGTCTTTTTCTCCGCAAAAACTCACAAGCCCGATGTTCCGCTCCGCAGCATCATGTCAGAAAACGGCTGTTGGCAGAAGCGCCTGGCATCCTTCCTACTTAAGCACCTAACCTCTCTCACTCTCTCTCAACCTTTCCGCATCACCAACTCCTCTGACCTGATCTCACACCTCACCCCTCTCCATGATTCGCCTGCCCCCCTCGGTCTGTTTTCCTTAGATATCGAAAATATGTATTATAATCTCGATGTCCATTACCTGCTTGAGTCTGTGAGCAACGCCATAGATGAGAACGGCATGTGCAAGTTCCAAAACGCGTCGGGAGTCTCCGTTAAAGGGTTCCTTTCTCTGCTAGACCTATACCTCCGCTCGACGCTCGTTGAGTACGAAGGAAACATTTACATCCAGAAGGCAGGCGTCTGCATCGGGTCTTGCCTGGCGCCCATTCTTAGTGAAATCTTCCTAATGTATGTGGATCGGGCTATAAAGGAAAAACTGGAGGCGACGGCACCCGGGTGCCAGGTATTCAGGAACGTAGATGATTATCTTGTGCTGCACCAGGAACAGACCAAACCTGAGACCATTCTCAAAGCATTCACATCAAGCCCCGCCGGCCTCTCGTTCAAAAAAGAGGACCCGGTAGGGGGAACCCTTCAACTTTTAGAACTACAACTTAGTCTCCGATCCGGGGGGTTGTGCTGGGAATTCAAACAAAGATAAAAAAACAGTTCTCCCCTTCACCAGCGCCCACTCAAAAACAGTCACGCTAGGCCTGGTTAAGTCCCTCGTGAAGACTGCGCGATCTAGATCCTGCCCTCATCTAGCCACAAACAGCGTTATCCTCCAAATAGATAGATTGCGGAAAGCCGGCTATCCAGAAGACCTTCTGACGAATATCCTCAAGAGGCTTATTACCTCCTCCAACACACCTCCCTCTACACCCCGACCCCGCCGAAAACAATTCGCCGTCATTCCATACACGCACAACACTTCACATCGCCTCAAGGCGCTCGCCTCACGCTTCGGCGTAGGAGTCGTCTTCAAGTGTAAATTCAAACTGAAGCAGATGTGCCGTCAGGTTAATAATCCTTCCCCTCCAAATCCCTGTCCCAAGAAACATAAAAAGCAGTTCGTCTCTTGCCGGAGAGAGAGAATCTATTCCATTCCTTTCTCTTGCGGGGGAGAATATATCGGGCAAACGGGGCGGTGCCTAAATGACCGCCTGAGGGAGCACTTCCGAGAGACCGCCGACCCCAGCGAGGATTCGGTGCATCCGATTGCAGCACATCGCCGCACATGCGGAGGATGTGAGCCAAGGTTCAAGAAAACGCGCGTGCTCGGGCGCCATCCTCAGAAGTTCGGCAGGGAAGTTATCGAATCTTTTGCGATAAAAAACTCCGGAGTCAATGTCTCTTCCCCATCGCTAGCCCTCTCTGATAGAGGGATAGATTATCTTAGCCAAGAGCTGTCCGGGGTGATTAGACGACCTCGGTGAGCGGCCCGAACCCTACGGGTCGACGCACCCATCCGCCTCTCCCACCCACCCTTCCTTCCTCTTACCCCCCCCCCCCTCTACCTCTGCCCTTTCCCCCTTTCCCTAAGTGTGCACGATCCTGCGTTCGTACTCCTTGGAATAAACTTTGTTGTGAGTTGAAAGAATGTAGTCGTCTGTGTTTCGTCCTCTCTATGTTTTATACTTTCTGTGATCTAGTACATCTTACCAACACGCTCGTAAGGAATATAATATTATATCGGGATATTGTGCTCCAATATAAATTCACATCGTGCGTATTGGGTTAATCGGATAACAATAAGTTTTTATTGGTGTCCATCAACTTCACGGGAATACAATATTTCCAATAAGCCGAGTTCTTACTGGCGTTTTTAATAGGGAAAGGTAGAACGAATAGCTCACTTTTGAGGCAAAAAGTTCCTTACGAACCCGGCCAAGACTCAGAATTTATGTTCACTAAAACAAGATTCAGCCCGTTTTTAGTTGGGTTCGAAAACCTTTCAACAGCATAAATCCCGGCGATTTCACAATGAGTAGATAAAATAGGAGGCCATAAGCCTCAAATTATATATGTGGCATTAAATATCGCTAAAGCTGCTATCTAGTCGTCGGACCGGTTAAGAGACGCTGAACGTGGACGGTCCCGGGCCTCTCATTATCCCACCGCACTTCGTAAGATTGCGCCAACAGCCGATGAGAACGCCGAAGACAGTCGCAAAGAAAGACCCGTAATCATTGCAGGTAACGTCCTGCGTTTCTTAAATTGTCCCTGGCTGTAGGCCTGCGCGTGGCCCTTGATCCCACTTCGGGTACACAGCCGAGTCTATGGACAGACGCTTTGCTTCCCTTGAGAAACGTTGAGGACGACTCTTAATTCCACTGTGCTTGAACCTCTCAGCTACGCCACTGAGATGCAAGGCGCTCTCTGGCAGTTCCCGTAGGTTTGGGACCAGTTAACCTCGGCGACAAAGGTCTTTGTTCGCCGAGATTCAGCCAAAAGGTCACACCCATAACCTTACGAATGCCTCTTTCATGTACTTGGAAAGTGCAACAAGCTCTTTCTTTTGGACTTGACCGGACTGCAAAGAATACCAATTATATGAACCGCCTAAATACCTGGCCAACTTGAGCCGCCACCATTATAGCTTAAAAAACGCAAGTTGTTAAGTTTACGCTTTTAGGGGCGAAGCTCCCCAGGGGCTAGCCATGTCCGAATGTCCGTCCGCCGTCCGGCGTCGGGTGCTCGTACTCCTGCTCGTAAGCTCACGTGCTCACGTGCTCATGTAGGGGAAAAAAAAATGGGAAAAAAAGATGAAAACAAAATTATGAAAAAAGAAAAAGAAAAAAAAATAGAGTCGGGGGTTCTGAGATGCCATCCCATCTGTCTTCTTAAAAAAAGAAAAATAAGAAAACCACACATTCTCCTACTGACATGAATGAAAACGACCGAAAAGTGCGGCATGCAGCGCCTCAGCGTCTACGCAGACAGCAAGCTGCTCCGGTGACCAGGGCGCGAGAAGCGGCTGAACAGCGTCAACAAAATCAGCACCATCAGCACTACCTATGACCAAAATCAGTATCATCAGCACCACCCGAGCTTCGCCCCAATCAACATCATTCACCACTTGGAAGATGCGGTCATTTTTTAACTGCTTTGCGATTCACGCTTCTCTTTCTTATGGGCTAATATGCCCCAATCGCATCGGCTGTGGAGCCATTACGAGATCTCGCCACGCCCTGCGCGTTTCTGTGTCACTTACTATAGCATACGAGCCTTCATGTTGGCTGCCCTCAAACCCAGTCACCGACCCTGCAAATCACCAAGCTCTCGCACAACGCCGGAACCAATCCGCTCACACTGCAGCGTTCATAGTTGTTTACCACGACGTCTATGTCTTTGAACTGACGTGCATATTCCTTTTATGTTTTATACAGATATACCTCTTAACGTTTTAACTAATTCATTCTGCTGTTTTTCGTTGGCGTTTTCTTTTTTCGCGTCGCCACTGATGTCAATTGTATGTAGGGGCCAAGGACCTGTCAAGCTGCCAGCTGCAGATATGTTTTTTTTGTCTCCTTCTGTCATGAGTATGCTAGGAAAAAAAACATTATTATTATTATTATTATTATTATTATTATTATTATTATTATTATTATTATTATTATTATTATTATTATTATTATAGTTAAACTAAAAACGGGGCGCCAGAGGGCACGAAACAATGCAAAAACTTCTGCCTTTCGTTGAGACTCTGGAACATGCTGGCCTTAAGCTTTGCTATCGCCATAATTATTGATGAGGCTCGAGAGCGACGCAACCTTGCATGTCACTGGAAAGACTCCATCCTCGTTAACAAATGAAACAGATCCTCTCGACGCAAGGTCTTACGCCTGCCACACTGGATACTTTGATGCCGCCTGCAGAAAGATCCGAATCAACACCCAAGCAGTAACAGCCTTATCAACAAAGTCACCGGAGGAAAAAAAAAGTCCGCTTCTTTCTCTTTATCTGTCTCTGTCACACACATACTCTCTCTCTCTCTTTATTTCTTTCTATCTATTTCTCTCTCTTTCCCTCTTTTATGTTTTTGTTTGTTTCTTGTTTTGTCTTTAGCTGTGTTTGCAACCGCAGGAGTAAAATAACATGCCCCACATTGGCCTTCCTGGTATTCTTATTCAGACTCTTCTTATATTATATCCAGCGTTGAAACTAACGCGTTACAAGTAGCGACGTTACTGGTAACACGTTAGTTTTTTGACTAACGTGCTAACGTACTCGTTAGAATCCCAAATGACTAACGAGTACAGTGATGTGGTTATTATTTCTTCGGTATCTCCTATCAAATTACGTTACCCGTTACACGTTACTTCTTCTTACAAATGGCCGCATGATTGCTTGAAAAGAAAATAATTTTTATTCTGTGCACTACGTAGAAGCGGCATAGAAACTCCAACAAAGCTATGTATGAGCGGCGTCATTTCAATCCCTTTCGGAAGACACTTTTAACGTTCCCACGACAGGGCCCAAAACGTGCGCGATTATTGCTGCGCGGAACCCCTAAGCGTCCTGCGTGCAGACTTTGTATTGAAGCTGCTAAGATCACTGCCCCCGTACTCTGAAGGAGCAGCTGTCTTGCTGGAAAGAGACATCCGTTCAGATGGCGACAGTCTGCCGCCGCTCGAAGGATTTTGCCTCAGCGTCCCTAGCTACTCCAGCTGGTCACACCCTTCTCTTTAAATCAAATAAATTCTCGTTCTGTCAACAACAGAAAGGATAAAATCTAAGTTTGGAAGCGTTGACGTTCCCACGCTTCGAACCAAAGCAAGTGGCAATGTTATCGCAGCATTGAACAGCGACGGTTATTATAAAGACGTCGCCACCTTTTAGAATCCCAGCCGCCGTGGCACAAAGGTGCGGTTTCGCACTGGAGAACGACTCCCATTCAGAAGGTCGCCTCCCACTAAATTCTTCTCTGCATTCTTTCTCTCATAGCGCCTCAAAATTCGACGAATGACTGCGTTACCACCACGGACGACACGTTCTTTGTATTGCAGCTCGTCAGAAATAAATACCGTAGCCTTCCACGAGAAAGCAAGCCCCCAGCTCCCTGGCATTCAAAGACCGAATTATCTATTGCTGGACACTGCGCCCACGTTTCCTCCTTGCAGTTCCTGGTTGTGTGTGAAGGATACTGCACCGTGTTTCTAGAGAGACACATTTGTAGCAATGATAGTGATGTTTTTCGTCTGCTTCGCCCTTGCTTTACTGCTGCTGGCGTGAAAAAAAGTAAACAATTTTTGGCCGTGAAAAAGAAACTTAGCGTTAAGTGCTTATAAACATATAAATAAAGGGAAGAACACAAAAGACAAAGACGTATTGTCCGTCCTTGTCTGTTATGCTCTTCCCTTTATTTATATTAACCTTACCAGCACGCTCTCCATTCCAAGCTTATAAACACTCGCCACCTTTTTAAGTCATATATACACGTAACGATACTACGAGTATGCATGTGATTATAACCAAAGTATGGCCGGCGCTATACTTCGTTTAGAATTAACAATAAACATTTTGGTAATAATCATTGGTTATCATAAGCTATCGGTGTCTTCTGTTATTTGCTTGTGTAGCCTAAACCGGACCGCGACTAAAACCGGCGTGCCTATGAAGTGGTGTTCGTGAACAGTCCGTGTACTGTACAGTTGCCTCCGTCAGGCAACGTCTGCCTCTAACCTAAAAAGCCGTTTTAGAACGCTCGTTATAAAAGCCCCCTTTACTGCCATCTCCCACTCACTTTTCGGGCAAGATGGCAACGGCCACCGAAACTCCGTTTCCATGGCCCGGGCTAAGTGCTATGTTTAAACTGAGGGAAGCCAATTCAGACGATTTGCTGTTTAAATGTCGTCTGTATGCCAAAACCCAACCTGCTGAGCGCATCCAGGACGTCAAACTTTTATTTGAAAAAAAACACGTTAGGGTGAGTTATTTTTCGATCTCGCTTACTTTTTTCCCGTTAAAATATCGTGGTTAAGTTTTGTTAGCCAAAAAGAACGCACATTTATTTCGAGATCGTTTTGTTAGACGCATCATTTTTCAACTACATCTCACAATGCTCATTAATGTAAGCTAGCTAAAACTTTTCGAAAACGATTTAATTAATTTTACTTGTATATTTCAAAAGGAGGGTGAATCAATCATGTCAGTTATACATATATAAATGCGCCTATTTGATATTTGTTTAAGCTTGCGATTTATTTAGACAGTTTTTTATACAAATTCGTGATGCAATTTATTTAGTTAATATTTTGTGGTACCACAACACTGATAACTAGAAATCAAGAGCAGTGCTTCGCATCAGTCCTAATTTCTCTTCCGCCAGTTCCTTCATTGGAAGAAGCTGTCAGAGTTAAAGGTGCTTTCAAAGAAACAAAAGACCGAAACTACAATCCACTGTTCCGACGTGCCCTTGCTGAAGCAGATAAGGATCGACTGTTTGCATCAAGTTCCCGTTTCTCAAGAGCGTTTCGACAAGCTTATGGAGAAGTTTGGGATTGAGACACAAAAGTGACATACTAAAAGTCATATATTAACAGCTGTTATACATATACTAACAGTGAAACACTATGTAACAACAAACTAAAGTAAAAGTAACGCCCGTTAGTAATGGCAAGTAACGACATCGGTATTTCGTTACATTCGCAAAGTGGTAACGGAGCTCTGTAACGCGTAAGCTTTTGTCCAAGCTAACGAGTAACGATATTTCGTTGCTTATTTTCGGTAGCGGGTACAACATTGATTATACCCAAACTATGTACTTTTATTATATGTATATGTATTATTACCAAAACTGACAACCAAGACCTCCTTTAAAATAAAAAAGAACGAAGAGAAGGGCCTGATTTTGGGGTGCTTTAAGAACCAAGGCTCTTCCGGAATCTTTGCACTTTATATAAGATTGAGGGGGAAGTCAGAATTCAGGCAGACTGTCACGTGACGTCCGCCTATCGTCTACATCGGGAGTGAACAAGAAACCTCGCCTATCCAGCGGAAGTTTTAGGCCCGTCGCCTACTTAAGCCGACCACAAGAAAAAGGTCGATTCAGTGCGTGCTCGTTGGGAATGTATGCTAGTAGCCAAGAAACTGGATCCTTATGAGAGCTCTCTGCGTTTTGTGCGTCCTGTTCCTTGCCGCCACTTCAGGTGAGCTAGAATCTCATCCAACCAAGATTTACTCTTTCGCGTCTGAAATAGGCTTGGCGAAGAACATAATTACGCACGCTGACGCTCCATATCTCGTGTAATCCTTACTGATTTTTCTTTTTGGTATTTATTTCAAAGGAGAGAAATACTTCTTGCTCTCTGCACTAGTTGGGATGGTGATATGACTAGTCCCGTTTATTTGGCCAGGGCAACATGTAACCCCGCACTAGTGACTATCGCAGCAACCAAGAATTGCTATTTGTTAAAAGGTACGAATTTTAAAGGTGACGTTTCTTACACGAAGTGCCTACCACCTACTTAAGCAACAAATATTTAAACGATGCATCAACCCTTTCAGAAAACGTCCTCACGTAGCAGGTCACCCGGTCACAGAACACTTGTAATCATGTATTTGTTGGTATCATGGAATACATTCGACATAATCACGAAAATCCCCCAGACTAGGATCAAGACGGAGGAGAGGACAAACTGGAAGTCTACAGCACAGCTGCGTGTGAGATTTCGTGTTTGTCCTCAACTCATTTCACCCTAATATTGTTTTATTTGTTTGTGTGTTATTGTAATTACATTCAATTTACACCAGCTCGTTTTCACACTTATGTTTTGTTTTTGGATTCATTCAACATCAGCGTGGTTACCACAAAAAGCATTTCTGCACGAATGCTACAAAAGCAAGAATTATAATCTAAGGTACGTTTGGAAAGGTATTAAATCTTGTCGGGGTTATGACACTGTCAAAGTTTAATTCGTCCAGCAGGCTTTTCCCTGCACAACTCAACCAACTCCGTCCAAGCCCTTTCTCCAGTTCCATCTCTTCTTCTCGTGTGATCATACGGCTCGCTCTCTTGACACTCCTGCGCCGCTGCGTCGAAGGGTGTCATGGCGCTCGGTCCGTGGCGCTTCCCTCTCCTCACTCTTCTCCCCTCACCCCTTCCTTCAGACGTGAAGCAACGGAAGACCGACCTTTCCAGGGTACCTCGTAGAGCGCTAGCTTGTCGCCGTGGGGCATGCCTCGGCGACGTCCAGAGGCTGGTTCACTCAGGAAGAATTCGTTTTCCCCCACCTGATCCACCACAGTTTCCCTGAAATACCCTTGCTGGCATTGCTCTGCGTGTGAGCTCCGTGGAAAAGGAGATCGTCAACCTTCCCATTTGGAAAATCCCAATATGAACAGCGTATTATGGATATTGGTAAACAATATCTTTTTATTGTATTACAATACGATATCGACAGTGTATTGGAAAACATTACATTTAGTGTATCGTATTACAATAAGGGTTTGTTATGGGTTTGCAACATCCATAATACAGCTAAAAAAATTGGAATCCCATACCGTATAAACCCTTATTGGATCCCCATGTGTCGTATGGGGATCCAATAAGGGTTTACGATTCCAGTGTATTTAGCGTATTATGGATATTGAAATCCAATATATTATATCGCCTACCAATAAAACTATATACGAGTTGGAATATCATGGTCAGCACGACATTTCTTTGCAACGCAGTCTCTCCTTGTGTGTATTTCCGAGTGATAAAATAAAAAAAAATGTTGCTGTTGTCAAATTATGAATAAAGAAGCAAAACACTGGGCTTATCCATACCAAATATATTTGACATATTCCTGAACTGAAAGATCTGGCATTTACTGCAAAAGAAAGTTAATTGTTTAGGACCCTCATTCAAAAACATGATGTTTGAAAACTGAATGTGAAATCCTCAACTTTTAAAGAAAACAGCACCTGCTAGCTGCGGCCATATAGAAACTGCAAGATAAAAGTTTCTGATTAGTTCGCGACAAGTAGCAATTTTTCACTAAGCCGGATAGATTCAAAATTATGTCAGCGTTGATTGCGGAAAAATAAGCTTCAATGCCACTGACACGGGTCATTCTGAGCTCGGTCAATTAAATATACATATCCGCTCGTCTGGCTTCACTATTCCTGCTTCGCACCGAACTACAGTATCTGGAATGCTCGCCTTTGAGGAAAAACGAACTGGTGCTTGCTTGCATGTAGGCCGTGGAAACTGGAAGAGAAATTTGCGATTAGTTGAGTCCAAGTAGCAGTTACTTTGAGTAGCCACGTAAAGTACACTAAGTCGGAAAGATTCGAAATGACATGCGCGGGACATAGATATCCTCTTGTGACGTAACTGGGCACACGTCAATGTTGCCCGCGTGTATTACAGAAAAATAAGCTTCAATGCAGGAGCCCCCAATCGTTCTGAGCTCCGTCAACTAAATGCCCAACAGCTCGTCTGTCTTCAGTATTGCTGCTTCGGGAATCTGGAATTCTCACCTTTGAGAAAAAACAAACTGGCACCTGCTGGCTCTTAGGCCGTAGAAAGTTCCAGAAATATTTGCGATTAGTTGCGTCTAAGTAGCAATTTCTTTGAGCAGCCACCTACAGCACACTAAGCCGGACAAATACAAAATTTTATGTGCGTGACATAATATGCCTCTTGTGACAAAACTGGGCACACGTTTTGTCGCCTACAGCAATACTGAAGCCAGACAAGCGGTACGGCATATTTAATTGACGGAGCTCAGAACAACTTGGGACGCTTTCACTGAAGCTTGTTTTGCTGCAATACACACGTGTATTGCAGCAAAACAAGCTTCAGTGAAAGCGTCCCCAATCGTTCTGAGCTCCGTCAATTAAATATGCCGTACCGCTTGTCTGGCTTCAGTATTGCTGCTTCAGAGCAATCTAGAAAATCTGGAATGCTCACATTTGAACGAGAATGAACTGGTACCTGCTGCCTTGTGGGCCATGGAAACTGCAAGAACGATTTGCGATTAGTTGCGTCCAAGTACCGATTTCTTTAAGTAGCCACCTACAGCACACTAACCCAGATAAATTCAAAATTACATGCACGTGACATAATATGCCTCTTGCGACAAAACTGAATACACGTCGACAAATCTGTTGCCCACGTGTATTGCAGCAAAACAAGCTTCAATGAAAGCGTCCCCAGTCATTCTGAGCTCCGTCAATTAAAGGGAAGCTACGGAGCTTCTTGAAAAAATAAGTTAGAAGTGAATTCTAGTGTAATTTTACCCCGTGAACCCGAATACCCAAACCATTTGCTCCGCAAGTATTGTTAAACGCGAGAAAACGCAAAAGACAGTCGCTGTGCGTGACGTCATCGACGGATCTTTTGGCTGCCCAAGGCTAGGGAGGCGGGGCTTCCGCCCTATTTTGAAATTGCTCTAATGGCTCTCTGGCGCGTCGCATTGAAACATAATTGTGATATCTGTTATTCTAAAGGCCAAATGAACGCAATTCAAGAGTTTTTCTCAAATGCAGAAGTGCCCCATCTTCCCTTTAAATATGCCCTACAGCTTGTCTGGCTTCGGTATTGCTGCTTCCGAGCAATCTAGAGAATCTGGAATCCTCACCTTTGAACGAGCACGAACTGGCGCCTGCTGGCTTGTGGGCCGTGGAAACTGCAAGAGAGATTAGCGATTAGTTACGTACAAGTAACAAGTTTTTTGAGTAGCCGCCTAGAGCACACTCAAAATTACATGCACGGGACATAGATGCCTCATGCGACGGAACCTCCTTCATCCTTGTTTTCTGTTAACTCTGCTCACCTTCGCCGCTTGCCTCCAATTTCTGTGCTACTTCTCTAATCTCGATCCCCTGGTTCCCAAAGGCCATGTCATGGCTTGTGCCAGGCACGGATCTGTCAGCTCCGCGACCATCACTATTGTGGCAAGGAAGCCACGGCACCTGGCCGCTTGATGTGTTCTTTTAATGTTTTGAGCATGGCTCAAAATGGATGGATGGTTGTCTGGTATGCCCTTTGCTTATTTGCGGATCGTTCCAAAAACAGGGGGTAGGCGCTTCTGCAATCTGGGCGCATGCTCAGTATTTTACAATAGTTGAAATTGAACTCTGCAGGAATCTTGAAACATAACAAACAGAATGTGCATGCCAAAAGGCGTAGCAAATGAAACACCCACCATCTATCTGTTTTCGGTTCTTGTCCGGAAGAAGCTGTCGTATATGTAGCCTCCCTCGCTTAAGTTGCTCCTTCCTAGTGTTGTGGTTGGGTCTCGTCCTGATGAAACAATTGTCGGTGGAGACCTAAGGTGCGGTCAACATCAGATTAGACCTTTTGAGACAGAATCTATATACTTGCTGAGAGGAAGTACACCCAAACGAATCTCAGGCATGTCATTTATAGTGCGTTTTAAATTGAGAGGCCTGATGTTAAATGAGACGTCAACACTGACGCACCCCTTTTGCGAACCTAAATTTTTGAAGCCTTGTCTCCCTCGCTAGGGGGTCAAAGCACATGAATCCCGGCAGGTGGATGAAATTTTTACCTTAACATCCCGACTCAATGTCCATCCCCGAATGTTCGGCCACCACACTTTTAGAGAAAAAATGTTTTTTTAGAAAACGCCAAGTCATTGATTACCCCTGCAAAAGCCAGAACCAAGCATACTCGTACCGTGGCTTGTTTGCTCCGTGCTGCTCCCGAGTTAACTCGGGCTGATAATGTTTTTTTTTCAAATAAAACCCACGTTTTTAGTTTAGGTTTCACTAGTTGAGGCAGGTGGATACTTTTGTAAAGCTTCCTCCCTATGCACTTCCGAGTCAACATTTTTGCATTGGCCAACCCCCGAGCTTTGATTTTGCGCTCTTTGACGAATGCAGAAACGTCTGACACAAGACCACTATAAAGACAGGAAATAGAGTGTCTGTGAGGAATGAAACACACAACTCAGTTAGGCATCAATCACTCACCTTGAAAACACTTGCCATGAGCGGCAAAGAGCAAACTTCTGGCCTTGATTGGCCGGTGCTTGCCACCAAGACCTGCATGTATAAGAAAGAACCCGGCCTTAGTCAAACTTGGCTGTTTTTGCAGAAGAGAGACAACAAAATACTAATTCAAGACCACTACACAGAGGAAATGGCATCCAAAAGGAATGAAACACAAAAGTAATATATTCAGGCAATAGCTCACCTTGAAAATACTTGTTCTTGGTGGTCGAGAACAAACTCGTGTTCCTGATTGGCAGCCATTTGCAGCAAAGAATACCTGCACATATCCTAAAGAACCCAGTCTTAGTCTAACACAGATGCTTTGGCCAGAGAGAGACACAAAAGTCTGATACAAATCACAAAAAGCAGGAAATAGTGTCTGTGAGAGATGAAAACAGGCCCAGGTGAAGAGGCTCGTTCTCTGTTTCACCTTAGTCAAATAGTGTAGCTCATTTTGCTAAAACAATGCATATTTGCTAAAAACGTATAATATATATGTTGCCTCATTTAATTGAGTCTATTGCGAAGGGTACCTGCACACCAGAACAAGTCAGACTTATTCACTGTTTTTTTTTTTTTCTTTCGACAAGCAACAACAAAATCCTAAACGACTGTTGAAACAAAATATGAGCCCAGCAAGCCAGGCTAGCTTGCCTTGATGCAAGCACAGTGCCTCGGCCGACAAATGAGGTTCTATTCTTGGTCACTTGTCATATTTGGTGGGAATAGTAAAGTAAATAAAAATAAGGCAATCTCTCTTGCAGCCGACAGCTGCAAACGAAATTCATATACCTCAATAAACGACCTGGAAATAAAATTGACTGGTGGCCGAGTGGTTTAAGGTGTCAAATCTCAAATTTACAGACTGTGTAGTTCTGGTTTAAGTCCTCCTGTGTAGATTTTTGTACTTATTAATTTTATTTAAATTGTTTTCTTTTTCTATTTTTGAGGCACTAGCACATAACTTATATGCTAATCCACCTTTGGAAGCGTTTTAATTACACTCCCCGGCTCCCTAGTGCTCGTAACATATTCTCAGTAAGAGCGGCTTTCAATTTTTTTTTCTTGCTCTCGCTGCTGCTTGCTTCCTCACCCATAAATGCTGACAAGTCAACACAAAAGTAATAAAAAAATGTGTTTCAAATGTGATGAAGATCAGCATTTCCAAGTTGTAGCCCTGCTTCATGCCCCGACCATGCCACCATACCATACCTGAGTGCAGTGACGAATGGTCCCAGGTGCTGTGACCCGACCGTATATGGCCTTACGGCGTGGTGCGACTCATGCAGCACCTATGCTTCGTGATGGAGTCAGTGAGCGAGGTGCGACCTGCTAGAGCTGTGCAAGCCACAGCTTTACAGCCCGCAAAGGGTGGGAAGATGCCCCTCCCTGTGCAGAGCTTGCAATAGCTTACGAAGAAGCTATTGCAAGCACCAAGGAGCCACAGAGTGTGAATAAAAGCACTTCTGAATAGAACATAGAACATAGAACATAGCTTTATTGATAGAACAATCATTTTCAAAATACAATAGCGAGCCGGAATAAGCCTCAAGGGCTTGCGTACCTGGCTCGGCAGGTGACGAAATCATAGATTAGATAATGAAGAAGATTAATGGAAAAACAATTTACAATCTATAGCACACTCGTTCTCTGAAACCTCAGGGCGTCTAAACCCAAACCGAAAAAATACACACACGAAACAAACACTTTAGACGCACTGCAACCGCAATGTAAAAAAGAGGGAAAGAAAAAAAAAGCAAAAAAAAATTGCACTTTAAAATTTGACTTTATTCCTCTAAGTTCCGTACAGCAATCCTAAGATTTTTTTCTTGACGTTATAAGGAGCATTGATTCTGGTTGGCGGTTAAATACATGTGGCACATAATACACTCTCACACGCTCACCATAGCGAGTTCGAATACGCGGTACCTCAAAACGAAGAGATGGCCTCATTGGCCGCTGTTGAATATAAGGGGCTTTGAAATTGGAGTTCCAGAAATGACGCAGCACGACGGTTTCCCTAAAAAGCCCCTCAAAAGACGACATGTGAAGTTCCTGAAATATCTTTGCACATGAAACGTCTGGCATGCCAAAAGCGACACTTTTCAAAATACTTTTCAATAATGAATTAACTCTTGCGCGCCAGAACAACGAACATCCCATAAAAACTGTTATGCCGTACCGTAAAGAACTATATCCCAAAGCCTGTGCTATCATTTTCCTAACAGAGAGAGGCAAAAACATTTTAACATTGTATAGTAAGCACGAAACACTTCTTAACTTTTTGCACAAATACGTAAGGTGTGTACACCAAGATAAATCACTATCGAAGTATATTCCGAGGTATTTTACAGATTTGACACATTCAATAATTTCGCAATCACAAGATATGCAGCTGGAAGTATGTAGCGCTACAGGAAGTGGGAGTTCAACCCGTTTAAGTGGATTTTTAAAACAAACCAGTTTCGTCTTTGACGCATTCACCTTAATCAGGTTCGAAGTAAACCAATCCATTGTACAAGTAATATCATTTTGAAGATGTTGATTGGCGATAAGGTAATCTGCATGACATGACACTAACACCGTGTCGTCCGCGTATTGAAATACTTTACATTGTGAAACAGCACTAGGGAGATCATTTATATATAAATTAAAAAGTAAAGGAGACAGCACTGAACCTTGCGGTACTCCAGCCGTTAAAAACGTTCTACTACTTTTTTATTTTTAAAAACCACAACCTGCGAACGTCCTGAAATGTAATCTTTAAGGAGTGAAAAAAATGGACCTCGAAAACCCAGCTTGTATAGATTGGAGCAAAGAATTTTGTGACTTATACTGTCGAAAGCTTTCGACACATCCAAGAACACAGCACATGAAAACATATTATTTTCAAAACTTGTATGTAAAAAATCTCCAAAACTATCTAAAAGCGCTTGGGTTCCTCGTTCCGTAACAAACCCATACTGATGATCAGACAATAAGCCAAACCTTTCTACGAAACCTGTCATTGCCCTCAAAAGGTGTTTTTCTAGTAAATTTGCCATGCACGATAAAACTGAAATAGGACGATAGTTGGTAAAATCATCCGCTGCCCCTCCCTTGTAAAGTGGCTTAACAATAGCCGTTTTCATTCCCGTCGGCCAAATTCCAGTCTCGATGATATCATTCAATATTCCTAAAAGTACATATTTAAGTTTTTCATAATTCCTACGCAGATCCCGTATGTGCACTTTATGGAAGCCTGGCGACTTAGTTGGTTTAAAAGAAAATAAATAATCTCGGAGCTCACTTTCAGTGAGGGAAGGCAAAAAGGCTGAAGCTAGATTGTAATTTTGCAACGTGTCAGTTCCGACGTTATTACTATCTTGAGCTGCACCGGAAGTACGAGCAAAAAAAGCGCTGAAGTTCTCAATCGTTTTTTGCGTCACAGGCGCGAAAGACTTGTCTATCATCTCATCGATTGAGCGTCTTTTTTTGCCGCCACGAAGACGATTAGCTATCTCCCAGGTTTTAGCCGTGTCAAAGCGATTTTTTTCAAACTCTCCTTTGAAGTACCTGCGCTTTGAAGAACGAACCAGTGCGCACGCTTTGTTCCTTGCTATTTTAAACTCTTCCACCAGCGCTGAATTGCTTGGGGACCGTTTGCAGCGTTTCCATAGAAAATCCTTATAACGTATAGCCACTACAATGTCTGACGTAATCCATTCCTGATCTGGCTTACGTCTTTTAATTAATACTTTCTTTTTGCTCGTAGATGTAAAGTTAGAAAACAGATCAACAAACGTATCGTACAACATTGACGGCTCAACCGAAGTTAAAAGTTGATTCCAGTCGCAGTTGTTAATTTTGCTATCTAACTGCGCTTGATCAGTTATGGTGATTTCTTTATTGTTGTTGTGGCACTCCTTATTGTTTTTTGAGATTATCTGGCACGCTATAAAATAATGGTCCGCCAACTTTTCTGTTATCACTGCAGCATTTACGGTACCCTCAAAAATACGGAGGTTTATGTGATCGATACACGAGGATACTAATTTTTGACCTAAGAGTTCTTCCCGAGTGGGTGCCTGAATCACATTTCCGATGCCGTAAGTTGCCATTAAGTTTAGGTAATCGCAGACCACATGGCGCGAAGAATCCATCGTATTTAAATTGAAGTATCCCACTAAGCACAGTTGACTTGTCGGTGTAATCACGGATAGCATTTTATCTAGTTCTTTGATAAACAAGTTCGCGTTGCTCGAAGGGGGGCGATAGATTGCCATCAAGTGAATCGAAAAATCCTGGCGTCTAATTTGTAGGCTTATGCACTCGGAGTGCGATACGGTTGTTGCAGACTGGTCGGCATCCCAGATGTTTATAATGCAATTAAATGCAAAGGTGCAAGCGAGCTGGACAAGAATGATGAAAATAATCCCTGGAGAAGGGGAACAAGAGGGACAAAGGACAAACACAAATCTCCAAACACAGCTAGGTGACTGGTGCGCAACCGAAAAAATCCGCCTGGTCCGGGTATCGAACCCGGGACCTCTCCATTACAGGTGGAGTGCTCTACCAACTGAGCTAACCAGGAGCACTCCACCTGTAATGGAGAGGTCCCGGGTTCGATAAAACCCCTGGTTAGCTCAGTTGGTAGAGCACTCCACCTGTAATGGAGAGGTCCCGGGTTCGATACCCGGACCAGGCGGATTTTTTCGGTCGCGCACCAGTCACCTAGCTGTGTTTGAAGATTTGTGTTTGTCCTGTGTCCCTCTTGTTCCCCTTCTCCAGGGATTATTTTCATCATCCCAGATGTCTTTGATAAAAACACAAATTCCTCCCCCTCTGCCCAACGTTCTCGTAAATGTAAACCGTTTGTAACCGGGAATCGAAAAGAGAGTTATTACATCCTCATTAACATTAACTTCAGTCAAAACGAACGCATCTATGACAGCTCTAATTCTTGGACTACAAGCATAAACTGGTCCGAGTACTTTTTAATGCTTCGTATGTTAACGTGAAACAAGCTAAACGAAAACTTGGAGGACGCTTCGAAATCCTTTTCAGTAACGCACTGTTTGAAAACTCAAAAAAATTCATGTAAAGACCTACAGTATTTTGTCCAAATCCACCATGCGGTCAACACGCAACAGTGGCGACGAGACTTCTTTCTTCACAGAAATCTTCCCGTTCTTTATCCACGTGAATTTATAATGTTTTTCCCTTGCTCTTTCCCTGACCATCCAAAACAGTTGCCTGTTTTGCTTCGTAAGGTTCCCGTTGAAATAGAGCTTTTGAGCCTCTGCCCCTTCGGCAAGACCCCGCAACTTTCCACGTGCACCGAGCCAGCGATCCCTTGTCTCCGTTGAGTTGAACTTGATTAATACTACCGGGGTCAATCCCGGTTTGACGGGAAGGCAATGTACGGCAAGAATATCGGTAGTTTGAAAGTTAGATAATGCAAGATTAGCTGCCAAGTCGCTGACGGACTGTCTGAGATTTTCACCTGCTAAAAAAGGCATCCCGTGAATCTCCAAGTTTGCACGGCGACGGTATTGTTCTCCACTATTGATCTCCTCTCGGAGAGACTGAATCGTCTCAGTTTGGCAGGTTACAGTGGCTCGCAATTCACTGTGCTGCAATTCTAGCTCTCTGATTTTGTTTTCCCTTGCAGCTGCAGCCTCTAGGAAAGAGTTGTATTTCTGTGATATTTCACCGACTTTACTCTCTAGCTCTTGTATGTGGGCTTCTAGCCTCTCCACAGAGGGTTACAGGCTCAATAACTCGTCGACTTTCGCGGGAAACGTCAGGAGAGTGTCAACACTTGATTGCAAACCCAACAGAACATTCAGTTTGAGTCCAAATGCCTGCAGTTGGGCCGTTACTGTCGGCGCGTTTCCCTGCGACGCGTTCTGCGAAGAAGTAGCTCCACTTTGAGTTGCGCTTCTATTTTCCTGTGTGCGACAAGTTTTGCACCGCCATTTCTCACGTTTCGCTGGTCCCATGGCTGCATAGGAACTTTCTGCAATTCCAGCACATGACTGGCCGAAATGATAACCGTTTTTGCAAACTGAGCATGATATGGACCTCTGCTCGTTAGTGATTGCTTGGAGACAAGCGAAACAGTCAGTCGCAGTAGACATAGCACATCACAGCAAATATCACAACAGTATACAAAACACTTAAGTCGGTAGCAGAAAAAAAAGAAAGAAAAATAAACTAACTCTTTAACAAGTTTTCAAAAGCGCTCTCACCTGGTGAAGAAAACGAGCGAGTAGGTAAGATTGTTCACAGCGCTTCGCCACCGACTGCGACGATGGCTGCGATGCTGCTGTCTTTTATGGTCTTGGATGGGGCGATGAGCATGCGCTGTGGCAACCACTTGCGTTCCGTTGACCCGGGGGCGTGAAAAGAATCGATGACGACAGTGTATTGATGCTGATTCAGCGTTGTCCCGGCTGATCCTGGTATCCGCGCAATTCGGCAACGTCCCCGTGCAGAATACTGGTGAAGAAAACGAGCGAATGAGCGAATGTGAATTAGTGTGCAAATTATACGTCTATACGCTAAAACTTAAAAAGTATATATATATATATATATATATATATATATATATATATATATATATATATATATATATATATATAAATGTACTAAAAAAGTTAAAAAAAAAACGTCTCCACGTGGGCTTGAGCCTAGAGCTCCACTGCCCTTGATTTCAGTTCTCTAAAGCCCGCTTCAGACGGGGCAACTTTTCCAGTAATTTTGAGGTTGCTGACGGGTTGTTCCCTAGGTTTTCCCAGATCAACACGATTTGCTGAAATCAGGTTCGGCTCGAAACGGACGAGCAACTCGAACAACCAGGAGAAGAGTGAAGCGGCAGCAGCCAATCAGGGACGCGATATTTTCATGTGACACCCCTGTGGTGGTGATGATGACAACTGAAGACTTGGCTCTGGTATGATATGGATCGTTTTTGGAAATAAACTGTTTCAAAATGATGAGTTAGTATTCTCAGCACAATTTAAAGATATAAAAACATGTTTTTGGGGATATAACTGTGCATCTAAATAGCGCAAGAAAAAATAAAATTCATGACGATGGCAAGTTGTAGCAATTCGGTTTCTGCGTGTGAACGCGGGCGGCCCGTGTTGCTGGTGTTGCGACGTCAAGTTGCTGGGTGAAATTGCCCCGTCTGAAGCAGGCCTTGTTGGCCCGCTTCTGGCGGGGCAATTTCACCCAGCAACAAGGCCCGCTTCAAACGGGGCAATTTCACCCAACAACAAGGCCCGCTTCAGGCGGGGCAATTTCGCCCAGCAACTTGACGTCGCAACACCAGCAACACGGGCCGACCGCGTTCACACGCAGACACCGAATTGCTACAACTTGCCATCATCATCATGAAATTTAATTTTTCTTGCACTATTTGGATGCACAGTTATTCCCCAAAAACATGTTTTTATATCTTTAAATTGTGCTGAGAATACTAAATCGTCTTTTTGAAACAGTTTATTTCCAAAAACGATCCATTTCAAACCAGAACTAAGTTTTCAGTTTTCATCACACCTACTGTCGTGTAAAAATATCACATTCCTGATTGGCTGCTGCCGCTTCAAACGTCTCCGAGTTAGTTCGAGTTGCTCGTCCGCTTCGAGCCGGACCCGATCTCAGCAGTTCGTGTCAATCTAGGGTAAGCTCGGGAACAACCCGCCTGCAACCCCGAAATTGCTGGAAAAGTTGCCCCGTCTGAAGCGGGCCTAAGACACCCTATTGTCTGGTACAAAAACCATTTAGGAACGTTCGCGTGTTTAAACATTGTACTAACCTTTTTACAAAAAAAAAAAAAAAAAAAAACAGTACAACAGCAAAAGAAAAACACATTTCAGAGGGAAAAGTTAAGAAAAGGGAATGTACCATTATGTTCAGTGACGTTCGGTGACAAGACTCGGGACTCGGGCAGGAATACTGTTATCCTTGGTGTGACCCCATAAGACTGTCTTGCTGCCTTTGCTGGGGTTTATCTAACTGAAGTACCTGTACGAAAAGTAGAAGAAACGTATGTGCATAACGCTCATTATTTACACGAAAATTTGTCAACATCCAAATGACCCATGGAAAAAATTATGCGAGGAATTTTTGGCCACGTTGGCCGAGTCACCTCTCGTGGCCAATATTTCATTGCAACTTTAATTGTAGTGAACAGTTATAGGGTATATTACAAACATAGTGCAGTTTGGTTTTGTACGAAACTACAACACACAAAACAGCACTCTAATACAGTATGTTGAGGTACCTCTGAATAAATTCCAGGGTTTCATATTGTCTCCTCCAGATACCTGATGTTGAACATGAAATATGTGCCCCAAGGAGTGAGCAATCAGTGACTTCATATTTGTGTCAAGCACCAGCGACATTCCGACAAGGAGTGCAATGTGTACAAGGTCGTCTAGAAGTGTGCAGCCAAGATGAAAAAGCAAGATATAACGATATCAGAACAAGATCACACCAAAACGGCTCCGTTGCAGTGAGACAATCTACAATCTAGGCATAGTAATGAGTCAACCGACGTACAGCCGCGATTCCCTTTGGGTTGATAGAGGTGAAACATGGCCGACGAAAAAATAAGAAAATGCGTTTTATTTTTGACACTATTTGCTTTGCGCAGCCGATAGCAGGCCAGTTGGGCGGCGTCACAAACGTTTGACTCACTCGCTAGCGTTTCTCAACTTCATTCGGTGTCAGTCCGCACCACAGATCAGTGGTCGTCACTCATGGTCTAACCGAGAGGAAGAAAGTACGAGCTCAGAGCCGAGCGTCGATTCGCGACTTTCGTAAAGAGAAGTGGCCGGTAACACTTCGGCGACTCGTCAGCTTCAAACAACGCCTCTTCAAACAAGCCCGCGAATCCAATGCGTCAAACGGTCGCGGCGGCAAGCACGCCAGAAGCAAGGGGGCTGGAGGCTGAATGTCCGAAAGACACACGGCGCTGGTTTCTACGTCTATTTCGCACATGAGATAACAAGATAGCGAAGCTAGCCGAGTGTGAACACTGACTGGCGTTACATTGGAGTACACGCAGTCGAAATCCTGCAACAGAGCACAGCTAGAGGCTTTCAACAGGGGACACGAGCGTTCAAATAAGCTGCGATTTCAAAACATCATGTCTCCTATTTGTCCTTCGGTGTTTACTCTGATCTGGGTATACCAAAGCACTCAATGTTGCAAGTAATAAATTCGTGTATGCATACCTTTCGAAGCGATTGAAAGCGCGTTGGTTTTGCTTCGAGCTCACGAGCAAAGAGCGTGACGAACTGTCATCCGTCGGTCCCGCCGGGTCGCGCGGTTAGCGCGGTCGCGGAAGCTGCGCACTGCGCATGCTCGGCGGCTCGGCCAGGCTCGGCTGGGCTCGGCGGCTCGCTCGGCCTATCGGCTGGCTCGGCTCGCTCCCTTCGAACTGCCTCCGAAGCTCGAGCTGGCTCGCGCGCGGGTTGACGATGGAAACTTATCTTCTCAAAAAACGAGGCTGTAACGTATCGTTTGATGCCACAAATTCACGTCTTTTTCACGCCGTTTTTTAGGGGCGAAGCTCCTTAAGGGCTAGCCATGTCCGTCCGTCTGTCCGTCCGTTCATCCGTCCATCCGTCCGGCGTCCGGTGCTCTCATGATGATAATGAAGTGATGATGATGATGATGAGTGAATCTCATGATGATGATGATGATGATGATGATGATGATGAGTGAAGATAAAAAATAAAAAAATGATGAAAATAAATGTGTGCGCAGTCGACAGGATTCGAACCTGTGCGGGAAGACCCCAATGGATTTCTAGTCCATCGCCTTAACCACTCGGCCACGACTGCGGGGCGAGTAGGGGGCTCTGAGATGTTGTAGTAACTCAAGAGCTGGGGATGTCATGGATGAAACGTTGCATGCAGCCGCTTAACGTCTATACAGGAGAGGGCGCTGCGGTCAAATGTGTATATAATCGCGTTAAACTTTGCATGCATTGGCTTAACGTTTATAGACGAGAGGGCGCAGCGGTCAAATGCTCAAATGCGTATATAACCACGTTCGATACCACACATTCTCTTTTTGACATGGATGAAAACGAACGAAAGGCTCGGCATGCTGCGGCTCAGCGTCTACGCAGACAAGCAGCACCAGAGCTTCGCCCCAATCAACTTCATATACCACGTGGAGATGCGGTCAATTTTTTACAGTGTGTGAATCTCGCGAAACAGGCGACGAAGAGTGGTGGGTGAAATGTGCTCGCATGTGGTCATGGATTTTGTGTACGACGTAGGATTACCCAGAAAGGTGGATCAATATTGATGAATGTGCGCGTAAGAAGCAACTACATGCACGTGACCTGTCAAACCTCAGGGTCCTGCGTGTCCTGCTTTGGCTCCCACACCGTGCGCATCTCCCGCCCGTAACGAAGGAAGGCTGGTGAACAACTTGTCGCAACACTTTCTGCCGTTCGCATGGCAAAGACTTATTCCGGGATATGCAGATCCCACAGTAAGCCCGAAGGCGTACTTTCACAGTTCGTTACGCCGTTCAACCATCTGCCCAGCTGGTCAGTATGACACGGTGGGACGATCCTTGATTCACCAGTGTTGAAGAAGTACCTTCCACAATGCACTCACAAAAGGATTCTCATTGTTCCTTGAGATTAAAACTTATGTGTGCCATGCCGGCAGAACAGATCCAGCTTACTGCCCCCAACGTTCTTACTTGTGGTCGAACGCAGAAGGAACAGCTCCATAAACTTTGGTTCCTTATCAGACCCTCCGGTTTCTGGCGGTGAGCCTTGGTACGCGACAGACCCGGCAGCATCGAACATGTGCAGCAAAGTCAGCTCTCATTCCTATCAACACAAAATGTGCTGAAATGCGTTTGAACGTTTTGAAGAACCCTGCATGGGTGCTGGTTGGATGGTCATGGCCCATCTGAAGAGCTAGCTGAAGCAGGTGATTTGGAAGCCAAAGCATCCGCCTTCCTCCCCTCAGCTGTGCAAGCGCTCCCTCAGCGTCCAGCTCAGTTGTCTCTGCCAAGTCGTGTACAACCGGGCATTTGTGGCATCATCTGGAAGTCGATCCCCTTGGACTACTGTCTTCAGGGCGGCTAACATAGAACCTAACATATGCTCACCCGCCAGTTTTCCCTTGTCCCGCAGTTCGCCAACGGCATCTATCAGAAGTGCTGTCGCAGCTGCCTCAAAGGTAATGCGGGGGTCACCGTCTGGTGCTGCGAAGGGGAACAGGGTTTTCGGAAGACTTGAAGCGGCTGTTTCTGTCAAGTAGAGAGGTGCCCTACTGAGTGCATCCGGAAGAATGTTTTCACGTCCCCTGCGGCGTCTGATCATGCAGTTGAATCCCTGAAGGCGAAGGAGCCATCGTCTCACTCGAGAAGTCTGTTCCGTGTTGAACATTCATGAGAGGGAGGAGTGGCCACAGTGGACTTTAAAGTCAGTGAAGTCGAAATAGGGCCTAAGTTTGTCCACAACCCAAGCCGCCACAAGGCACTCCCATTCTTGGACGGGGTAGGTTACTTTTCGAGTCAGTCAGAACTCTGCTGATGGACACTTGCTGAAGCCCGTCAGCTATCCCCACACAACTGGTGTCAGTTTCCACTACAAAGGGCTGGTTCAGGTCTGGCAGGCTCACTACAGCACCGTGGGCCAGCATCTGCTTGAGGCTAGCAAAGGCGTGCTCCTTCTCTTGACACAACTGCCACCTTTGATAAGTTAGAGTGCAGCTCTTAAGCGCCCGTTTACGGTTTGAGAGGCGTCGGCGTAGCTGCCGGTGTAACCGCTCGGGCTGCATTATGGGACATCAGAGTTTGCCCGATAAATTTAGCGGGGAAACTGAATTGGTGTTGAGGTCATCTGACGTCAATTACCCAGCTAAATTTAGCGGGGAAAGTTTCCCGTAATATTTAGCGGGGAAATCGACGTCACCTGACCTCAACACCAGGCAGACTGAATTGGTGTTGAGGTCACGTGACGTCAATTTACCAGCTAAATTTAGCGAAGAAATTGACGTCACCTGACCTGAACATCAATTCAGTTTCCCTTCTAAATTTAGTGAGGAAAATGACGTCCCATGACTTTGTGTCACGTCACTCATGAACAAATTCAGCGGGAGGAGGAGAGGTGGAGGAGAGGAGACGGAGGAGACGAGGAGGGGGAGGGCAGAGCAGGAGGAGGAGGATGAAAGGAGGATGAGGAGGGAAGGTGGGTTTGAAGGAGCAGAAAAGGGGAGGGTACGGAGGAGGAGGAGGGGCATACCCTCTCCTCTTCCTCAAGAGTTGCACTCTAGTTTCGCATTACAGAGATTTATAAACGTCTCATTTTCCTAAGCAGGTCTGTGAGGGGACGAGCCACAATAGAGAAATGCGCATAATGTAGTAGACTACAAGCCCCAAGAAGGCCTGCAGTTGCCTAATAGTTGAGGGACAAGGGTAGTCCAGCGCGGCTAACACCTTGTATTTGTCAGGTCTGCACTGGCCTGGGGAGATGGTATGGCCCAAGAACTTGAGCGTTAGGCTGCATACCATAACCTTGTCAGGGTTGATGGTGACTCCGGCTGCTTTGATGCGCTCCAGCACCTCCCGCAGATGCACTACATGTTCAGCGAGGGTTGGGGAGTACACGAGCACATCTTCTAAGAAGGCCAAGGCGAAGCTGTTGTTGATACCCTCCAGCACTTTGTCCGTCAACGTTTGAAATGTCGCTGGTCCACCGGCCACTCCAAAAGGCATTCTTGTAAATTCAAACGTGACTTGATGACAGATGAGGACAGTTTTTGGCACACCTTCCTCAGCGACAGGGATCTGGAAGAAACCTTGCGACAGATCAAAGCTCGAAACCCACTGCACCTAGCCGAGCTGTGCTAAGAGAGCCAGTCTGTAGGGGGCATAGGGTGGACTGGTATCTTGGTGTGGAAGTTCAGGGACCGATAATCCACAGCCAGCCGAAAGCCTCCAGTCTTCTTGGCCACAAGTACTGGTGCGCTGGCCCATGGACTTCTGCTCCTACGAGTAAGTTACAAAATCTCGATGAGGTCCTTCATTCTGATATTGAAACGAGTATGCCAGAAATAGAGATAAGCCAGTCCGGAATATTTGCTATGCTATTGTCATTAGATGCAAAAAAATCAAAAGGCCCTGATAAAATACCGAATGAATTCTTCAAGCGATATGCAGAGTGGCTATATTTTTATTTAAAAATTATCTTCGACAAATCATTACAAACGGAGTCGCTCCCGCAAGAATGGTTTTCCGCACGTGTCGTCCCTGTGTTTAAAGGAGGCAAAAGCCGCTTTAAGATAAAAAAACTACCGGCCTATTTCATTGACCAGCGTTTGCTGTAAAGTGATGGAGCACGTCATTTCAAAATATATATTTACTTTTTTAGAGGAGCGAAAGACGTTATACTCTCATCAGCATGGCTTTCGAAGTGGTTTGTCAACCGTAACGCAGCTTGTGGAAACGTTTCATGATTTTTCTTTATCTGTAAATAATAAGGAACAGATCGATGTAGTTTGTATAGACTTTTCAAAAGCATTCGACCGCATACCTCACAAAAAATTATTATTCAAACTAAAAAAGATAGGGTTGTGTAATAAAATCGTCAACTGCATAGAAGCATACCTGTCAAATCGGAGTCAAAAAGTTGAGATAAATGGAAACATATCTGGACCTCTATCTGTAACCTCAGGAGTCCCGCAGGGCTCAGTCTTAGGACCATTATTGTTTTTGATATATATAAATTATATAGCTACGCACATTGAAGAACCAGTAAAACTAAAACTTTTTGCAGATGATTGCCTTCTTTACACTGTGATAAAAATACTAATGATCAATTAGCTCTGAATAGGAACCTGGAAAAGTTAAGGCAATGGTGTGAGGACTGGCAAATGCAAATAAATTTTCTTAAGTCGACATATATCCATATAACGAACAAAAAAAGGCGTTTTGAAATTTTGTTATAATATAGGCAATGTTAATTTGAGTATTGTAAACAGTTTTAAGTACCTTGGTGTGATGATCTCACACGATTTGCAATGGCGCACCCATATAGATATTGTCTACTCCTCTGCCTATCGAAGTTTGTGCTTCCTTAAACGAAAGTTAAAAAATGCAACTAGTAATGCCAAAATGACAGCTTATAAGACAATGATCTGTCCTATTTTAGAGTACGCCAGCATTGCATGGAGTCCAAACAAAAAAGTAGACATCAATAAACTAGAAAAAATGCAAAGGCAGGCTGCACGTTTCATTCTTAATAAATACAAACGAACAGACTCTGTGACTGAAATGCTTAGCCAGTGTGGACTTCAATCATTAGAAACTAGACGGAGAATAGCGCGGCTAAAGGTTTTATTTGCGTTGTATAACAAGCACTTAAGCATTGAACCTGAACTATATTTAAAAGAGACACATAAGCGATCGCGCAGGTTAAATCACAATAAAACAATCCAACCGTATAATAGTAGGATAGACGTTTTGAAATATTCATTCTTTGTGCAAACAATTGAAGAGTGGAACCAACTCCCAGATTATGTCATTAATTCTGCAAATATGTCCCAATTCGAGTCTTCTTTAGAAAAGACATTTATCCAGCAATAAATAAAGAGGGGCGTTTTTCCTTTTTCCTTTTTTTTTCTTTTTCTCTTCTTTGTACAACGTGTAGCGATGTGTTCATGTTGTCCTCAATTAAAAATTGTAGAACAGTCTTCTTCCATTGTGTACATATGTATAGAGTTCAAATTTTTGATATGACTGTATATATATTGTTGTTACCTCTCCTGTAATAGCCTTCAAGTGAAGGCTGACAGTATTCTTAAATAAATAAATTAGGCCATTTTCTTGAAAATCTTTTATACACTAGTTATCACCTGCAGTTTACAGACGTTGACCGGACATTAGCTAGCAGCGAGCAGGCGTACTGTTGCCCATCCTGCGCTCAGCCAGCGATGTGCAGCCTGACACGTTGGTGAACATCTGCTGGTACTCGTTCAGCACCTGCTGAATCCGCACGTCTGTCTTGGACTCCACCACTTCCTCCACCACAGCAACACTGGAGCTAGAGGCTATGATCGAGGTCGGTTGCTCCCCAAAGAGACCTTCCATGCAACAGTCCTCCACCACCTAGAATGTGTCGCCTAAGACTCATCTGTCCCTCGCGAATATCACTACACAATGTGGTTAGTCCCAAGAGTCTAGCCACCGAGTGCAACATGCACCGAAAACCAAGACACCGTCAGAAAGTCTCTTCCCAGGACGACATTCCGGCACATGTCGGGCATAGAGCAAGTACTGTTGCCTAGAACCATCCGCCCACTCAGTCTTGCAGCGTATTGATGTGCACTTCGACCATCCGGCTGCCAGGCGTAGGGTCGCATCTCACTTTATTTATTGGCCCCTGCAGCCTGGACGGTCATCATTGCCGGAGTTCCTGGAATGGTCACACTAGAGTCGGTGTCGACCAGTGCTTTGAACGTAACATCGCCGATGTGTACGTCCAAAGGCAGCTCCCTCCCCCGTGGCGGCGGTCGGAACTTGTAGAACGGCGCCGTAGGTGCCCGCCGGGGGAGCACTTATCAGCGTTCTCTTCTCGGGCACTAGGCCTGCACGTGGCCCGGCTGCTTGCAGTGGAAGCAGCGCGGTGGACCTTGCTGTCGGCCAGCGGGGCACTGGCGCGCCATGTATCCCGCCACAACACCACAGTCACGCTGGACTTCCAGACCTTGTCGCCCGGGAATCCGGCCGTGCTGAAGACCGAAGACATCTACTTGGCGTTGAGGCAGATTCAGTTGTGTCGTCGCCACCGGCTGGTCCCTGTAGGACGGCGGCAGAGCCGCCGGGTATTTGCCCCGAGAGGGAACACAAGCGTCGCTGCGGTCGCCGCGCCTTCATTGGGTGAGGTGTACCGTGACGTCAGGGGAAGGACTCCGCTCCGTGATCTCGCATCCGGCTCGCTTGCCTGCACCGGTTTCGTGGTTTGGCGTTGTGTGCCGCAAGCACTTCGAGGAGCGGGATCTGGTTTACCCGGTGTACATACAAGACGCTGGCACATACAAGACGCGCTTCCCCACATTTTATAAGCCTGCTTGTCACTTTTACCTTTATAATTGTGTTACAAATCCCGAAAGCTATCGGCGGAGGCAATTCCGTTGATGAACCTCTCCGTCCGTCCACACAACAAAAGGCAATCTTGTGAGGGGTCGGTGAAGCGGCGGCGTAAGTGTTTCAGACGCTGGTATGATGTTCCTTACATGTTCATGATTTAGGAAATGTTATATCCCGCTTTCTAGGCCTTTGAAATTGCATTTATATTAAGGGCCTTTGGGCGGTCGGCAAATTAGCTCGCGACACCGACTCTGCGCGTGTCACGCTGCATGCGCTGGTTCGCAGAAGTTTTTAAAGGCCCTGGGTCTGGAGGCCTTTGAAGTACTCGTGGAACAGGATTGGTTTGCATAAATGTAACTTCCTCGTGAATTAATGATATAGTTCATACACGTATGCAGGCATGTTTTATTTTTAAGAAGATGCACAATTACCAGAAAAGAGTTTGTATGGTAGCAGTAAAAACTGCCGAATTCCCCCAGTTGCCTGTATGAGATGTATTGAACTGCCTAGAATATCCACAGCAATAGTACTGTAATTCGGAATGTTTATACTTTTCCCTGACATCCTTTCTTTATTCCAGCTTTTTGTATTCGGTAAATACGACGAAAATAATCCCTGGAGAAGGGGAACAAGAGGGACAAAGGACAAACACAAATAGGTGACTGGTGCGCGACCGAAAAAATCCGCCTGGTCCGGGTATCGAACCCGGGACCTCTCCATTACAGGTGGAGCGCTCTACCAACTGAGCTAACCAGGGGTTAGACGTCAGTAGAGCAAACGGGTTTTATCAGCTGCCACCAGTCTAACACCAACAAGGGTGAAGCTTGCAATTTAAGGTTATGATTCTAATGCAATTATAATCATAACAGACTGGTGGCAGCTGATAAAACCCGTTTGCTCTACTGACGTCTAACCCCTGGTTAGCTCAGTTGGTAGAGCGCTCCACCTGTAATGAAGAGGTCCCGGGTTCGATACCCGGACCAGGCGGATTTTTTCGGTCGCGCACCAGTCACCTAGCTGTGTTTGGAGTTTGTGTTTGTCCTTTGTCCCTTTTGTTCTCCTTCTCCAGGGACTATTTTCGTCATTCTTGTCCAGCTCGCTTGCACCTTTGCATTTAATTGCATTATAATCATAACATTAAAATTGCAAGCTTCACCCTTGTTGGTGTTAGACTGCTGGCAGCTGATGAAACCCGTTTGCTCTACTGACGTCTAACCCCTGGTTAGCTCAATGGTAGAGCGCTCCAGCTGTAATGGAGAGGTCCCGGGTTCGATACCCGGACCAGGCGGATTTTTTCGGTCGCGCACCAGTCACCTAGTTGTGTTTGGAGTTTGTGTTTGTCCTTTGTCCCTCTTGTTCTCCTTCTCCAGGGACTATTTTCGTCATTCTTGTCCAGCTCGCTTGCACCTTTGCATTTAATTGCATTATAATCGGAAAACACACCGTTTATTTTTAATTGTCATCTCCAATTAAAGAACAGACTGCTGCAGGTCCCCAAAAGCTTCCTCAGCCTCCAAACTCCGTACAGCAGGACTCTCTGACAACAAAGGAAAACAGAAAAAATAGCAAGTATTCGAACTGCGGTCCAGTGGTAGGTGCTGCACTAGTAGAAACAAATGTGGAACCTGTGAAGGGTCACAGTCTGCGTGAGAAGAGCTTTTGGTAATTTAGCTTCAGGACAGTTTGATTTAGCTAAAATCTCAAATTTAGAGCCTAAGGGACTAGTAACGGTCTAGGCACCTTTGCTTACGTTTGTTGTACATTACTTCAGGGATGATATAAACAAGTCTGCAAATAGCACCAGTGGGGTCCATTGAAATACTACTCGAATCCAGCAAAGGTCAAATGTGAGCAATGTATATAAATAAATGTTCCTTCTTTCTTTACTTTGCCCTTGGACTTGGGCTGTTTCACTTGTTATTCTTTCTCCATGGCCCATACTGTATATAACCTGTAGCTCGAGCAGCCTGCAGCTTTTCTGATTCGGCAATCCTGTTTAAAAACAGGTAAAAAAAATAGCATACATAATTTTCCGATTAATTCAGACTATCAGCAGCATTTATCGTGTGAGACGTAAATATATAGTGATGCTCCTGCAGTGGGGGCCGTATTTCTTTATTTTCATATTGTCACGAATGACACGTGATGAGGCGGCAAATAACTGAGTAAACTTAACGTTTAATCGGGCGAACTTGTTCCCAAAATAAAGAAGGAAACAAAAAATAACAGTAGAGCGTCGCGGGCGTCGAACTCGGCGAAAGAGCAGAGTCGAACGCTGGGGCGAAACTGAACTCCGCTCTCCACGGGGAATCCCGTACCCTCGTGGGTTTCTGGATCATTCGGCATAGACCTTTCAGTGCGTAGAACTTTCGGAACTCGATCCGACGAGAATGCTTTCAAACATACGAGAAGGCCAAGTTGAAAGTAGAAATAAAAGGACAGACCCCTGGCTGGAATCGTACCTACACCTTCCGCGCGACAGTCAAGCGCGGTAACCACTCGGCCACGCACGCGTTTGCTCGCCGACGCGCGTGGCATTACTTCCGCCTTTAAAAGCGCATCGTCTCGATGCGACGTGCCACGAAACAAAACAGAAAAAAAAATAATGGCAAACTATGTAAATTTGTGCAACTCAATCCTATCGAGCGTATTACAAAACACAATTCAGAGTCCTATCGATCGTAGTACTGCTTGAGACTCACGACGTGGACGACTTCCGGTCGTGGAGGGCGGCGTGCTGAAGTCCGTGTTCCGTCGGGCATCACCTCGTAGTTCAGATCTCCAAGTCGACGAAGCACCTTGTAGGGTCCGAAATACCGTTTCAGGAGTTTCTCGCTGAGACCACGGCAGCGAATCGGTGTCCAGACCCATACTCGGTCGCCGGGCTGGAAGTGGACGTCCCGACGACGAAGGTTGTAGCGGCCAGTGTCGACACGTTGCTGGGCTTGAATACAAAGTCTGGCGAGCTGACGGACTTTTTCTGCCCGTTGAGAAGACACCTGGGCGATGTCGCTTCCGTCGACAGCCGCTTCGTGGGGTAACATCGCGTCCAGCATCGTCGTTACTTTGCGACCATGAACCAGTTGGAACAGGTGTCACTCCGGTGGTCTCTTGCACGGCGGTGTTGTAGGCAAATGTGACGTACGGCACTACCTCGTCCCATGTATAGTGCTCCACGTCGACTTACATGCAGATCATGTCGGCGATGGTCTTGTTAAGTTTCTCCGTCAGCCCGTTTGTTTGCGGGTGGTACGCCGTGGTGCGACGATGGCTGGTATGGCTGAGACGAAGGACTTCTTGCGTCAGTTGGGCCATGAATGATGATCCGCGGTCTGAGATCAGGACTTCGGGAGGGCCGTGCCGGAGAACGATGGACAGGATAAAAAACTTGGCGACTTCCACAACAGTCCCTGAAGGAAGGGCTTTCGTTTCGGCGTACCGTGTGAGATAATCTGTGGCGACGATAATCCATCGGTTTCTTTGCGTCGATGGTGGGAAAGGACCAAGTAGATCCATTCCGATCTGCTGAAACGGTGCGGTCGGAGGAGCAACCAGCTGCAGGAGACCTGCCGGCTTCGTCGGCGGTTTCTTGCGTCGCGGGCACTCGTGGCACGATCGTGTGTAGAGGTGAACGGTCCTCGGCAGCTTGGGCCAGTAATACCTTTCACGAATTCGGGCAAGCGTACGGCTGTAACCAAGGTGTCCGGACGTCGGGTCGTCGTGGCAGGCTTGGAAGATCTCCGCTCTAAGGTCGGTAGGGATTACCAGCAGCCATGGCGAGCGTTGTCTCCGAAGTTCTCCTTGTAAAGCACACCTTGTCGGAGGACGAAGGTCGACAGGGCTCTCGAGAAGACACGGGGGACAGTCCCCCCTCGTCCTTCGAGGTGCTTGATTAGAGCGCGCAACTCAGGATCGTCTCTTTGACGTCGTGCCATGTCGTCGGTATTCACTGCGCCTAGGAAGCACTCGTCGTCATCGTCGTCGCTGCTGCCGGAAGGCGTTTCGACGGGGGCTCTGGACAGGCAGTCGGCGTCGCTGTGCTTGCGGCCTGACTTGTAGACCACAGTCATGTTCAACTCCTGTAGTCGGAGACTCCATCGAGCGAGGCGTCCTGACGGGTCCTTGAGGTTCGCAGGCCAGCAGAGCGAGTGATGGTCGGTGACTACACGGAACGGGCTCCCGTACAAGTGCGCACGAAACTTCGTGATTGCCCAGACGACCGCAAGGCATTCTTTCTCAGTCGTGGAGTAATTTTTCTCCGCCTTGGACAGTGTCCGACTCGCGTAGGCGATAACTCGCTCGGTACCTTCTTGCACTTGAACCAGTACCGCGCCAAGTCCAGCGTCACTTGCGTCCGTGTGAATTTCGGTTTCCGCATCCTGATCGAAATGTCCAAGAACAGGAGGAGTCTGCAGTCGTCGCTTCAGCTCGTCGAATGCCTGCTGCTGCTCTTCGGCCAATTCGAACTTCTCGGCGTCCTTTGTGAGGTTTGTTAGCGGTGCGGAAATCCTTGCGAAATCCCGAACGAAGCGCCGATAGTAGGCACATAGTCTAAGGAACCTTCGCACGGCCTTCTTGTCTCTCGGCGCTGGAAATGCTGCGACAGCGCGAGTCTTCTCCGGGTTGGGGCGAACGCTTTCGTTACTAACCACGTGACCTAGGAACTTCAGTTTGTCATAGGCGAACCGACACTTTGGCGGCTTCAGGGTGAGTCCGGCGGTCCGTATGGCTTGGAGAACAGCTCGGAGTCGTCGCAAGTGCTCGTCGAAGTCGCCGGAAAACACTACGACGTCGTCGAGGTAGACGAGACAGCTCTGCCACTTCAGTCCTGCCAGCACGGTGTCCATTACACGCTGGAAAGTTGCTGGCGCCGTGCACAGTCCGAAGGGCATCACCTTGAACTCGTACAGTCCATCCGGCGTGACGAAGGCTGTCTTTTCTCGGTCCCGTTCGTCGACCTCGAGCTGCCAGTAGCCGCTCTTCAGGTCCATCGATGAAAAGTATCGGGAGTGGCGCAGCCGGTCTAAAGTGTCGTAGATGCGGGGGAGTGGATAGACGTCTTTCTTCGTCACCGCGTTCAGCTGTCGGTAGTCCACGCAGAACCTAAGCGTTCCGTCCTTCTTCTTAACCAGTACGACTGGAGAGGCCCATGGACTGCTTGATGGCTGAATTATGTCGTCGTTCAGCATCTCTTGAACTTGCTCCTGGATCACCTCCCTTTCTTTAACGGAGACTCTGTACGGTGATCGATGCACAGTGCGCGCGTCGTCCTCGGTAACGTTGCGGTGCTTCGCAACGGCTGTTTGGCGCACCTTCGACGACGTCGCAAAGCAGTCACGGTATTCGGCGAGGAGGTTAATCAGCTGCCGTCGTTTTGGGTCCGGAAGCTTAGGGTCGATGTCGAGCTGCGCTGGCGACGTACCGTCTTGCTGAGGTGGCGAGGATTCGTCAGTAATGGCGGCGATTTCGGCGGAGCTTCGGTGTTCCTCGACGTGGCCAACGGCTGCACCTTTTGTGAGGTGTTGCGTTTCATTCCGGAAGTTCGTTACGAGGACCACAGTGCCGCCATCCTGAAGTTCAGCTACTCCTCGTGCGACGCCTATTCCTCTTGCTAGAAGCAACTGGAGGTTGCCTTCCAGAACAACTTCGCCGCGGGTAGCTGCATCGGTCACGACGGGTACGACAACACTTAATCGCGGCGACAAGTTCATGTAGTCGGCAGTGACTCGGACGGCGGCTGACGTTGTTTGGGGTTTCTCTGAAGCAAGAATGGGCTTGCGCAGCGTCAATCTGTTCTCACCAAGGTCGATGACGGCGCCGTATGCACACAGGAAAGTTCATGCCGAGAATTACGTCTGTGGAACAGTCTTGTAGAACGACGAACTTCACTGGGCACGTCTCAAGGTGGATCTCGACGCGAGCTGTGCATCCCCCGACTGGTGTAATGAGGTGTCCTCCGGCGGTTCGTATTTGAGGTCCATCCCAAGGCGCCATGACTTTTCGAAGGCGGCGGGACAGCCTCCCACTCAAAACGGAGTAGTCTGCTCCGGTGTCGACGAGTGCCGTCACGTCGTGGCCGTCGATGATAACGTTGAGGTTATTCGACACTGTTACAGAAACGTCGTTTCGGGGCGTTGCGGCGTTTGAGTGGCAGAGCTTCGACGATCTTGGAGGATCTTGGCATCGTTCGTCATCGGCAATGCCTCCTCCCGGTATTGCCGCGCCTAGTTTTCCCGACGGGAAGCGATGGGTGACAGGCTGTCTCTGTGAGACCGGCGGAAGGGCGATGGCGAGCGCCGAGGAGATGGTGAACGGAATACTCGGCGGGGAGACGACTCAGGAGATGAAGAGCGGCGGAGGTAGTCCTCGATGTCCCGAGGTCACTCTCCAAGACGTGGTCGAGGGTCCTTGGGCGCAAACCCTCGTAGGCCCAGCTGGCGGTAGGGGCATCGTCGGTAGATGTGGTCCGCTTCACCACAGTGGTAGCACATGGGGCGTCGATCGGCCGTCCTCCAAACGTCGGTCTTCCTCGCACCACGCTGCTCTGGGCGTGGAGCATACTGCGGCGCCGGTGCCTCACGTCTGGGAGCTGGCTGGTAGTGTGCTGTGACGGGAGGTTCTCTCTTGGCGGCAGCGGCGTAGGTCAGGACCGGCCGTTGGTGAGCCACTGCGACGGGGACCTCTGGCAAGAGGACCCGGTGTACCTCCTCGCGAACAGCCTTGGCGATTGAAACAGCGGCGGGTCGTTCTGGAGAAGGGAGCAACCGCTTCAGTTCTTCTCGAACCACATTCCGAATGACCTCCCAAAGGTTCTCGATGCCAACTAAGCCGAGGTCAGGGAGGGAAGATGAAAGGGATGAGGTGGCACCTACGCCGGCGACTCTCTGATAATGACTCACCCTGGCCGACAGCGCTCGTTCAATGTTAGTTGCCTCATCAACAAATTCATCTACGGTCGTCGGTGGATTGCGAACGAGTCCGCCGAAAATCTCGCTTTTCACACCTCTCATGAGGACGCGCAGCTTCTTGTCTTCGGCGGCTCCAGGGTCGGCACGGGCGCACAGGCGCAGGACATCTTCAGTGAAGCTCGTCACGCTCTCGTTCAGACCTTGGCATCTTCTTTGAAGGATGTCCTCGGCTCGTTGATGTCGGTGTTGGTTTGTGAAGGTGCGCTTTAGCTCCTCCACGCATGTCTCCCACGTCGTGAGGGAAGCCTCGTGGTTCTCAAACCATTGTCTTGCCGTTCCCTCGAGTGCGAAATAAAGGTTTTGGAGGCGATGTTCTGCTGTCCACGCGTTGTAGCGGGCCACACCTTCGTAGTGCTGCAGCCAGTCTTCTACGTCCTCGTAGATTTCACCGTGGAATGGCGTCGGCACACAGGGAACCACAGGCAGGAAGACGTAGGACGGTGCTGCTTGGGGGTTTTCCGTCGGCTGGGCCGTGGAGTTCATCGTCGGCTTCGGTAGCTTCTTTGTTTTGTCCGGTAGTGGATCAAAACTCAGGGCGTTGTCCTTGCAGACGCTGGCTTCTTTGAGGCCCTGCCTCTTCCACGAGTCGACGACTTGGAGTGGGACTTGCCGAACGAATGCTCGGAGGGGTACGGTTGAGAAACAGAGTGCGTACCCCGCACCTCCACCAAAATGTCACGAATGACAAGTGATGAGGCGGAAAATAACTGAGTAAACGTAACGTTTAATCAGGCGAACTTGTGCCTAAAATAAAGAAGGAAACAAAAGATAACAGTAGAGCGTCGCAGGCGTCGAAGTCGGCGAAAGAGCAGAGTCGAACGCTGGGGCGAAACTGAACTCAGCTCGCCATGGGGTCCCTTATGTACCCTCGTGGGTTTCTGGATCATTCGGCAGAAAGGAAACTTTCGGTGCATAGAACTTTCGGAACTCGATCCGACTAGAATGCTCTCGAACTTACGAGAAGGCCAAGTTGAAAGTATAAATAAAAGGACTCGGCCACTCCCACTCGGCCACGCACGCGTTTGCTCGCCGACGCGCAGTGGCAATATACCAGCTGCGATTCATGCGTTGCCTGACCTGTCAACCATGCCTGAAATGTTAAAGTTTCGCCTACAGCTACTTGCCACACCTCAATAAAGCCACATATACAAATTTACACCTGCTACGAAAAACACGCACAAAAAAATTAAATAGAAACGAGCGCGCCGACAGCCGAAGTCGTCACAGCCTACCACAGGGCGAGCGGGGCGAGTCGGGGAAATATCCTTTCCTCGCCGTGACTTCACCCCGGTTCGCCTTAAGGGGGCGCCACGCGAACTTCTCGGGGCTAATAGAGGCCAAAGCTGTCGGGAGAAGCTGCCAGTCTTTTTATTGTGAGGCTGCAGTGTAGGCCGCCGGCGGGGCCACCGTGCGAGTGACGCATGTCAGAAGGGCTGCGGAGTAGGCCGCCGGCGGGAACGCCGGGGGACGGGCGCGCGTCAACCGGCTGTAAAAAGCGAGGCCTCGTACCACCTGAGCGGAAAGTAGTGGTGGAGGCACGTATTCGAGGCAACGCCATGTTTTCTCCATGAGCCTATCCGCAGCTTGGGCTAGCTTTCTTAAGTTGGCGAACGTTCGCTCTTCCACCAGGCCCTGTACTTTTGGGTGCAATTTGCGGAGCACTCGATTCACCTTGTCAGCGTCGGTAACCTTCTCTCTGAGCCGCTCATAGAACGCCCCAATAACGTAAATGAAATGCTTGAGGTTCTCCCCCGAGTGCTGTGTTCGCCGTCGTCTTTCAGCTGTTTCTTTGGGTCGACCGGCGCTAACTCTTTCCGGAAGGCCGCAACGAATGCCGCCCAATCCTCGATCTTCCCAGCGAAGCGAAACCAAAGTTTGGCGCTACCCTCCAGGGCCGCCGGCACCACATTGGTCAGGTGGTCCTCCGGCTTGACACTGGTCAAGAAGCAGAACGACTCCAGCCGATCCACGAATTCCTCTGACGACTGGAGATCTCTAAAAGCGGCGAGCTTGGACGTTTCAAGAGGAACGAACCTTTGTGCCAGGCCACGACATTTGAAGTTGCGCCCGGTTGTGACTCGATGGGCGCCGCTAACAAAAGTTATCGCACTTCAGTGGCGGCTTGCACACGCTGCAGTGCCGAGCCATCCGTTCCGCGCAGCACAGCTTGGATGTAGTCCGTGACTTGGGCGTTCATTCTTATCTCGGACAAGTCCCCCCTTGTTATGGTTTGACTCGTCCAACAGACCTTTTCCTTGCACAAGACAACCGACTCCGTCCGAGCCCTTACTCCATCTCTGCTTCTCCCGTGATCCCGCGGCTCGCTCTCTTCACGCTCCTGCGCCGGTGCGTCGTCAGGTGTCGTGGCGCTCGGTCCGTGGCGTTGCCCCCTCCTTACAGCACAATCTCGGCCGGAAGACGCTACAAACAAAATATTTTATCTTAAATAACATAGTGATATTCTACGCGGTTTATTAGCTTATTCGCTCTAGAACTCGTTCAAGGAAAGCGCTACTGAAGTCCCAATCCCGCGGCAGCGCCTTGAGCAGCGCTACACAGAATTAGTCTGATGCCTTTAAATTCATTCTACAAACTCCTCCTTATAGAAATTTGTGAGATACTTGCCATATTGTTTGCGGTGCCCCCAAATGTGTATAAGAAAAAAACTAGCAATCATCTCCATAAGCAGGAACAGTGACGAAATTAAATCAAGATACTCAAGCACTCACCACGCCGCGGCCTGCTCGCGTTACACAAGCTTACAAATAGTGCACGCTTCTTTGGGAACATGCAGGCTATGAGGTGGGCAAGGACTATGTGTACCACTACAATGGAAAGCTGCAAGTCCAGAACCCTGAACAGTCCCTCCAGTCATCGGGATTCGTGTTTCGAAGCAAAGTGATCGCCCAGCCCAGGCCTGACCACACGCACTTCAAGGTAAAGCACACTCAGGGGGTGAAGAAAGTTGCGCATGGTCATACACAAATTAGAACAGGCCCCCAACGCCACAAGAGCGCAAGCACTTCCAGGTGTTTCCAGAAATAAAACCTGACCTACTGTACATAACGTGCATCAAATCCATACTGATAAGTAATAATTTGTACTGATACTTGCTAATATGCCTAGGTAATGTAGAATAAGAGCAGGGTCACTTTATAGGCTATAGGTTAATCTACCGCTCTTATCTGCTTCAGCACTAAACTTTCATTCAGGTTATCTTTGGCATCTTGCAGGGAGGCACACATATAAAATTATATTCCTGAATTGCATAGTCGTACGGACGCTAGAACAACCTAAAGGCGTCTTCTTCTAAAGCACTATATGAATTCAAGAATATTATCAAAAGCACGCTTATGAGCAGGACTTAACAAAAAGTGAATTAATGTCAGCACTTTCAAAGAAAAGCTTAGAAAACGGTCATAAAACACGATACGTCATTGGTAAATTTCCGCGGTTATTTTTCAACGATGATAACTGCACGTATTTACGTGCACTTAAGTTATTTAGTTCATCGGTTCTAAGTGGCTGCCCAAAATATGCAGTTAGCTGTAAAATTGTTCACTGATGCAATTCTTTCTCCCGCTGTTCATCTTGTATCTAGCGAAGTTTGGCTTATGGTTTGTCATATGGTTACAGATAATCGATTTCGAGGTAGACAGTTTCAACGGCGAACATATCCAGCTGAGTGAACAAGAGTTCCACTATCACTCCACCGACGCACTGAAGCAGTTCATTGAGAGGCCATTTGCTGGCAAGTTTTCCAAAGGAAAGGTGAGCTAGGCTCGAACTCCTGTAATCTAACCATGTAATCTAACCAAGGTTGACGCATGTAGCTCGTAGCTGCAGAGCTGGGCAAGAACGAGCCTAAGTGGTCAAAGAACCTCAAGAAGGGAGTCGTCAGCGTGTTTCAGCTGAACTTGGCCAATGGGCGTCACGACAATCCCAACGCCAAGCAGTTCTACGTGAAGGAGGTACGTATGAAACCCTCACAGCAGTGGATGTTGAAGCACCTTAAAGGTGACCTCCCTCCGAACTCCTCTCGACTTGAGAAAGATATCGATGACTGGATTCCAATTTTGACTCGCTTTAGATTGTTCGATACAAAACTAGTTAAGGTTCCGTTGAGAAAGCAGTCGTATAATAATCGATTTGACAATTTGTTTTACCGATAAAGGAAAAAGAATTACGAATATGCAGGGTGTCTCAAATAGCGGCCAGGCTATTTAATCGACAGCAAAAATTAGTTTCTTAACCTATCGCGCTACGATTTTCTGCAACGTTACCCACAGGTGGTGCATTTTTTAAAATAAAATGTGCAATGAACAAACTTACGTGGAGAAAAAGTAAAAAAAAATGAAAAAGGCTTCACTCCTATGAATACGTTGCGAAGCCACCGGTGTTCAAACAGTAGGGCGCTGTTTGGCACGAAAGACAAGAGATAGCGCAAGCGGTCGCGACGCCAACTGCCGCCAACGTACGAGCCTACGGCGCCGAGAGCCGGCGTCATTAGCAGACGATGTTATCGAGTCAAAACCGGCTCGAGCCTTTTTGATGGCGGCTGCTAATACACGATTTTATCATCCTTACTAATAAAGCACATTAAATGAACACATAATCGATTAAAAAATGGTTTGTCGGGTTATTTTGACTTTTCTTTTTTTTCTTTTCTTTTTTTTTTGGGGGGGGGGGGTATATATATTGTCTGCTTTGCAGTTCCTTGTTGTTACCGTGCTTGGTGTTTGTTTTACGACTGTTATCCGCGCTGTCTTCGACGTTTAACATCGGTATGGTGCATTTAATTCCCAGCGAACGAGTTAAGGTCGAACTTTGGTACGGGGAGTGTCAAAGGACGAAAGAAGTCCGCTGACGCTTCCGAACGGAGTTTTGACGACGGATCGTCTGCTATTTGACGCCGGCTATTGGCGCCGTATGCTCGTTTGTCGGCGGCAGTTGGCGTCGTGACAACTTGCGCCATCTCTTGTCTCCGTGAAAAACGGCGCCCTATCGTTTGAAGACCGGTGGCTTCGCTGCGTTTCCTTAAAAGTTAAGCCTTTTTTTTTTACTTTTTCCTCGGGTAAGTTCACTCTTTGCAAATTTGCAGAACAAATCCACCATGTCTCGGCAAAGCTGCACAAACTCGTAGCACGATAGGCTAATAAACCGATTTTTGCGGTTGATTTAAAGACCTTCGCCGCTATTTGAGACACCCTGTACTTGCGAAAATGAAGCTTCAGAACGCGCTCATTGTGCAACGAATTCAACTAGAGTGGAAGTTGGTTCCTAAACTGCGAACTTGAGTCCAGAGCATTGTCTAAATGCGGTATGAATAGCTCCACTTTCTTGGTATTTTACCGCTGTGTAAGCAGGCAAGAAAAATTCGTGGGCCTTTGAGAAACTGCGCACAAACAAAAGCGAGGATCCACGGTCAAAGCGCTACCATCCAGTCGCACTCGGAGTCAATGGCTTTTTCAACGCCTAAGCGGCAGCGGTAGCTTGAAACCGGTTCAGCTGATCACATGTTCACGAATTCTCAGCGCCACTGATTCTTCGTCAACAAAGACCTATCAGCTGACATGAACTTAACACACGCCTTCTCAGTTGGCTAAACCAAGAAAATGTTGGCAAGGAGACATGACTCCTTTGTTCCTGTGTGTGCGCGTTTACGTAAATGTGGACGTGCGCCCAAAAACTAAACATTATCAAGAGGTAAAGAGGAGCATTAGAACAATCTATCTTCTGTTCTTTTATTATTCCCAGAGGAAACTTTGTTCAAGAGTTATCCCCGGATCTACGCGAAACATTTTCAGGAAGTTTAATAGAAAGCATGTGTTTGTTTGTTTTTTCAGGAAAGTCCTGAGGGAAACTGCGACACACTCTACATTGTCGGTGAGAACGAAGGTGACCTCAGGGTCACCAAAATCAAGAATCTCAAGAAGTGCGATGAGCAGATCTACACTATCGGAAGAGTTAAGGGGCACAAGTGCGTCGACTGCAAGGTGCTGGAGACCGTAAGCACTACTGGCCTATTGACACTTACAAAGGAATTACGTCTTTTAAGACCAGTAGCATGAAACCTTTTTCTGACATCAGTGTCACTCTGGTTATGAAGTCGTTTGCAGTCTTAATAATCAATATCATGTCTTAATAAAACATTATGTACCATTGGGTTCGAATGAAGTGCGAACATAGACGAAACCTCAAGCGCACTACCGGCACAGCTTCCAAACTTGAGTTGTGCTTGGCGAGGTTCAAACATATCGGAGTAGGGCGAGCACCCCCGCAGCGCCCTACTCTCCACCCCGCAGTTTTATCAGTTTCCAGAGGCCTCCAGGAGTTGCGGCATGTGTCGACGTCCACGCGCTCTTGTGCTCGCATTCAATTCGAGCCCGGCGGTACCTTAGATTCGGTTAATGGTTTATTAGTGTCAATAGACATTGGGAATGAGCACGACTTGTCCTGCGCTGTTGTGTTCACATTTCATTACTTATTAGTGTCAGTAGACACCTTGAATGAGCATGACGTGCCATGAATGTTTTTTGTTTTGTTTACAGTGACTCTTGCAATCTTCTGAGTAATAATGCAAATAAATGTAATCGGCTGAAGAGAGTAAGAGGTACTCATAAAAAGCATGGATGATCTAAGGGGCTTCGTCTAACTAACGCACTAAGTATTTCACGACAGCGGGGTGTGGAAAACTTTCATACATATCTCCACCAAATACCAAATAAAATTAAGCAGTGACATATGTTTAAGTAGAAATGCTTATTAAATTGAAATGACATTCGTGAAAAAAACTTACCCTCACAACGTTTTGCGTTCTGGCATCTATACTACGGGATTATTACAACTTTCTATTGATTGGCTGTTCTGCATAAAGCAAACCAGCAAACGAATCAAATTACTGCTTTGCCTGACTGACACCAAGTCCCGCAATAATGCCGCTGTCACTGGTTACGTGGCACATATTGAGAGGTACAGGACACGGCTCTGATTTCTGAATTTGCAGCACCCCAGTCTAGCCACTTCTCAGATCGAGTACAGCCTGGATGGAACTCCAGAGCACTACGTCATCCATCATGCAAGCGCCACTTCGAACACCGAATTCAAGCACTTCGGTGCCGGAAATACCGTCCGAGTACAAATTAAGTAAGACGTATTTGTTTTGTCAGATGTGAATCTACTTTAAAATTTAAGAAAAGCCACTTCGTTTGCAGAGTTTCGCTTGTGATGTTATATGCAATTAAAAAAAAAGATGCCTTTTCAAAATTCATAGGCTGGCCTTGTTCATATATATATATATATATATATATATATATATATACATATATCCATTGGGCTGGGCCATAAATTATCGGCTTTTGTGGCGATAACTGTTTCGAGTGTATCGTGGGGCTCTTGAAGGAGCTAGGTGTTTTGAATTAAAATAATCCATTGACATCATGGGCCACGTGATGTAGCCAAGGTGTGTCAATATTTCGTCTCGTGTAACCAACCAGTCTTGAAAAAGGTCTGCCTCAGGCCGAAACGTCGACAAACTTTAATAATAATATGTTATAAAACTCCAAACAACCATCTCAAGTACGTTTTTCTGTCGTATATAAATAAATATAATATATATATATATATATATATATATATATATATAACGTTAAAGATAAAAAAACAATATTTTAGAACAACTATATATTTCAGCGCCCCTAGGTGGTTCCTCAGAAAGCGGAACCCGTGACTCCACGCCCCTATCCATCTACCACAACCACTTCGGCTACTAACCAAGTTAAATATATATATATATATATATATATATATATATATATATATATATATATATATATATATATATATATATATATATATATATATATATATGTGTAGGTGAAGGGAAGGGTATACGCTCATTCTGATTACGACTTAATAAATTCATTTAACTAGGAGCTAGTGTGACGTAGACTTCTCTCATTGCCAAACACACTAGAAAAGACAAAAAAAAAATTGGAACTTTTTACTTCTCCACCTGAAAAAAGAGTTTCCGTTACCGGGCTTGACTGATGAGGCAGGGCTTGCGGACCCCCAGAATGCCTTCGGGGGCCTCAAAGGGTCCGCGGACCTCCGTTTGTGAACCACTGTGCTATGCTAATTGCATTATTCTGTAATAACCTATCATCAGTGTTATAGGCGTTACCGAAAACAAGTAACGAAATACGTTACTCGGTACTTCCTAATAAAAGTAACGCGTAACCGAACTACATTACCTCAAAATAAAAGAAACGCGTGACCGTTACCGATCAAAAGTAACGCACGTTACTTCTGAGTTACTTTTTTTAATTATTAATAACGCGCTTTACTGTTTTCTCTGTACAGGTATGTATAAGCGCCATATTTCAAGAACTATCATGTTCATGCGGAAACTGACCATAATTACTCTATCTTTTTTACGGTTTCACCTCGTTACTTCTTCTTCCAAAAACTTAGGAAAACTACACTTGAATTTTTTTCGTGTTTTTAGGCGCCACGAAAAACAAAAACACGAAGAAAAACACCAAAACTCGAAAATTCCCGTGGCTTGGTACCTAAAAACACGAACAAATTGAAGTGTAATTTTTTAAGTCTTTGAAAGAAGAAGTAACGAGTAACGTACATAACTACGTTACACGTCACTGTTTTCAAAAGTAACGAATGCATTAATACGTTACCGAAAAAGGTTACCCGTTACCTGCAACGCCGTTACTGTAACCCATTACCGCCCACACTGCCCGTTACTGGTACGTGTGGTTGCACGTCGCGCTTATTAACACTTTTAATGAAAAAATAAATTGGTAATTGTGCGAAATGCGGAAACGAGTGCCTCCTTTTTCAAAACACCATTTCGAGCAAAGAAAGGTGGGTGTTCCGTACACACCTCTATTTGACGCTCAGTTACCTCAATCTCTGAGGTTCATAACCAGAACAACTTTACCGATGAATCGGACGATATCAGATGTCCTACCAACGTCGTTCATTCGCGCAGTCGTACCCTGGAATTAGAAGAGGTTCGCGGTGCCACCACCGACGTTCGGCTACCGGAGGTCGTCGAAAAGGTGGACCACCTCTGGCTGTCCTTCCCAGAGTCTGGTGGCGCAGATAGCCTCGAAGAACTCAGGGAGGTCAACCGCTTCGTGGCCGATTACGAATTCACCGCAGACAAGGACAGGGTAGGTTCCAAGCTTCGGATATATGACCACCTAGCAAAAACCAGACGCTTCGGTTTAAAACACCGCACTTCCACAAACTGCTATGTGGAGCGCAAGTTCGTCTGCTTCTTTCGCAGGAGTTGTGGTGCCGTAAGAAGGACGGCGAGCTCTGATTGGCTCTGATGAAAAAGATAGTGGGTAGACGTCGAAGCAAGCTGCCTTGAGGTCTACCCACTGTCCTTCAATCGAAGCCAATCAGAGCTCGGAGTTTTGACGTCACCACAACCCGTTCAAAAGAAGCAGACGAACTTGCGCTCCGCATGCTCCGCTCCACAATAGGTCCGACCGCAGACAACGCTATAGGGAGAACAATTTGCTTCTTGCGCAGGAGTTGCGAAGACGTTGGAAAGACGCCCTGTTCTGATTGGCTCGGATTGAAGGATAGTGGGTAGACCTGAAAGTAAGCTGCCTTAAGGTCCACCCCCTATCCTTCATTCAGAGCCAATCAGAGCTCGGCGTTCTGACGTCACCACAACCCCTGCAAAAGAAGCAGACGAACTTGCGTTCTGCCTATGATACGATAGAGCCAATCAAACCGTGCCAAAAGCGTGACGTCACGACCCTCGTCGTCTTTGTCTGCTTTCTATCACCAGCTAACCCAATCACGCACCGTAAATGCGTCGTAATCTTTTTTTTTTTTTTCTGTGCTTGATTGGCGGTGTTTGACTGGCTCTATCAAATTGTGGCTGCGACTGGACTTAATGAAAAACGGATCTAAAGGAAGTACAGAATGTACTCGGAAAACGGCAGTTGGTTGGTCAGGAATTCTAGTGTATTCTCTTTGCTTCGTAATCTCCTTCAGGTATCAATTGGGTTTTTGAAGCTTGTTCTTTGTGCGGAGTTATGTAACTCACAAAAGAATAGTCTTGAGGAAAACGAGGTTACAATTAGGATATTCGATTCTGGTTCAGGTTCAAAATGAAGATGAGAATACCTCGGGCCAATTCGACCAGTTTGCGAGTAACAGCTCAGACCCGTGGCGAAAAAAATAAAAAGGAATGGTACTGTGCCTAGACTATCGCGAGATGCTCAAAAACACGCCTTTTTGTTTTGTCGAGCCCACGTGATGAGCCGAATATTGAATAGTTAGTGTCTTCCAGACCTTTTCGGAACAGTGTAGATAAGGGAAGCACCTCGAATGGTCCATCTTCAATCTTATTGAAGGCGAGGTGTAGGCAGACACCGCTGTGCAGCGTCCCTTATAGACAGCTTTGAGAAACAGATCAATTCCAGCCTTCAGAGTAGCGATTGATTAACTGCTTTTTGACTGCCATAATGTGTTCTAACTTCTGGGCAGTCGAACAGGTCAGTCAATCTTTGGAGCATATATATCCCGTATAGGGTCGCTCTCTGAGGAAGTGAGGCCCTGCGAGTTCGGCCTCGGCACACTCCTACCTATGCTTGAACGCCGTCAACGCAATATCCGCAGGGCTAAAATTTGACGTCCTCTACTGAAGGCCAGGGCGAGTCACATATTGAACGCAAAGCTGACCTAGAACTCCTATCCACTCTGTGTCCTGCGTTGGCCTTCATTAAATGGCGAAGAAAATATCCCACTACGGCTTCCTACATGTAGTCGGCGACAGCTTTAGAGACGCGGGGCAGGGAAAGATCCGAACATCCTAGTGTCGCGCTGCAGCCAATGAGATTGCAATATTCGCTCATAAGAAGGCCGAGCAACCAATCACGAGGCAGGATCCTTCACCATAAGCAGTCACACCCTGCGTTAAGCTCTTGGAGACTAAAGCTGATGCGAACCGCGCGATCTTCCTTGTACCGTCATCCACGTGACCATCCATGTGGCGCGCTTTCTTCAATCACGCGGGCGGCCAGGACTGGCTCGCAAAATACCTGTGATTTCTCACATCTATAGAGAGAGAGCATGTGTAGAATCATTCGTGTTCGTTTCGTTTCAAGTTCATCGCTGGTCTCAACTACCTTGTTTCGATCGAGTACGAAGATGACGACATCAAAGACATCGACAGCAAGGAAATCGGAGACAACTTCTTGGCCTTGCACAGCTTCTTTGCCGCCATGCCCTTTGAAGAGGTCGCCCAGATGTATGACCAAACCGTGGCAAACGCACCCGAAGCAAGCAAGAGCGATGTTAGGTGCGTTCATTGCATATAAAGACTCCAGAAGACTCGGGGAACAAATATAACATAAAGCGTAAGATATACGACCTTTCGATGGATCGATTCATGTTCTTTTGGGTCTTCCTGAAAAACTTAGTTTCTTAAGCGAAGCTTTCTTTCCTAAAATTGCCTCCCCTAAGGGGTAACCCATGAAGAGTGGGGTCTCAAAATTTCAATGAAGTCACATGCGCGTCCATAATACGTACCGTCTAAACAAACGCCAAAGTAAGTCTGTGCGCGCAAGCTCTTTTCGTTTAAACGTGGCCTGGCTGTACAAACGCACACGCTGCTGAAGGACCAATTAAACCATCCATTTGGGGGTGTAGACTTCGGTCTAGTATATGTCCACGTGAGATGGAGTATGTTAGGAATAGACTATGGATGTTCATAAAGAACTTCTAAGCCTCAAAGAGGCCGCCGACAGCGTGGCATGTGAGCTTGTTTCTGAAACTTCGGCAGCTAAATTAAGCTTTCAACCAGAAGAATAAATGTTTTCAAGTTCATCCTACTGTCTTATATTAAGATTGAAAAAGGAATGAACATTAATAGTGTTTTATTACCTTCGTGTTTCGTCGTGGTTCTTGTGCATCTGTAGTTAAGAAACATTTACTAATATGTGTTATTAAACGGATTGCTATTAAACATTACTGCATCGAGGTGTGCGTATTTATCATGTGCCTGTGTCATTGAATCTGTCCTTGGGCTATTCAGGAGGTTGTTCCTGGACCTGCTGTCAGCTACAGGAGGAAACCCTCATGCGGCTTTTGGTATGCAACTGATCAAGGAAGACAAGCTCCCGGACGATGAGTCGGAGCACTTTCTCTCCAAGTTGGCCCTCCACCTCAAAGAGAACAGCCCTGCCCTTCTGACCGAACTCACCGTACGTTTTGTTCTTTTTTCACGCGCTTTTAGGAGATGAAGAGTAAGCATTCTTCAAACTGGACACTCTTGATAGCTAGAACGTTTTTATTTGGGTTTATAGCACTACATTTTATGACGAATTGTATTCCTACGATCAAGACAGGGGAAGCATTTTGACTGTTGTGTCATCTCGGCGTGCAGCGAGTCACCATGAGTAAAATATGGTGTCAGATAAATTGCTCTTTCCCGTGTCGCTTTAACTTTAACGCCGACATAAAGACACCAATAACCCACGAATAGTTTAAAGTTTTTGTACGTTGTACAGAAAACAATCTGCGTGAATGACTTGCTTGATCGACGTGAAAAAACCGCAAGTTCAAGATTTAGGTTTATTTCAAGGTTCGGGATTGGATCTTGAACCAAACAAAATCAACATCAAGGTTTTATTTTGAGTTGAAACAAGATTCAGGATTGAAGAAATATTTGTCGAATTATCTCTAGCTTTGTGTTTCGTTGTGTGCGTGTTTATGTGTTTGATTTTTAAAACTATTGTCGGTTCTCTCGCTGTTCTTGCAGAATACGTGTGAGCATGTGAAGCCGCGCCGTCATGTATGGGTAAACTGCCAACTCGCTCTGAGCAGCCTCGCAGGCCAAAAGGGCTGCGTTCGCGCCAAGACCAACGAAGAACATGACAAGGGATTCTGCAAGCCCTCTTTGGTTTCGCACTTCTTTAACGTGAGTATTCTAAAGAAGACCATGATTTGGTTCTTCTATGTGTTTTTTTATCACCTGCTCGATATCCGAGTATATTTCGAACAAAATCTTCTTTCTTCTAGCAGTATCTCCTTCCACCAATTTATTCCTTCTCCTAACTCACACAAATAATGTTTAAATCAATATTTCTAAGCGACTTTTTTATCGTGCATCATTTTTCTAGTAAAACCTGGTAATTTACAAACGCATTGAAATAAATTTGAAAATCACCCCCCCCCCCCCCATTTTCCCTTTCTCCCCCTTTCCGGAAACACCTGCATTCTGATGCACAGGGGGAACAGCGCACCCGCAAAACAGTTACTCATGTCCACGCGCACAAAAGGAAGACACACTTACGCAGTGCTGCGTACGTGTGTCTTTGTTATGTGTTCGTGGACTTGGGTAACTGTTTTGTGTGTGCGCTGTTCCCCCTGTACATCGTGAGCAACCAACTCGCCCGAACCTCCGTTTTGACCTGCATTCTCCGCTGGTGAAGTATACAAATATATTTTTGTTTTACTGAATTTTTAAATGCAGTGAAATTAAGTGAGAACATACGGTTACATTAGGAGTGTGTCTACAACCGAAATATGGGAGAGTAAAGCAAGCATAGTGCATGAACCGTACGGTACTTACGCGTGTATAAAAGGCATTTAAAAACGCTGAGTTAATTCCGTATTTTAGATTTTTACCCTACTAATATAAATCTCGGTGCAATATTTTTTTTTTCTGAACAAGCACAGTTTAAACGAGGTGGTGTATCAGTTCATTAACTTGGTTATGAATTGAAAAACTTCATATCTGTTTGTAACACGTTTTGAGGCTACCTGATCACTCAACCTACACTTGTGGTGACTCAAATATGCCAAATGGGACGGCATACTATACACCCTGCCACACATGTTTTCTTTTTCCCTCAGAAAATAAAGAACCAGGGGAACAAAGCAATACTCAGTTCCCGCCGGCCTCTTCCTAGTAATACCTATATTCAAAATAGACGTCACCAGATTGTTATGCTTTCTACCAAATGTGTTCCTGCCAATGCAGTGATATTTACAATAATCGCTTATTTCTATTTTATACTTGACTTTCCCAATTCGATTTGACGCAACGCAAACTGACTGCAAGGGGAAGACGACGGTCACTCGAGGCGCCTGCATTCTTATGCCCTTTCAAACCATAGGAGACAAAACGAAATATATAAAATTGCATCAAACCATCTTAGAGGGTTTCACACATAATTATATCATGCCACATCATGCCATACCTCTACCAATGTTTCATTTCCTTATAAGTGTGTGATGTACGTTAAAGACCCCGGGTTATCAGTCATATCACACTGGCCAAATTGGTCATCTACAGCGGAATCTTTAGACGTCACATAAAACCGTCCAATTCCTCGCCATTTAAATATTCACGCTATTTTATTAAATTTGACAGGAATTTTGTAAGTTTCTGCAACTTATCATTTGTACATAAAAACATCAAACAGCGAAAGGTCGAACTGAGATTGGCTTATGAATTGCGATAACTCTCCTCTTCGTGACTCAACCGTTTTAATTTGCTTAAAATACCTGTGCCAAATCACTACAGAGTAACGTGGCTTCGCGCAACAGAATCTTCTCGAGAAGAAAAGCTTGTGAAAATTTTTTTAGGGCGTTTTCAGATCAGATCGAACAACCATGTCCGGTGACCGTTTTTAGTTCTGATGAAACAAAAATATTTTGCTGGCTCCATGCCCAGAAAAATAAAAGCAATCCTTGTTTTGCGCGTATACCGACATCGACTTTTTAACTTTTGCCTCTCAAGATCAATTTTATTTTCCGCAAAAAAAAGGTCCGAATATGTTTTTGCGGTTGCACAACACGTACAAATATATTTTGGTAAAAGTAAAAAATGTCAACTGAACATGGTCGTTCGATCTTATCTGAAAACGCGCAATACAGACAATCTCAGTCAATCGGAATTCTTCTTTTGTGTTAAGTTTTTTTTTTTTTTTTGTACGCGTTGTATGGCCCTCCACGACGGCGGATCTATTGGCGCTCACAGGCGGCGCATGTTCAGGTTCTGCCGCGTCTTACCTCTTATATCATGTTACCGCCAAGGTTGTAGGCTGTTCTGTTTGCAAAGTCGCTCCGGCTGCTTCCTTTACGTCGCGTAGATGGGGACGCTACACGCCGGCTGTTGAAACAGGCACCGCGAAGCATGTTACGGAGAGGCGCCTCTCGATCGCTCCGACCCATGGGCATTTTTGGGTCGGTTGTACGAAAATCTATTAGGCATTTTTCCCTTCTAAACTACCGTCCACCTCTGTGCTGTCAATTTGTCTTTTCCTGACCCACCCGTAGCATTTTGACGCTTTTTAATAATAATGTAATTCTGAAGGACGGGTAAGTGCGCGCCCCATTTATGGCAACCGCGTTTGCGTCAATTTGGCAATATTTCTCGCTTTATATTTTCAAAGACATACAAATATTAAATTGTGTTTCTGCAGGCTCTGTTAGTGCATATTATAAATGTGAATTTCAGAGAGTATAGAGAATATTAAAAATGACCTTTGTTTTGAAATTATTTTCAAAATAATGCCTATTTAGTTAAATGGCCCTGTGTGAGCACTTCTTGTGAATTTCTCACTTTAAGCAGGACAATAATGTTTCATGCAAAAATGAACTATAGAAAGGGAAACAAACTGACAAAGTTTGAAGATTTTAGCTTTAATAGATATGGAGAAAAACAATCTTTATTCTTGAGCGTTATTGCGCAATGTGCCATGTTTGGGATTTTGTTTCTCAAAATAACGACCCTAATACTCGGTGATTAATACTTTTTGTCAATTTTTCCTATGCCTAATTTGTCAGTAAATATTTCTAGACCCGTAGCCAAAACAGGTTTTTGGGGGAAGCCGCTCGAAATGCCAACATCGCGCGATACATAAAACGCGCACGTAACTAAAAGGGTGCTTACAATTTTTTTTTTTTTTTCAAAGAAATTTTTAAGGATTTTTTTTATGTTTTTGGGCATGAAACCAGCAAAAAAATCTTTTCATCAAAATTAAAAATGGTTACCGGACATAGTTGTTGTTCGATCTTATCTGCAAAAGCTCTCTAGAGGTTTAAGAAACCGTCTTGCAACTGCGATAAGATCGGGCCAAGATAGAGTATCATCCCTGTCAGCCCGTCTCGGAGGAGGAAGAAGAGGGATCGCAACTCCCGAAGCCAATTGTAGTTCGAGCTTTTTCCGCCACGTGGGGAGGGCTTGCGCATGCTCAGAAATGTTCTCGGAAAATGTCTCTTAGGCAACGTATGCACCGATGACTCGCCTTTCTTTTCCCCACAGTATTCGATTACTCCTTCGGACAAGAAGGACCAGCCAGAGTACAAGAGGACAGTGTACATCAAGACTGCGGGCAACTTGGCCACCAGAAGTGCCGTCCACTACCTCGAACGCATCATCAGCCCAGAAGCAAATCAACCGGAGTACAGGAGAGCTTCGGCCTTCTGGGCACTCAAGCAATCCGTCCCACGTCATCCCGAAATGGTCCTTTTCAATTTCTTTAGGAGCGCCTATGCGCATGTACAGACTTGTGCGTAAGCCATGACAAGTAACGCGCTGCTTACACCTAGTTATTTTTTTGTAACGAGAAACGACCTAGTTACTTTTTAAGAGAAATAACGAGTAACGTATTTTCTTTCCTTTTGATGAAGTAACGTCTAACTGTATTTAGTTAGCTCTGGATGGAAACGCGTAGTACAACACAAGTACCCAACCCAGGTCTCACCCCAGCTCGCGCCTGTAACTTGCACAACTAGAAAACGCTGAAAATACCTTAAGAAATGAGCACGATGCATGTGAGTAGAAAACGGCTATCGCTAAATAAGCGCGCTAAAAAGCAGGAAAAGTATTATCGAAGAAAAATATTGAAAGGGGTTGCTGGGGCTTAATAAAAACGCCACATTAAGACTAACGAGATAATTACGCGTTACTTTCAAGCTCAGGTAACACGTTCCTTTTGAATTCCAGTAACTAGCAACGCACTTAGTACTTTTTTAAGTGAGTAATGAGTTACTCACTTAAAACGTGATTTCAGTAACGTTAATTCATGTCTGCGCTTATACGAAAGCGTTTTTATTTACTTCTTTTCCTCAGTAACTAAACTAAAAAAAACTATATCAATATTTCTTTCTTTTACATACAGAAAACGTAGATACATATACTCTATCTTCTTCTCCGTATAACCACCAAACAGACCAAGACAGTTACTATGACGTTGCACAAGCTTGAGGATGCCTCCGCAAAGAAAGTTGCCGCCTGGGTTCCAGTCATTCTATCGCGAGTGCAACGAGGCCTTCAGTCGCCGCCGACATTCTTGTCTGACCCCCATGATCAAGGACGCGTGCTCTTACTTGGCGAAGCCTGATGCAGTTGACTCCATATACATTACACTTCTGTGGGGAGTGACGGTCTTGCTCACGAATGATGGAACGACTGAGAACCCCGTCGGCGACTTTCTTTGGGAAGGGCATCGAAAAGCTTCTGCCACGTCATAACTTCCTGCATCTGTCGGCGAAAAGTAGCTGATGTCACTCGACTTCAAACAACGGTTCCTCGCCCGGCAGAAAAAGGATCTCAGGTTGTGTTGATCTGCTCATCGAAAAAAGGCTCAGGAATCGCAGAGAGCCTAACGCAGATCCGAGTACCACGAGCGCGGAAAGATATAGAGGTCAGGGCGACCCTCCCTGACATTTTTGTGTCTTTCAGTGGTGTTCTGCCATTCTTGAAACGCGAGTGCCACTCAAAACACCTCGCACGACTAATCACTTTTCACCCTTAAGCTTGCCAAATCGTTTTAAATGTCTCTGTTAACTTTTTTTTATCATTGACGCAGATTTATTTTTTGCTTTACACAATTGTTTGCAACCCATGCTTGAGATCGGCAATGTGCTCGTTCATGTCGTCACAAAAACTCGCGTATTCCAGTTCCAAATGTTTACGGAACGACACCCGCGCAATGCCAATAGAGGCCACTGCCTTAGGCAGGACCATGCGCGTCACCGTGGTGCCTTCTCCATTCTTTGCTCCTGAACAACACAAAATTCAATATAAGCACAGTTATACTTTTTACCGTGTGGCCCGCAGTTTATTTTCACAAGGCAAACCGACTCTAGGTTTTTGGAAGTCAAACCAACGTTGCGAAATACGAAAGGCGCGAGAGAAAATCCACAGTAGACTGTTCTTAAATATTTTGGTGCATTGTTCAACGGCCTAAGGGCTCTGAGCTAAACATATGACGCAAACACCAAACATATTAGAGGAATGGTGTCACCCTTGAATTCGGTTCACACTAAATCGCAACGCTGAATCAATAATAGGAACAGCGCTCATGCAAAGCTGACTTGCACGTAACCCGTCACTCATTAAGCGCTATATCACTAATATTGCGCGAAGACAGCAATATTTCAAGCACTTCCTAAAAGCGCGAAGAAAGCGCTGTGGGCATGAACATGTCTCTAAAGAGAAAAGTATACATAGTAATGCGACTGAAAGACCTAGCTAGAAAAAGACTATGTGTGCCAGAACCAGCTTGTCTGCATCGTATTTACCTGACCAAGATGCACCTTCAAAACAGGGCTCAACACCTTCGTCACGTCGTACCCATGTGGAACAACGTAGACCGGTTCTCCGAGCCCCTGGACCACACCCAATCGCAGTTCACCCTCTCAACCAGTTACGACCGTAAGTAAGGCACTGACTGAAGAACACACGAAACAGGTCCGCAGATGTGTTCTCCTTTGTTTTCCCACAGCCAAGTACGACTACGGGAGTGCAACGGCGTTCGGTTTAGTCCGGGCTGACGATAGTTACCTGCCCCGAGGAGTGTACCTTGGGGTTCAGGACTACTTCGGCGGCCACTCAGCCAACACAGCTTCCCTAACTTTCGAGAACTGGGGTCTGGATAAGCTGCTGAACCGCGTACTTGGGCTTCACCCTGGATCTACAACGAACATGTGGAACGTCTTCGGGCGACGTCGCTTCACCAGGGATGCCTCGGTGAAGAAGGAGATGAAAGAAGTCGAGGATGCTGTGAGCATACCTTTTATTAACGAATGTTGCCTGCGTAAATATTGAAGGCTTGAATGAATGCTACCAAGAATACAAGGCCTGCCCCCCCCCCCCCCGAAACGTCATCACTAGTGGATCGAAGCACCAGAGGCCTAGGTCGCGCTTCTTTTTTTTTTTTTTTTTTACACGGCAAACACGCTTTAGCGTTCTTGTCGCTTGGTGAAGGGTCGGGGATCCATTAACGCTTAACGCTGGCTAGGCGGCGCCAGTCGCCGCCGGATTCGAAGGGTTCAGCCTCATCCATCCATCCACCGATTGCAGGCCTTGTCTTCAGGGGGTATTGTATGAATGCGCCACGTATCTGAAATCGTACTTTTTGAATGTGAAGTTTTTTCGCTAAAGAAACGGTTCAATTACAGAGCCCTAAACGATCACGAGTCACGCGGCCGCTGTAAAGGGCGTTGTGTACGTGTGAGGCGGTAACTCCTCGTACCTGGTAGTGACCGATTTTGTTCATATTGATTGTTTCGAGAAACGTAGGGTGAAGTGGGTCCCGTGCATCACAAGATAGCACCGCAGTCATTGAGAGTGCCGCATTCGTCGACAAGAATTTACCGAAGAACGAATCCTGACGCAAGGTGCATCAATATAATGAGCCACGCCCCACGTTTCTTAAGCAGTCAGTGTCTCGATGAAGTTTGCTGACATAAGAAGTGAATACCTCACAACCATCTTGCCCTACTACACGGTGATTAGGATACTGCTTGGAACTCCTCAGACTCGGTTTTAGGCCCAAAGGAACACACATAAATGCACAAAAAAAATGTATATGCGAAATGTAGAGCGCTACTAGTAGCGCGCCGAGAATTGCGTCCGCAATCTTGTTAGCGGCGAGAAAACGAAACCAGAGACCCGAACGGGAAAGGTCCCATGCAAACAAGCGACCGCGCTTCGTGCAAGAAATGCGATGCCAACGATTGCTGCGTTCCGCTGCGGATGCAGTGATAAACCTTCGATTCGTGAGTGAAGTGAACGCAGACGTGAACAGGGTTCACCTTTTTTCCTTATTTGTATTTGTTACTCGAGAAGCAGCGTTTGACAAAAACAATCGGTGACAACGCGAAGAAACATGCGGACGTTATCGCGCGGCGTGAAGCCATTTACAACTATTGGACTGGGCCCTAATCTTTTCACGAAGTTGTACCAAATTTCTTCATGACCTTCTTTTTTCTTTTATGCACGTTGTAGTGTCGGCCTGCCTTTTTCTTGATGCGCAAGCAGCTCAATGTTTGCCGACAGGACCATGGCTGTTAAGCGAGGCAAAAAGATGGCAGTTTTAATAATCTACGCCACCAACCAGAATTGAAGATGCGTATGATTAAGAGTGGTATGGTTAGGCTCATCGCAGTGGCTAAAACTTCGATGTCGGCGGCGGCAAAAACTTACGTTACGGACATCGAATAGAGCAACACGGGTGGTGCCAACTTCATTTTACAACCTCCTTTTCTTTTTTTTTTTGGTCGCAGCCAAGGTAGAAATTTTGTTTAGTGCAAAGAAGCTCGGGGGTAGTTTTGAAAAAGTCATTGCAGTTATTCTGCCAGGGTTCAACAAATCTTCATTAATAGCTCAATATACGTCAACTGTTCTTGAGGTCAATGTTATCTGAAACCAATTTTAGCCCTTTGCAACGCTTGAAAAATATTGCATAGGGCACAGTTTCTATTTGAAGTACACAGAGCGTTCCACCAAAAAACCTTCCGCCAGTAACAACTAAAAAAACAAAAAAAAAACTACTAACCTTGAGTCATGTATTCGCGTGGAGCAGTATACCGCTAAACAGTACGACTTCAACCGTATTCGCATCGAGAAAAAAAATTAAAATTGTTCTCAAAGACGAAAGGCATGACGGCCTAGTCCTTTCGGAGGCCTGTACACACGCTGGCGACAACCCGCAGTGTTAAGCTTCCACAGCGAAGGCGTAGGACTTGCTCCGCTGCTTTGACGAGGTTGTCGCCGGCGTTCACAGGCCTCCGAGAGTTTCGTCAGGCAGTTGCGGTAGGTTGTTTAAACTGTTCGTCCACATAATATGGTCGGAAGGCGAAAAACAGTTGCTGCGCCAACGCACATTGCCCGTACGGCTCTCTCCGATGCCTCCACCGTCCTTCGATACCGACAACGCTTGCCAACATTAAAATGGCGACGCTCTCAGTGTTGTCAGACCACAAAGCAATTTCGTGTAAGGTCTATTGTAGGCAGCGCTCTTAACCAGGCTACAAATGCTTCACTCATCCTGCGTCTAATGATTGTTGTTGGTAGTCCATCGGTATGGCTGACTGAGCTTACTAAGGACTCTATGGTAATGTCAATTTTCAATTAAATCTGTACAGCGTGTCTTTTTTTTTTTTTGTTGGTTCTGTTTTATTTTAGTCTCACCATGAAGTATAAAATATTATTTATTTAGTTTCCATTAATTCTCTTCCTAGATGAGATTTTAGTAGAGTAGGTTACAGAGGAGATAATATAAAAGGATGAAAAAATGCACGCACTGCGAACGAGTCGCGGAAGGATAACACGAGCAAACGGGTCTCAGTACCGAAGAATAATTATTTATATAAGACATAATGTGAACAATAAAAATGATGGCTACAAAACTAGATTATTCATAAGGTAGCTCCTAACATCTAAGTTTGTCGGAAGAAAATTGTGCTTCGAATTGGTACTACGAGCACGCAAGGGAGTTTCGGTTAGTTCAAGCCGTTATGTAATGATATATTTTGAAATAGAAAGCAATTCATAGAGAAAGAGGCACTACTTCACAACGTTAAATAATTAGTTTTTTTTCTTTCCTCCTTTTTTATGTAGCTTCCCGTCACAGATCGGGAGTACGACCACGTCTACGGCCGACTGAGCATCGATCTTTTCGGTCACGCCATCGACACCTGGGAGTTCGACGAAAGCATCGTCCAAGAACTTACCGAGGGAAATGGTAAGTTTTAGGATTCAATTAAATTTGAGGAGGTGGCACGTAAAGAAATTGGGCAAAGTGCGAGAAAACTAAATTATTATTTCCGTGGCCGGACACGGCATCGCTGACACTGACAAAAAGCGTCCAGTAAAAACACAGAAACAAATTTAAAAAATTAATAATAATCCGAGTTGTAAGTTAGCGTTTTGTTCGTCTTTTTGTCTGCCTTTTGTCCCTTGTCTTTTGTGCGCTGTTTCTATACAGCGTAAAAACACTCTCCCTTAATACCTTCGGTAACAAAGTACAGTTAGCGTTTTACAGAGCGTAGCGAGTAGCCTATGTTCATGGTTTTGTGCACAAAGATAGGAGTAACATTTTGTTAATTTCTTAAGCTGCACTTACAATATTAATTTTCTGTTCGGCATAATTCAGAAGTAGGCGCCTAACGGTATATCAAAAGGTCGTCAAACTACCGGTTGCTCATTTAACTTCTTATTAAGACGGTTGCACACAAAACTCGAAAGTATCAAAAACGACTGGCAGTGGAAACTTGGCAAGTAACATATTGAACCGTCCTGCATTGATAGCAGGCGATCTGCTGATGTAGTATAGCTTCATCCTGCACGCAGCACGTTCCTACAAGCAGCGTGCCACGACTTCCTTTTTCACACGGCGCTCCGGTGTGTGATATATCACGCTCCCGCACTGCGCATGCGCGGCAAACCCCACATGCTTTAAAACGGCTTCCGGGACGAAGCATCGCGTTGCTGTGCTTTTCTTGTGTTTTATTTCCGAGGGACGTGCGCGATAACGTATTGGTGTGACCATCTTTCGGGCACAGCGCCGCAGCTTTTTCGTGTAACGGGACAAGTAAAGCTTTCGCCATAAAAAAATTAAAACCCGCAGTCCCCGCCTCGTCGCCCCGGCCAGGGAGTCGTCCATTTTCCTCTGCTCAAACTTCGTCGGCGTCACCCGAACACCGAATACATTGGGGTACAGGTTTGAGACTTTGGGTCGGAGCCACGTGCGAGGAAGTCCCAATTTTTCTCTGTCCCGCCTGTCCCCCAGAAGTGCTATAGTTAGTTGTACATCGTTCAATGGACCTTTTTCCAGTGAGCTGCGCACGCGTACACCCCCCTCCATTGGCCTTCCTTCCCGCTGTCGCCATTTTCATGAGGCAAAGTTCCGGTCGACCAACATATTCAGCACCTATCTTTGGGCATATTTCGTTGTTTTGGTGATTCTTGTTTGAGAATACGCTAATACAACGCCCCGATGCCAATTGTATTCTGACGGGTGGAGGAAGTCTGGGCTGCCCTTCATTTCTGGTTCCAAGACAATTCCGCAGACGGTTCTCGTTACTGGAAAAAGCTCCATTTTCGCGGGACAATTTCCACCAGCGCTCAAACCTTCTGTTTCTGGACCATAACTATCAAGCGCTGCCTTACTCCCGACAGACTCACCAGGACGCAAGTTAAGGAACCTCTTGGGGAGGGTGCAGCGTAAGAAGAGCTTCTACCTGAGCAAGGACATGCTTTACGGGATTCCCACCGAACTTGGTGTTCCTATCTACATCGAGCACAAACAAGCCGAATGCACCTACATCAACCGCAAGACGTTTTCCGTGAATCATGCGGATGACGCCAAGTTCTTCCTTCATTTCAAGAGGCACTACGTGTGAGATATTGCCCCTACTATTTCAATTACCCACTGCGTTCGAGTATTGGTTCTTCACTTCTAGGCAGGGTGGAGAATAAAAATCAATATGATTTCAATCGTGATTTTCATCATGATTTAAATTGTGATTGATATTGCCGCGCGCGCAGCTGCCAAGTAGGCAGCGCGGCCGTGGCCTAACGGTTATCGTGTTTGCTTCCCCCGCGATGAGCCAAGGTTCGATTCCTGGGAGAAAAGTGTCTTTTATTTATTCTTTCTACTTGTCATTCTCGCAAGTTTGAGAACTTTCTCGTTTCACCGAGTTAAGAATGTTCTACGCCCCGAACGCTCTAGGCCGGATGTTCCAGAAACCCACGCCGATACAAAAGGCTCTCCGCGTGGCGAGCACGGATCAGTTTCGCCCCAGCGCTCGACTCTGCTGTCTCGCCGACTTCGACGCTCGCGACGCTTTGTTATTATTTTCTATTCATTTTTGTTTTGGGCACAAGTTAGCCACATTAAACGTTTATTTCTTCCTGTTTATTTATTGTTATTCTGGTCACCACCCGTGACATTCTGGTGGAGGTGCTGGGTACCGCATGTCCGTGCAGCGCACCCCTCCGAGTTAACGCAGTACGAGTCCGAACCCAAGCTCCCGAGGACCCAACGAAGACACCCCCGAGACCCGAGTAAGTCGCCGCATCCAGGGCCTAGACCCGGAATACGGACTGCTGCCAACCAAGCTTACCAAGCAAACAAGGAGGACGACGATGGCCAACCAGTCGGAGACCCCGGCCGCTCCTGCCGTCGTTTACCTGCCCGTCATACCGCGGACGGCTGCTCCACTCCACGGCGAGCAGTACGAAGACGTCGAAGATTGGATTGACCAGTATGAACGCGTTGCCCGCCACAATTGCTGGACCGACGAGCAGCGCCTGCACAATGTCTATTTTTCGCTTGAGGGGACCGCCAAGCACTGGCACGAGAATCATGAGTCCTCTTTGACGTCGTGGGACATTTTCAAGACCGATCTCAAGGCTACATTCACCTCCACCAGAATGTCACGGGTGGTGACCAGAATAACAATAAATAAACAGGAAGAAATAAACGTTTAATGTGGCGAACTTGTGTCCACAACAAAAAGGAATAGAAGATAATAACAAAGCGTCGCGAGCGTCGAAGTCGGCGAGACAGCAGAGTCGAGCGCTGAGGCGAAACTGATCCCGGCTCGCCACGCGGAGAGCCTTTTGTACACTCTAAACCCGGTAGCGGATGTATCCGCTATTTATCCACCACTTTTTTGCAAATTCGTGGTGGATATATTTGTGGCGAATATATCTGGGTCCACTTGAAAATGTTTTATCTGGGTAACCTTGGAGAACTTTTATCTGGGTAACGTCGAAAATGCTTTATCTGGGTAACCTTGGAGAACTTTTATCTCGGTAACGTCGAAAATGTTTTATCTGGGTCACCTCGAAAATCTTTTATATGGGCCACCCCGGGATATGTTTTTATCTGGGTCACCTCGAAGACTTTTTATTTGGGTCACATTAGGTACTTTTTTATCTGGGTTGATTACAGAATAGTTCACCGCTACGAACCTTATTCGATACAAATTGAACCCTTCTGTTAGGGCTACTAACGTCATCCACTGAACCTTGAACATACGTTTTCAATATAGTGATGCAGTCGGCAGCAAGGATAGCATGCATTTAAGTGTTGGGGACGGCGCTAGTGACGGTAAGAATGAATGAAGCTGAATTATATCTAGATAGAACTTTTCTTGCTCCTAAGCACGGGGTTATCTAAAAGCTTCAAGAATACGTGAGAAGCAAGAAATAAATGGTACGGTTTTTCACATACGATGCTCTATTTTTGCATTTAACATTATGAGAGAAGGACATGCCTCGTTGCTACATTAGGTCACTTAACAGGCGGTTGTTGGCAGTGAGCCCATCAGATCGTTCTATGTCATCTCAGACACAATATGTTGCTGTATGTAAACTCCGGGACACCGTGAGCACGGGTACATCAGCAATTTTTCGTACCAGGGCTTTTTTTTTTCGACTTCCGACAAATTGTGTGAAGAAAAAAGGAGCGATTAAAAAAATATTTGAATATGCAGATTGCAGATACATGCTCTAGCCACTTTACCATATAATCATCGCATAGGTTTAGGCAGCCATTATGACATTGCACAAGCTTTCGTATGCACCCCCCTTTACCACTAAAAGGGGAGGGCATGCGAACTATCATAAAGGATTGAAAATAAAAAGTATTATTATTATTATTAAAGGGAGGAAGCATACAAAAGCTCGTGCCACGTCATAATGACTTCTATGTGGTTATTAGTTGTAGGAGTATCTAGAGTATGTATCTACATTCTGTGTGTAATAAAATAGTTTTAAATACTATTGTTTTCTTTACTCAGTTCTTTGGAAGGGCTGACAACCCTGGCGGAAGCCTCCTTTGGGGAGGGCATTCAAAAGTTTGCTCCGCGTCATAATAACTGCCTTAAACATTACGGTGATTATGTAAAAAGGTAGCCAGAGTACAAAGCTACTATTAGCATATCTTAAAATACTTTATTCACTATTGCTTTTTTGACACATTTATTCGGAAGTTAAAAAAAAAACTAATACTTTATTTGGAAGTTTGTGGGTATAAAATATGAACGCTTAGGTTAGTGCGCCCCAAAAACCATTTTCCACCAAACTACTAGTTTTGAAGACAACCTTTAGGCTTTAAAAATGACAAAAAAAAAGCACAGCGATGGCGTGTTCGCGCAGTGTACTTAATCAGCTTTCTCCAGGCACTATACTAAGCTGTCTACCAATATGGCGCTTTCAAATTCGCCGACGTTTCCAGGTTTCCCCTACTCTATCGTAATTCCCTGCTTGGTTCCAAGGGGGACAGGTCGTATCTGGACCCTTAACCACCGTTTATATGTGGAAAACACTGGAATGTCTGGCGGCCAACAAAGCGTTGGCATTCACTATATCATACTACCTTGTCAGTCTATTTTTTGATATTTTTCGCCAAATAAATTTTTTAGCCCGGGCGCAAGGAGAGAAGCTCATCTTAGTGCGAACGTTTCAAGAGAATGCGTTAGGAGTTTCAGAGATTTGCGTCGGCACGATAGCCGAGTTGCATGCAACTATGCCACACCACACGCGCGTGATTTGCAGTCGCTCCGAGAAAGAAAAGCTCTATTTCCGTGACTGCGAGGTGGAAATTCCTCGACTTTTTCAAACTCGCCAAATTCTCCGACAATTACAGGTTTTCTGTTTGCCAGGTTGGTAGACAGCCTGTATAGAAGGTAGACCCTAGGGATCTTCAGTGTTCGTGTAAATGTTGATAACCGATGTTTGCCTTCAACAGGTACTAAAAAGTAGGGCATTAAACTAAATCAGCCAAAAGAATGTAACAAAAAGATAAGTGAAGCAAAGGTTAAACAATGTGAAACGTATTTATTTGATCTTTAAATATTGGCACAGTGATTCCTGCTGAGCTTCCATAGATTTTTTTACGTATATAAGGAAATGTGACTAGTTTCAAAAACTGTATAGGAACGTCGGTCCAGCTTCTTCACTCTTTCAGGCTGTCATAGGTTTTAAGAGGGCCTTCGGACGTACCCTTTTTCAACTTTGGCGACAGTTGGCGTCGCCCGCCACCACTATTTGAATTAGCGCCAGGAGCTAAGAAAACGCCACTGGGTAGGTTATGTTTCTTACATAATAGACTCCCAGGCAGAGTACCAGTGCGAGCTTCATTGTTGTTGTCTTGAGGACGATCTTTTGGTCGCTTGAACACCAGCTGACTTTTAGGTCGGTGCCAAGAAATTTCGTCCCAGGTTCCACGACGTTGCCCTTTCGACATTCTAGCTGCAATATCGAATGAACATTCACACTCACTTACACCGTATGCAAAATAATATTGACAAGGCTGAGTCGATTCATAATATATAATAATTATTTTTTTAATTAAATAGCGAACAATGCGATTTACCAGACTGATGAGCTCAAACTGGTTTTCGGAGGCCTCAAATGCTTGTCGATGCTGACAAACGAGCTGGATTAATTTCCTTAGTCTCGTCAAAACACCGCGAGCACTTGCATTATTTCTCTCTTCATTTCAGTCATTTTCTTTCCGAATTGCAGTTCCAGCTCAAGGGCAAGCTAGGGAAACACAAGTAGAAAAAAAGACCATGAAAATCCTAAAAACATTCACTATTACAGCTCCAGCTCGTTGTCAGGGTTTAAGAGAATAAAAATTTTTGTTTAGAAGCCCTATATCACCTGATTTCGGCCCACGGTTCAGTTTCTCAACATTTCACTAGTATCTCATTCTTCAAAAAGAAAAGATATGAGCTTTCGATCTCTTTCGTGAACTGTTATTAACATAAATTGCTCACAAGAACTGGAACATTTAAAACGGTGTCAAGGAAGCTTCAGATGTGCAACCGACGTTTTGTTAGGGAACTTAATGTCGAAGGTAACCACAATGAAATTAACCCGAGACTGGTGTAGGTGGAGGAAAACATTTTAGAGAGGTGGGAAAAAGAACAGGGGTAGACGTGTCTAGCTCAGCGAATGGTTTTATTTAATAACCCTTCTTTTTCGTTTCTGATGCGGGTTCTGTGCGCGTCCTTGAAAACAGAATATTCTGCAGTTTGGTGGCGTTGTGGATATGCATATACGAAGTGTTTTTTATTTAAGTTTTACAGATTTTTTTTTTTTAAAGGCGTGAAAGTTACATTTATATGGTTTGTGCAGGTGAGTTCGGCCAGGGGGACAATATGTGGGTGGCTAATTTTTGCGATAAGGCGGCTGAATAATTAAAATCCGTTAATTAATTTTTTAATTAGTGAAAATAGACATATGGTTCTCATCAGAAACTTACCGAGCGTCATCGAAAACACTAAACCAGAATAACAATAAATAAACAGGAAGAAATAAACGTTTAATGTGGCGAACTTGTGCCCAAAACAAAAAGGAATAGAAAATAATAACAAAGCGTCGCGAGCGTCGAAGTCGACGAGACAGCAGAGTCGAGCGCTGGGGCGAAACTGATCCCGGCTCGCCACGCGGAGAGCCTTTTGTATCGGCGTGGGTTTCTGGAACATCCGGCCTAGAGCGTTCGGGGCGTAGAACATTCTTAACTCGGTGAAACGAGAAAGTTCTCAAACTTGCGAGAATGACAAGTAGAAAGAATAAATAAAAGACACTTTTCTCCCAGGAATCAAGCCCTGGCTCATCGCGGGGAAGCAAACATGATAACCGTTAGGCCACGGCCGCGCTGCCTACTTGGCAGCTGCGCGCGCGGCAATATCAGATCAGTTTTTCTATGAATATTTAAAACAAATTTTTCCCGCCACAATAATCCAAAAAATTTTTTTTTTTTCGTATGTCTTTTATTTGAGGATTTCTATCCCCATATCCTTTGTACTTAAATAAAATAATAATTAACGAAGAAATATTTAAATGAGGTCGAACACGAGCCAAAAGAAGCGCGCTTCGGAGCAAATCGGAGCGTTGGACTTGATTCCTACCTTAAACTTCGTTCATCAATTACGTAACGTCCCATTGCAACAAAAAAAAAGGAAAAAAACACCAAAAAGGAGCGATAACTAGAAAAGCAATGTCTTATTCCAATCAATTCAAAATTCGAAAGATAAAAAAAAAACATTTTCATTTCACTAATAAAAAAACAAGCCGTTTGTTCTAGTATGGCGTCAAAGTTATTGATTGAACCGCACTTTAAATTTATAGTAATTTATTTGACGCACTGTTATCAGTGATAGGACAAATTCATCAATCAATGTCACGTCTACGTGTAGTGGAGAAAAATAACTATTTTTTTTATTTACAGCTATTTCAATCAAATAAATCTAATATAGATCTAATAAATTTGATTTGTTTAATTTTTCACAAAATCATGATTTTTTTGTTTTTTAGCCTGCTTCTAAGCTAAACCTTTTAAAAGATTAATTTGTAGGAATGATCCTTGCAGCAAATGTGAAGACTTGAAACCGAATTTTCGGAAAGAATTGTTTATTTGACAACGTCGAATTGTTTCTATATTATAGGTTCAAAAAGTTAGTTCGTTGCTCTTTTTTAATATAAGGAATGTTCGTGAAGAATGTGCTTAGCGACAGCATCGTGGGTACAAAAGGAAGAAGAAAAAAAATAGGCGAGCTAGATGAGTTTGATACGCTTTCTTCCAGTGTCTTATTTATGATCCAAAGCTCTTCCTTTTTTCGTCACCAGTCTGGTTTTACGAAATACACTTTTCTATAACTATCGTTGTGTTTTTTTCCAGTAAATATTCTTTGGGAAAGCATCTAGTTTAGAATATGACATGGCTTGCTCTCGGGTTGATGACTGAGGCTGCTAGGAACCCTACACGCTTCTTCGGCTTGCGGTTTTGCCCTACCCTTACACGCGTTGCTAATGCCTCACGCAAGCGACGGGGATAGAGCTTCTAGAGCTGGCTTAAAGGGATGCTGAACCGAAATCTGGATTCCACAAAGCACGTCGGCAAAGGCGTGCAATGGAATGCTACAAACATCAAAACATCACTCATACAACGATATATCGAACGGATAACCGTATTTTCAAAAAAAAAAAAAAAAAGAAAAAGGAGGCGCATTTGACACATATATTTACGTCTTGTTTTTCCGAGAAGGAGAGGGAACGGCCTCGCGTCTTCTCCGCTTCGCCGCCTTGAGGGAGCGAAGCGAAGAGAGAAGGAAACAAGATATCTTGACGTCACGCGCCTCGTCGGCCTTGTTATATCTCGACTTTTATTTTTTTTCTCCAAAAATACGGCCGTCGATTCGAGATATCGCCTTGCGACTAGTGTTGTAGGTATTGTAGCGTCCCACGTACAGCTCCTGCAGTGTTTTCTGAAATCCAAATTTCGGTTCACCATCCCTTTAAAACTTTCACGACCTTCATTTAATTTATTTACACCTTAAGGGCACGTGAAGGGTGTTACATAAGGGGGAGATATTCAAGATTTATACAGTAAAGAAACGCAAATACATGAAAAACACAAAAGGAAACTAAAAACTGAACACACCTAACCCACTCAGGACTGCTCAGAATAACAGAAATCCTACAACTATAGTAAGACAAAAAATGGAAGTTTAATACAAGATAGAAAATTATTCGGGTCCAGAGCGGTGACTATGGATGACGCGAGGTTCTTCCAGTCGCTGATGGTCTGAGGAAAGAATGATCGATTAAATGCGTTCGTAGAGGCTGAAATACGTTTAATGGCACATGTGTTATTAAGGTACGAAGATGTTCAGTCGGGGGGTGATAGCAACTCAATGAGTTGTTACCACCCTCAACTCAAAATCATGAACACAAATATTCGGTAAGGTCTGTTATCTGCTCGCTGAGGCTATTGGGAGGCGACACCGCGAGTTACCATCCATCGCTTACTCAATCGTCTGCAAACACGTCCACCGTTTGCCCTGGCAAGTTTGTTGGTCTCATTTCGCATCGAAAAGGAGCTACGCCTTGACATTTCCCAAGGTAAAATCCACCATCTAAATGCGCATTCAGTGAAAGTTCTAGCTATCTGCGTGCAGGAGCCGATTTTTTTTTTTTTTTACGTTTTGCAGCGCTAGGGTTTATGGTACGCACGCCATGTGTTTTGAAAATATCATGCGTCGTATCGGCCGATATGAGCTGCAACTTCCTACAACACTACCCGAACCTTATCTAAAATAAATGACCTCGTTCAAGCAGTCACCAACAAATAGCCCAACCCTGTTATAAACCACTTCAGTTACCGAAGTAATTTTGCCACTTTCAAGCAGTTCTTCTGTGTCCACAACTTGTAAAAACAGTTTAGGATATCATTACAAAAATTGTCTTCACTGCTTCATTGTCTGTTTCGTGACCCCAGCCATGAGAGCCGGGGCTACAGCGCGGTCGGCGTGAACCTCGCCTTCAACAAGACGTTCTTGGCAGTGGGCGCCAACGTCCAGACCCTCTTCAACCTGCCAATCAACCTGCACGTCAACGTAGACCCGATCCACAATAGGATGAGCCTGAAGCGCCCGCTGAGCCTGCCCTGGAATGTCATGAACCACCACTTCCGCCCGTACACCTTCGTCAAGCAATACGGCCTAGCCACAGATGCTTCCACCGCTTCCACCTCTTTGTCTCAGTACCCTCTCTACAACAAGGACGAAGTTACTAAGGTAAAGCCTTGTCCTTGTCAATTAGAGGGACACTGAAACCCCCAATACATATTTTCTTATATTTTTTCAGGCGATTCAATATGATGTCAAAAGACTACCCAACCAATATTTCGCTACAGCGTCACGTATATTTATAAATTAAGTAAAAAAACGCAACTTCTCGAAACCGAATCCGAAACTGGCCTGGTGAGGAAGAAGAAATGTGGAGGAGGGAGTTGCCGCAAGTCACGTGGCTACACCCGACCGCGTTTTTTTTTTTTTTTTTACAACGGAGCTGTTAAGGGCTAGTTTCCCCAGTATCGTGTCCGTCAGCAAACAAATGATGACACCAAACTCTCGACAGCTACCACCACCTAAAAGCGACGGCCGCAACCAGACAACCGGCTTGCCGGTCGTCTGGTTGCCACCATCGCCCATAGGTGGCGGTAGCTGTTTAGACTTTCCACTCTGGCTTGCCGACTTGCGGCCGGCATTACTTCATTCCCACCATGGTACAGCTTCGCTGGTCTTCCTTCACCAGAATAGAAAGGCTGAATGTTTTTTTTTTCTTTTTTTTAATGCGAAAGCCTTAGCTATCCCACAAAGCGGAGCCGGCGGCGTCTGTAACTGCAAAAAAAAAAACGCGAAAGAAATGTCCATTCTCCCATTGGCTGAGTAAAACGGCTCCTAGATAGGCATTGGCGGCCGGCCGCTTCACGAGAGCGCGCGTTCGGCCGCCGCTCTCGTGTCAGGCGTTGCCGGAAAGAGGGGGGGGGAGGGGGGGAAAGGGGGTGCTTACGGCCGCTTCTGGGGCGGCTTGCCATAGAACAGCGTCTCAGCTGAGACTCGGTGAAAGAAAGTACAGCAAAGGCTGCGGCGCGCGAGCGTCTTGAGACGCGGCAAGAGCTCCGCTCAGCTCGTGCGTTGGCTTTGGCAGTGTTTCTTTCACCCAGTCTCAGCTGAGACCCTGTTTCTAGCAAGTCGGCCCTGCTCCTCTCAACGCCGAGGAACATAGGCATCTACATCGTCGGCGGCCCCAACCTCGGCAGTAGCGAAACGTGGCCCTCCACGCCAGTACACCGCAGACGAACTAAGGAAGCGGAAGAACGACATTCATGCTTTCGCGTTCACAACTCGTTAAGAAGTGCTTAGGTGTCCTCGGAATTTTTTTAGAATACAGCTCTTAGGCGCCTGTTTCCGCGTATGACGGCGTCGACGTAACCAGGCGCGTTGCATGATGGGACGTCACAGACCTCAACATCAAATCAGTATCCCCGCTAAATTTAGCGGCGGTGTTGAGGTCACGTGACGTCAGTTTTCCTGCTAAATCTAGCGGAGAAACTGAATTTGTCCATAGGTGACGTGACACGAAATCATGTGACGTCATTTTCCTGAATTGGTGTTGAGGTCACGTGGCGTCAATTTTTCAGCTAAATTTAGCAGGGAAAGTGTCAGACGAGGGGAGGGTATGGAGGAGGAGGAAGGGAGAGTACACAGGTAAAGAAGGGGAAGGTACGGAGGAGGAGGGGAGTGGAGGAGGGGGAGTAAATGAGGAGGAGGAGTAGGAGGAATGGAGGACTAAAAGGGAAGAAGGGGTGGAGAAGAGAAGGAGGAGGAGGAAAAGGGGGAAAAAGTATGAGGAGGAAGGCAGGGTACGGAGGAGGAGGAAGCTAGGGCATACCCTCCCCTCCGTACCCTCCCCTCCTCCTCCTCAAGAGCTGCGCTCTAATTTCGAGTTACTGAGATTTATAAACGTCTTTCATTTTTTTTTCCTTTGTTTTTCTGCGCGTGCGAGGCAGATGAAAAATTCGCGCGTCGCCACGTGAAGCACCAAAGTCAAGCACTTCGTGCTTGACGCTTGCACGTTTTTCAAGCTCTTATCGATTCGTGTTCGTAAGACGAGCGATGTCTTCAGCCAGGAGAAGGGACGACGACTCGGCGACGTCTTCGTGCAAATCAGCTCGGTGGTCGGACGTGTCGTACGGAATAAATCCTAATTGTTTTGATCGGTAAAAGGGATTCGCCGGTACAGCACGCAACAGTTCTGAAGTAGAGGTCCCACGCTCGTCGTCCGCCACAATCGCTTGGTCCGCTTCCTTCAGCCGTTCCTCCCGCGACTCCCACCATACGACGCCATGTTGAAATTACGCAGATAATGCCCAGAGTGCTTCCGGTTCACTGCGCCACTTTTCTTTTTTTTGGTCAACCGTATTTGCAGTTTCTTATACGCCACTGAAAAAATGGGTATCAATTTTTTTATATTTTTAATATTGAGTGTGTGCCTTCGGTGACCTACTATTTTGAATATATTTGGTGTGTGTCTAAGCCATAGAGAACTACACGCTACCGTGGAGAAGACAGTGAGCGCGAATCAAAGCAACCAGTTCTTGATCGGCAGTTTTCAGGCGGAAAGAAAACGAATTTCCAGCCGCTGTTCTGGGCAGTTGGGATCTCATTTGTCGTGTACAAATAAAAACCTTGGCGCCCATCAATACCCTGTTAGTGTCCCTTTAAGACTATAAAGTTCAGGAATCGCCTTCTACATAAGGGGTTAGTCTGCGCCATCCGCGCCGGTTCCGGTCCCCAAAATTAGAGGGACGGCGCAATAAAACATTTGAAAAAGTGGCGATGGGACGCGAGCGCACCATGTGGCCACTTTCCGAAATACTCCTCATTTCTTAGTTCTTTTTGTTTTCGTCTTTAGAAAAGAAAAAAAAATGTTTCGTCATGTCACCCCTCCCCACCAACAGCGCACCCTCCTTTTTCAGTCCCTTGCGGCATCCTCCTACAGTATTTGAGCCTTCTCCCTGAAAGGACGTTTCCCGTTTCCTCTTTACTCTTGAAGAGCCCCTGAACAGGATGTTAGGTTGTTGAGAGGAGGTATGAAGAGAGCCGGTCGTTTATATTTTTTGTTGTTTTTTCGTGTTTCCAACAGAATGCAAAAATATAAATAAAAAAAAGGGCTAGAGAAAATATACGAAGGGTGCAGGCGAGCTGGTGAATATTAACCATGTTGAATTAACCTGAGGCTTCTACATAAAAACGTAGAAGGGACAGGAAGTATTTTTTGTCCCTTCTACGTTTTGATGTCTCCCTTCTACCCCAGTCTCAGGTTAATTCAACGTGGGTAAAAAACAGGGCTAGCACACTTTGTAAAACTAGTGTGGCGCTGCTACCCCAAATGGTTTCCCCCTTGCATACCCCCCGAATCCTCCTTCCTCTTTTATGGCGACCGGATAAACGGTTGTTCGGACGTCGAAGGCGCCGGCTTTCCCCCTGTAGAGGAGGCCAGGGTTCAGGTCTTCTGCACAGTCCGAGAAACGCTTCCGTGTCTTCTTACTCACAATACTCACTTGTATCGGCTCCAATAGTACATATCTGGGAGCAGTCGAGCCAAACAAGTGAGCGCCATTCTTCAAGTTCTCGTTGCCTATTGTGAACTAAGGATCTAAGAGGGGCTTTTTCATACATCATGTACACAAAATTGCGGGACCTACGGATGCGTGCTCAGGCCGTCCTCGAAGGGAAGGTACGAGCTTCAGCCATGATCCCTTTCACCGTAACTTGGTGAAGAGCGGACGATATATATCGCGCCTTCGAGCCAACCACAGTGACGGAGGTTTCGCGGGTGACAGCCCTTACCAAAGCTACAGGCACAATAATGTAATCCACGCAGTTCTTCAAGAGGGGAAGGAGGGAAACTGTCTTCTTACCCGAGCCCTCTTTTTTTTTTTTTTTTTCGCCAGACCTCGGTTTTTTTGGTTTTTTTTTCGGAGATTAGGTTGTCACTCAAAATCCGTACGAAAGCGACTTTCATTTCGTTGCCGCCTCTGGCTTTGACGGCACTGCGCGCAGCTAGTGAGATCGCTGCCGGCGCTTTCCTCCTTACTGAGCGGTGACGAACGACCAAAAGACCCGGATGAACGCCCTGGACGCGTGCGTTTCTCCGCGTTCAATTCTTTTCTTGGCGGATTTCTTTTTTTTTTTTTTTTTTTTTTTTACTGCCACATATTATTAGAGTTAGCGGAATCAATGACGACTATCCCCTGGTCATCGGGACATCATTGTTCGGTAATAGGCTCCACAAATAACAACCAAAAGCGCAGAATATTATCGAAGGACATCTGTATCGCGCACGGGATTCGACAAGGCAACTGCGGCTGATATGTCTCCGAACTCCATCGCTTTCCAAATGACCAGAAGCTCCGGCGGCAGTAAGCGGCGTCTGTAAACAAAAAAGACCTTTTCCCGACGCCATCATCTCGAGTTTGCTCGGAACATTTCGTGAATCGAGCGCGCTTTGAACTTACTGCTGTAATTTCGATGAGCATGGGCTACGCTCGCAAGGGGGTGCTAGTTTTCTCGCGAGAATCGCTGTTTCAACTTGTAAACTTTCGTAATTTTATCTATCTTAATGCCAATATCTTGCAGTGGGAACACTGACCAGATTTTATTATCTACAACGCTTAGTTAAACGCTCATTTCCGCAGCCGGGTGTGACTGGAAATTGCCGAAACGTTATAGTTCTATCGGTTTTCCTTAATAGCGATCTCCTGCGCGACAGCAGAGATCCGTGAAATTATGTTGACTGTCACAACACGACTGGGTTCTTTTTCACTTTATTTTTTCGCAACTTAGTACATCTTGTAGCTGGAAAAAAAAAACTCCAACGTGTATTGCTGAAACATGCTCATGCAGCGATTTCGAATCGTTGAATCGTTGATCGACTCGCTCCAAGAATGGGTCCATCTCGACGTCGCTGTTTTAAGTTGTAGACAAAAGAGAGGCTCGTCTACACGGGATCCTGAATTAAAGCATTTATAAATATATGCAAGCCGGAGGGAGCTGCCTTCGATCGTTCCCTGGAATGCTCTTATTTCGCGCGTCCTTGTTCCCATTATATTTCATTGTCGTGTACGACACGAAACGCCGAAAATATTCTCTGTGTACTGCATCTATCACGACAGAAAACCTGAAGGTGAATTCATTCGTTGCAAGCTGATACAATACTTTGAGTACCCGCCTTCGATTTCTATCGGTGGCGCGTTCAGTGCCGCTCTTTTCAGCATCGCCGCACTAGCGGATGCCATAATGCGGGGCAAGAAACGTCCCCAATGAGTTGAAAAACACCATCCGAGGTACCCAATAACACAGGACGCGCCCTTAGCTAGATACGCAGCACCTTGGAGCACCCAACAGCAAACACAACGCGGGAGCGGCGCCCCGAAGAGAACTCTCGTAAACCCTTCTAACCACTCAACATGGCCGCGGAACCCGACGCTTGCCAGATGGCACTAGAGCATTGAAAATGGCGATACCCATGATAAAACGGTCTTTTGTCACGAGTCTCATTCCGAAACGCTGATTGGCTCGCTGGGGCCGTTCCCTTCGCCGTTTGCCAAGTTACGGTGACCCGTAGTATAGCAACGCAAAGCTCTTACGTACGATCTTCTAAAAGTTCCTAAAGACGGGAAGAGGCTGCAGAGTCGTGCTAGAATAATTTTCCGTTTGTTTTCGTGCAGTTTGACCGTACCTACTTCGCCGACTTCTTCGGCTACGGCCTGAACGTAAAAGGCAGTCTCCTCAGCAAGGGACTTAAGAAGAGACTGCAGGACATTTGGTATGAGAGCGACTATCGTCAGAAGTTCTACTATGCCACCCTGAACCCAGAGGGCCACCCTCGTGAACTGCGGTTCACCCTCGTTCCAGCTGAAGGATACGCCACGACTGAGGTGACTTGAAAATTGTGATCAATACTGACTGCAAACCCTATAACGAGTGTAATAACTGCACTTGGCGGCCATAGTGAGTCATTTAATGAAGTATCCTGAAACTCATTGCTGTCTCTTTCACAGCGATAGCTGTTATTGACTCTTTCCGCCACTTGAAATTATCTTGATATAAGGTGTCCGTCAATATCGTCACATGACACCGTGACGTCACGGATTTACATGTGACGTCACGATCTCACGGGACATCAGGGTGCACATCGTCACGGTACTAGGTGACGGCATGATGTCACGTGACACCCTGTCGACTTGGTATCACGTGACTCAAGTGACGTCATGACGATGTCAAGTGGCATCATGACGTCACGGGACATCACGGTGTCATGTTGCGGTTGGAGTAAGTGAGCGCGCTACTATCCGAGCAGACGCTAGCAATGGTTCCTCCGCATTAGGGGAAATATACATAAGGATCCATTGAGGTTCGATAAAGAGATGCAGCTATCTCTGTGATTGTACTGTGGTTTCACAAGGGACTGCTGTTTTTTAGTGAGTCATTGAAACGTAGCGACATTGACACTCATTTTTCTTGTTCAAACCAAACAGATACAGGTCGATCTCGGCTACAAGTTCCTCGAGCCCAATAGCTCAAGGGACAGCCACTTTCCTGTTCACGACAACGTCGGAGAAGATGGCCAGGTTCCTTCCACTCATGTACTCAACCTCGACTACGCCTTGAACGGCACCAAGGAGCGCAAGGTGTCCGCAGAACTGAGGTACTCTTTCACCCAGGACAACTTCAAGCACAAAGTTCAGGTGTTCTACGACCGAACACCATTCCACCCGGAGGAGCAAGACCACATCAAGGTACTCGTAGGCTTTTTCCAGAAACCTGAAGAGATCAAACTTACATTAAGGTGTCTTCTTAGGTCTGCTTGGATGTCACAGCAAAGTTCCCGGAGCCCGACTGGGCCAGGTTGAACAACCTCTCACTTTTCTACGAGGGCAAAAAACTTGAGTCCCAGCTGAACCTCCGCTACGGAAAAAACTGTGTCGACCAGTCTAGCGTGAGTGTTCGTTGTCTCTAATAGCATCGATAATATTACTGGCTGTTGCGTTGTTCAGTGCTGGTCAATTTGAGAACAATTTAACGCGATAGTGTTAAGGTGCTCGTGTCGCAGAAAATTCGGTGTCGGCGTCGGCGGGATCGGAACGTCCTGATTGGTCGATAGGGTCATGACGTCACAGCCACGTTTGACGTCACGCCACATGACTGCGCGGGAGTTTCAAACCCACAACGCTTACGTGCAACGTTCCGTGACGCGTGACGCTGCCGACTACGCTACGCACACACGCTCGCACGGCTGGGGAACGAGCGCCGTTTTTTACAGAAGGCTTTGCGAAGGCGTCCCGATAACGCTATCGCGTTCCACTCCTCAAGGCGAAGCTTAAGCGCCCTCCAAGTTTTGGCACGCTTTTTAAGAAGGTGCTGTAGCCTCCCATAGCTTGAGAAAAGCAGGGCGTGGCGAGAGCCGAGCATCTCGTTGTCACTCAGCAGCCAATCATAATGCGGCATTAGCCGATAAGAAATTCGAAGGACCAATCACGAAGCAGGAAGCGTTAAGTAATAGACCACGCCCTGCGAAGCTGTCAGTGACAAGAGTTACGACACAATGTTTTATGATTCTTACAGACATGCTTTGTTGGTGAAGCTGCATAAAAAATGGAAACTCATTATATCGCTGGTTGGTTAATGCGCAATTCAAGGTGACAGTGCCATTGGGATTATAGGCAATCTGGCTATCATATGGTTGGCCTATACCTTAGCGACGAACGCTTCGCACGAAGCCCGAAAGACCGAGGTGAATTGGCCCTTTGACGAAAATTATTTTCTTGTTTTTAGAAACGTCATATTAAAACAGAGCATTGATGCATCCTTAGAAAATGCGTTAGCATGACCCTTGGGAAACGCTAAAACTGACCCTTTCACTTTGCTGTTTTGGCTTTCTCTTTTATCTTTCTCTTTTGCTTCCTCTATTTTTGCTGCGTTTTTTTAGGCTTTGTGACGGTGTCAGCGTTAGCGTTTCCCAAAGGGGGCCGTGTGTTCCTTAACGCATTCCGTAAACGTCCACCAATTCATTCCTTTAAATTCTTTGGCCGCCTACTCGGACAAGTGCTAGTACTTTGTTCACACTTCATTTTGTAGCACAAACCAAGGCATAATCGCTTCAGACACCTGCAAGTTCAGACTAGCCCCAGCATTCGCACATTGGCTTCTGCCCCTTGACGTCGCCTCCCTCTCGCCTTTGTCCTTCACTACTCTCCTCCTCTCGACACGGCACGCTTCCCTTTCCACTGTTTTGTCCACAGACGGACGCCATCAACTTTTCTCTGTTATGTGAATACTAATGATTCTTCAGTTGTAAGTCAGCGCTGTTGCTCCCCTCTCCTCGTTCTTGTTCGTGTCTTTGCGCTGTTTTTAATTTTTAACCATGAAATATCAAATAGCCGAAACATCAACGCTAGTAAATTTGTGTACTTATAATGCAATAAAATGCGAAAGTGCAAGCGAGCTGGACGAGAATGACGAAAATAATCCCTCAAGAAGGGGAACAAGGGGGACACAGGGGAACAAAGGACAATCACAAATGTTGTTGTGCCAGGGTTGGGCAGTATCGCGATGCAAATGTAGCGCGATAGTATTTCACAGATACAGTTCGTGTCTGTCTTTCTGTATCGCGATAAATTTTTTTAACTAGTAGCTGTATCTCTGTATCGAAATACATTTAAAATGTTTTTTGTATCGCGATAGAATCAGGATGAAATGTGTTTCTTCTTGACCCTGAAGTCCTGAGGGCCCCAGGGTCAAGAAGATGCTGGGGCATTGTTACTATGCTGACCAAGGTTCCTTCCGATTCTCCAAACTATTTTTCTATGCGTCCTCTTCTCTCTTCTGAGAAGTGTTACGTAGTCGGGGACTTAAACCAGGTGGCGTGCCAGGAGTGGAGTCAGAGCATCTTCTGCCGCAGGTCCTTAGGTAGGGATTTTATGGCTCATTGTTTGCTGGCATCCAATGCCCGCTGCTAACCGTCCTCTCTTGCCTTAGCGTACAGAGTGCACCCAGCCGGCAAAACTGTGTCACAGTCTGTTGCAGCACGAGCCTGGCGGTGGTTGACTTGAAAAGGTAGGATGACTGAGGCAGTGAACTTCAACACATATCAGAATGCGGCTGCGCCCGTAATATTGTACGGCTCAGGGGTACGTCATCAGTCGACGTGAACGTGACCCGCTGCTCTGCTGATCCGAAACAGGAAGGAGGCCAGACGTGGGCTCGCTGTGCCGACCCAGACTTCATACACCTGCGACTCGTCTGGATCGCACTATTTCTTGGAGAGCTCGCACCTGTGCCGACAATATCAGCTAGCAATCCACGAGGGTTTGTTTGGGTTATGCTAGGCTAAACTTGAGGACTGCAATCCATGCGTCGGTGGCGGAGGGTCGGCAGGAAGGACCGTCACAACAGGGATACCACCGTATCGTTTTTTTTTTCTACCGTAACAGACGATAAGACATGTGTTCCAGGATGCTTCAGGTGGTCCACTATTCTCGAAAATTCCAAATGACACTGTCTGCACGATCTTCAACTAGGTCACCTCCAACGAAAGTACGTATTGTCCTTTCCTACAGCTGCGTGGGTAAAGTTTCATCTTCAAAGTCACACCTACAGATAAAGAATACCAGTTCATTCTATTGTGACGTCATGTGATCAATGTTGACAGGGGCGTCCTTATTGGACAGGGGCATGGTGACGTTTTGATGGTATTTAGGGTGACAGAATTTATTTAGAGGTAGAAGTCTTCTCGCATCTCTCGTCAGACAGACAGAATGTCAGAGAAGGAACCGCGGTCAATCCTTGATGAAACGTTTTTTGAGCCCATTGAAGACTCCTCTTCGTCCGAAATCACTACCTCCATGGCGAAGTGCCATGCCTACGGGAAAGTAATTTCGAGATAAAAAAATTTCACTTCAAACGTCAAACTTCATCTCAGTTGGCGTCTCAAAATATTTGAAAAAATGTATCGCGGTATCAGTATTTCTATATTTGTATTTCTGCCCTCCCTAGAATGTATTCCTGTATTTGTATTTCCAAAGACTTTTTGCGTCTATTTCAAATTCATTTCCGATACGTATCGCGATACATTTTTACAGATATATTTTACTATCAGTAATTTTCCTACTATTTTAATGTATCCCATTATTTGTATTTCCCAATACATTTTTAGGTATTTCTACCCAACCCTGCTTTGTTCTCTGTCCCTCTTGTTCCCTTTTTCCAGGGATTATTTTCGTCATTGTTTACTTCTTTGCTCCTGATTTATGCCCTGAAAAACTCACTTTCTTGACAATACACCGGAGGACGCGTGCCCAATTGTTTTTAAAGTTTTGAAGTTCATGAATACTATGTAACCAAGCTTGCCGAACAGGCAGTCGTGGCCGAGTGGTTAAGGCGATAAACTCGAAATCCATTGGGGTCTCCCCGCACAGATTCGAATCCTGTCGGCTGCGTCGCATTCATTTTAAATTGATGATCTTCTATTCGACATGTTCAGCTTGTGATCGCTAAACTTTAGTTCATAGATGATCCTATTTCACAGCATGCCTCGTGGGCCATGCTTCTTGTCACAATACAGTCCTATTTGTATCGTTGTTGTTAAAAACATCTTTGTTCAGCCAAATCCTCTATATGTGCGATTTTTTTTGTAGCTGTAAATGAGGCGGTTTGTTAGAGAGAATAATAAATTTGGGGAAATTATTTTGTTTCAAATAATACATGAAAACTGAAAAACCATTCTTCTGAGAATGAACAATCACACAAAAAGTGACACCCCCCCCCCCAAAAAAAAAACAAAAAAAACACGACCCTATAATTTTGTCAATAAAGGGAGACTTTTAAAAAAATGTATAGTGTCTGTTATCTCCCCTCTCGACTTTGTCGTTCACTACTCTCTTCCTCTCCATACCGCGCTCTTTCCTTTTTACTGTTTCGTCCACAGACGGACGCAGTCAGCTTTTCCTTGTCATAGGGGTACTAATGCTAATATATATATATTTTTTTAAAGCGCTGACGAGTACTTTTGAGAGGTGCTCCTCTCTTTTTGTGGAGACAGAAAATCCGTGCGTACTTCCTGAGAGCACCGTCGTGACGTCCACGTTCTCTATAAAATCAGGAACGAACTATCTCTCTCAGTTTACACGCTTGAACAGGCTCAAGTCTTTCCTGAACATGAACGGAATGAATCCTTCTTCATACAGGAGCGACACCAAGCGGCGAAAGCTCGATGCACACCTGTAAGGGTAGTTACGCTACCTCTCCTTCCTCCTCCACACTCATCTGCGTGGCGGAAAAGGCAAAGGAGTTCCAGCTTTCGCCGTGGCCTGAGGAGGGCCTGCGCATGCGCAGAATGCGTTTCAGAAAAAAAGAAAAGTTTATTTTAATGCACCAAGTGCTCGAAGAATTCTGTTTCCTAACGCTTGAGATATGTCTTTACCTGCTGTAATTAAAATATCCCTGATTGGTAGTGCGCCATTTTATTCGCAACGTCCTGGGAAATGCGACGTTTCTTAGAAAAACCTCGCAAAAACCGCATTTTTGGCTGTTTTGTTCTTTTTTCCCTTTTATGACAGATTATATTTAAAAGCAAACATACGCACACGGACGACGAGGCCAAGCAGATTCGCGAGAACGCCGAAGGCAAACCGCTGGGAAACAACCGACTGAAGATGAACAGACTGCGACGGTTATTCGAGAAATGCACCGATGCCCAACGGCGTGGCGTTCCCCTAAACTTCTGCATGAAGTACATGTACCAAAGCAGCCGCCTGGGTAAATTTGCAACGGAGGTCGAGTACAAAAACCTCAAACCGGTGAGTGGGTACTTTTTTTTTTTTCTACTTCTACTAAATCCGGATGCTGGATGTATGCCGGGCACCTTGAACGTATGCTACAGAAATTGACTAAAATCTTTGCGTTCCAACAGAGGGAAAAGGAGAACTCGTAAATATGCTACAGATGTATTGCGTATATATCACACTATTTCTGGCGATAGACATTTAACTGAGTCATAGACTCCTAGGTTATGTAAGGCATATAGCAGCTTTCCTGAAACTATAAAAAACCGTTTACGCACTTGCGTTTTCTTAGGACAAAGCCCTTGTGACCTCTCACGACGAGACATCACACTGGCACGCTGGCGCCATCTATGAGGTGGCCCTGGAACTGCATTTCACTAGAGTCAGGTTTTTGCGGTGTTTGCGAGTTCAATTACATGTACATTCTATGAGAAATTGTCGTATATAACATTTTCAAAAGTTCTTTTAAACCCAGATAGAACGATGCGGAAAAGAAAATTAAATTAACTCGACAAGTATTCTACGGTTACCCGATAGACGGCGGCAGACTGTTATCTCGCTGTAAGATATTTCGAAAGGATTTAAGGCACAGGGCCTTAAGTAGTCACAAGTGTGCGAACCAGCATTCACCCAAGCCAGAACCGGCTTGAAATGCAAAGTGGGTGCATTGTCTGCAGTGCTTTCCGCGTGCCTATTCGTTCAGCGCTAAGGAGGAAGGTATCAAATTGAATAAACAGAAAAAAATGGTGTCCTTTCTCCTTGAACATTTTTTTTTTCACTATTCTACTTGTAATTTGGTGTTTCGTATTGATCTAAAAAAATACCGAACCTTGAATTATCTTTTTTGTTCGCGCTTAATTTTTATGTTTCATTATAGAGGCTCGTCGTACTGGACTCAACGAATGGTTGAGCAAGATTTGTCGTTGAACTAGTTGGTTCGTTGGACTGAGTAATCGAGAACGCGTAAACACATAGGACCAACACGAAGAAGTGGGCAAAGACGAGCTCATACACTTGTTGCGCTTGTGTTTGTCCACTCCCTGGTGTTCGTCGTCTGTGTTTGCGCATACAAGTTTGGCTAAATGAATAAATAATAAGCGCCCAGAAAAAAAAAAAAAAAAAAAAGCTGAGGCGTTTAGAGTTTAAGCTAACAAGAAACACGGGAAGTGACTGATTAAAAAACTGGATATTCATATGGACCATATCGATGTAGGTCGGAAGAATGAATAAACTGTGGGCGCAATTTGTCAATATTTGAACCTGTAAACTAGGAATCTGTAAACGTTTGCACAAAGCTTCGAAGACAGCAATTCAGATTCATTTCTAGGCGTGAAAATGATTCTGCGGGATTTCAGAAAGAGCGGTCAGCGCGCGTACATAGCTTTGATCGGTTTCCAAGCTGCGCGAACGCACAGGCGTCTATTGCTAAGACTACGTTGCCACAGTAAGGGGACCCAGAACAGACCCTTCCAGAAAAGGCTTCTGGCCTCCACCCTTTTGTGAGTTCTTGCGCGCGACGGGTACGTATTGACAGCTTAAGAAACGTTAGGCAGTGGCCTATTATGCTGAACTCTCCTCGCTTCGTGATTGGGTCTTTGGCGTTCTTATCGCCAAATGCAATAATCTCATTGGCTCTGGATCGATAATGAGATGCAGGAGACTTTTCCACGCCCTGCCTTTCTTAAGCCGTCAGTGATGTACGGCGAGCAAGTGTTCTAGAATGCGTCTTTGGAACATCGGAACGCGAGGAGGGCCCCGCCAATCAGAGGGCGACTTGGAGAACCAGCAGCAAACGGGCGATGACGAGGCAGCCGAGGCAGACGGGGCAGACGAAGTACGGGAGGAACAGAGGAACTTGCACGCCGTTTGGGAGCAACGAACACGCGCATGCTGGGCTGCGTCGATTGGACAAATAGGGCCCGCCCGAGTCCGGGCGCATTCTTCGTTGTGCCATCGTACGAGCTTGCGTTGTGAATACTTGACAGTTTCTTCTTTTAATGTGAAGTGCGTCTCTTGCAGCTTTTTCCCACGCTGCTGGCACACCACATGACGACCGACCCGCATGGGAGTTTCCTCGGCACCCTCGCATCATACATCCACGGACCCAACGGGAAGTTCCACGTCGTCTCCCAAGTGCCTCCGGTTGAGAAGTACTCGGACATCGTTGTGACCACCGAGGACTGGTCACTCCTTCCACCACGAGCACGTGCCGATCTACGGCCACTTACTCGCGCCTAGGGTTTTCTCCCTCCTGGGATACTCGAACATGGCTAACTACATCTCCTACTACAAACCGAGTAAGTTTTTTTTTTTCTTTTTATGTAGCCTCTATAAGACGGCTGGTCATCCGCATCCTTCTTCGGTTAATGGCGGTATCAGATCCAAAAAGCATCAAAAACTCAAATGCTTTCATTGGGGAGTATGCTATTATCATCGTGACCATTATGTTAATAACAGCGCAAACCGCACGCTTGGCTACCTGACACGTAACTTTTGACGGATTCCGTCTTCATTAAAAGTGATTCTTTATAAAACATTAGCTCGAGCAAAACTGGGATATGCAAGTTATGTCTGAGACACTGATACATAAAGTTGTATATCTTCCATTGAAGCCGTACAAAACTACTCAGCTTAATTGATATTATCGAGCTATCATCATACATCAAGTGTCACATCAATGAAATACAGTGTTTCACTGACTCCTCTTTCGATTCGTCACACGATTTCTCGTTTGTGTTTATTTCATAAAGTTTATTATGGTAATCATAACTTAAAAAAAAAACTAATAAGTGAACCAATCTAGGTTTCCTTTCGCCTCGAACACATCTGCAGAGCTGTTGGCACAACCACTGTCAATCAAATTTGTTTTTGAGCTCTTTCATCCCTACAACATGTCGCGAATGGAACTGCCTTCCCCCATCCATTGAAACCATCACTGATTTCACCGATTTTAAGCTAACACTAGCAAGTTATTATTTATATATTTGAGCCGTATTAACAATTTTTTTTTACGTTTGAATTCCGTTTCCATTTTTTTTAATACTACGGAGCTAGAAACGAAGGCATGCACATGCCTAGCTCCATCATGAAATATTTTCATGATGTTCTACTGAGAAGACGTTCTCCACGCCTTCCACACATGACTGAGTGCTCACATAGGTTATGCGGAGCGAAAGTTCGTCTGCCCCCTTCTGCGGTGATTGTGCTGACGTCAAAACGTCGATCTCTGATTTGTTCTGATTGAAGGATAGACCTCAAGGCAGCTCGCTTCGAGGTCTACCCACTATCCTTCAATCAGAGCCAATCAGAGATCGGCGTTCTGACGTCAGCACAATCATCGCAGAAGGGGACAGACGAACTTTCGCTCCGCATGCTCTTTCTCAGGTTAAGACCGATCGCAGTCAACGCTACGATCCTATGGAGTCAATCAAGCAGTGCCAAAAGTGGATCGTCAAGGAGCTCGTTATCTTTGTGGGGTTCGCTATTAGAGTTTTTAGGGAACCGTTTTCGCACGTCGGATATGGCACGATGGGCCCTCCGTTGCGAAAAGCGCATAGGCGAGTCTTCTGAGGTAGCGCATGCGCAGTGCGTACCGGACGGCCCGTCGTACCGTAAGACGTATACGGTTCGCTAAAACTCTCTACTATCAAACAGAGTATAGACCTTTCCAGCGGCAGTCTCGAACGAAGCGACCGGGCAAAAAATGCTGAGTCACTGAGCTGTGGACGCATGCGCAGCGTCCGATATACGGCACAACAGATCAACAGCGCATGCTTGGAAGGCGTTCCACAGCCCAGCAGACAAAGATGGCAACGCGCAGGAGGCGATTTCTGCAAAGGTCTATACTTCAGGATTACTTTGAACGTGGCTAATGGTTCGGCTAGATATGTACTAGCTCCCGAAGAAACGTGATAGCCAAACGTCTTTCGCGGTTGTTTTCCATGCTGTCTCTTTCGTCGTAACCATGTTCAAAATAACCGGGTAGCATATTATTAAACGCGTTGCAGTTAAAGGGCTGCAGCAATTAGGGTGTGCCCGTCCTTGGATGTAGCCTAAGGAAGTCAAAGTGTCAGGAGACAAAGTGGCATCATCCCCAAAGGCGCTCTAAATACGTAGCGTCCTCTGTTACGTCCCTGCCACCGTGATGTCACGTGACACCGTGACGTCGCGGGACGTCAGGTGGGTGACACGGTGACGCGACATTATGACGTCTCGCCACGTGAGACCGTGACGTCGCTCGGCATCACAAGACACCATAAGGTCACGTGCTATTATGACGCCATACTGTCACACAACGTGACTTGATGTCACTTAGTCGCGTGACGTCTGATGACACCATAACGTGACGTCGTAACGTCACCTGATACTGTTACTGCTTCCTTACTGTGCTCGTAAAGGGAGGAGCATGAAGGAACCCTATAAAGTCTTTGCGTATAGAACGCCTTTAGGAAATCCGAAAGAGACAGCCATTGCTTTTTTTTTTCTTTTTGCCGCTCTCATAGAAGATACCGGTAATGTATATACTCACTGATAACTTAAGAAACGCATCGCGTGTCAAGTCCCACGCATCTCGTTATCGGTCTGCAGCCAGTGACACTGCGGCATTAGCCGATCATAAGCTCCAATAAGCAATCAAGAAGCGGAACCATAATAAGTCACGCCCCTCGTTTCTTAAGATACCGGGGATTGTATAGTATATCGGAATAGTGGCATTAGGCCTTAAGTAACATCTCCTACTGCACGACGTCACCTGCTTGCTTTCGCTTCTTGCAGTCCCTATAAAGATCAATTTGAAAGCTTGAAACACCAGTTATTTGCTTAATTTATCTCTGGCGACCCAAACTAAAAGAGGGAGTTCATTCTCCTACCCGCAGGGTATTGCGGCCTGCAAGGCAAGAGTGTCACGACCTTCGACGACATTGTGGTCCACCTTCCCATGACCGACTGCTTCAAGGTGGTCGCCAAAGACTGCTCTCCCAACAAAAGGTTCACGGTCCTGGCACGGGACACAGGAGACGCCGCACTTCCCAAAGTACTTCACTTCCATCCCATCTGAGAAAATCGGGAAACTAGGTGGTTCCTTTTTACAGAGCAACGCGCGCTTATTGGGGAAGCGATGACTGCACTCGTGCAGGTTTAAAATACGCGCAGCGCGACCACGCGCCAACTGGATCTGCCTTCCAAGCATATCAGTTCGCGCTGACAGCCATTCCTCTCATCAAATTGATCACAAAATTAGATATATACATAGTAATTTCCGCGCTCTGGTCACTGATAGCTTCTTTTGTGACGCTATTTCCAGGCGCTGAAGGTGTTCATCCAGTCTACCAAGGTCGAGCTCATCCCAGTTCACCACGGCGGAGGACTGGCGTTTTACATTGACGGAAACAGAGTACCACTGACCCCGGGAGTACCGTACAGCCACACCGCGCACGACGTCGAGCTCTTCACGGTCACCCAGGCAAACAAATTCTACGAAGTGACGTCGCTGCCTTATGGGCTGTTCCTTGGCTTCGACGGGAACATCCTCCTCGTACAGGTAAACTAATTTGAGCCCACGTCGCAGGTGGAAACCAGCAGATGCACGAATGCTTAGTTTACTATGAGCGGTAAGTGGAACAGTGGAAAGTGTGTTGCATAGACATTCTCCACAGGAGAAATCATTTGCCTTAAAGCTCGTTCTAAATCACAAAACAATAAATCATTAGAGTAAGCACCAAAACTAAAATATTAAAAACCAAATTCCGAAAAAAGTCACCCGAGGTTATTCCCGTTTATTGCTATAGTTCCACCCAACCAGGCATATTTTTGGCAGAAATGTTCACGTTCCAGGACTTTCAAAACCCACTGTATTAAAAAAAAAAAATTACTATTTTTGTAAGACTGTCAGTCTTGCATACGAGAAATCAAAAGGTTTCCTAGCACTGCATTTTGAGGAACAATTTATTCTTAAAGGAAACGCGTTTTGTAGGACCATTCCTACCTTTCTGTTCGCCGTCTGACGATACAATCCAGATCAAAAGTAACGTTGATCTAGATAGTCTCAAGCTAACCCACGTTTTCCTCTCCTCTCTCAGACCGCTAACATCTACCGCGGCAAGCTATGCGGTCTTTGCGGCGACTACAACTACGAGAGGCAGCGCGAGCTCGTGGGCCCCGATCTCCACTACTATAACGACACCCTGGAGTTCGCAAAGAGCTACGTCGTTCCCTCCTCCGCCTGCACCCCACCCTGAGCATAATCTTCCACCGAGATCGTCGTTCAACCTTATTTCGGCCGCTTCTCGTGAGCAGGCATTTTCTTTCGCAAGTACCGACACGAAGTGGCAGTGCTGAAGTTTCGTCAAGACTGCAGCTTCCCTAGAATACGAGTGACGTCACAAAAGCTTCAAGGCCACGGGATGACGATGGTTTTTAATGTTTTCCCTGTCCTGGCCGAATCGTTTGCGCAATTAAAAACTAATGAAGGCATAAAAAATTGTTTCTCTGTGGGTTTTGTTGAACAACCTATTAACCCTTCAATAATAACAAGCTTAGAATATTGGCGAAAGGATATCACTTGGAAGTAAAACTTCTGCTCACAGAGCCGACAAAGCAGGCTGATTCACAGCACACGTTTTCACTAAATACATTATTATATGGGTGTTTTGTTTTCACCTTCAGTCATTTTTGTTTAAAAAAATTAAGGCGAGGAAGGATTAAACTGCATGTTTCGCCGTCTTAGTTTTGCTTTATGAATTGTAAAAAAAACATAGAAAGCACTAGTTCTTGAACTTCTCATGGCCTCGGGTAATGCTTGCTTTTTTATCAATGTCCACGATGTCGAGTCACTTATCCACCAGGGATCTTTTAAAAACGTAAACACTAGACAAGCTCTTTTTTTTTTATAAATTCCAGTATGACAAAAAATGTACTCCGACATGCTGAACCCTCAACTGCTGTCTATTACATAAGAAGTTGCCTGTTCCACTGCAGGTAACGGACAAGGTGTATGTACATGGGTAGCGAAGCTTCGGCCAACAAGCGGTTCAAAACAAATCGCCAGCGACATCGACCTGGAGGGTCACGTGAAGATGCGATTGAAGCGCGACTAGGAGAGGTGGTGACAAACATTATTAAAATTAATTAGTTTGTGACTAGAAGTATAATCATTAGCATTTTTAAGCAAGCTAAATATAATTATTAGATATGATCAATCAGATTTGGCGCGCTACAAAACTCAAAACTGTCTTTGTGCTTGCATATTTTATTCATACTTCTTATTAGCGCCCTCTGTACGCCACAAGCAAAAAGGCCGGCTAGCAATAGCGATATTTGCAGTTCTTTGCAGACCTCGTGACGCGCGGAAAGGCAGGCTGCTGACGTCCGTCTGCTTGCTTGTGTTTGGGCCTCAACGTGCTCTTCGCTTTTAATTGTTTTAGCGGCAGTTAACACCGTTTGGGAAGTTTTGTTGTTTGCTTGGGCGTGATTATCCTGCGCGTGAACTCGGCAGTCGTGCGCTTGGATCTTGGACGCTACTGCGTCCAAGGGGCTCAACGTCTTTTGCGATGATGAGCACGGCGTGATACGCAAAGAAACGGTGCTCCGTGGAAATGTGTGAAAGCGACACCCGCACGGCTGGCATCTCGCTGCACCGGTTTCCCCTCGACTCTCGAAGGTGAGACTTCGCTACTGTCAGTAACATGCCTGCTGTGTGATGTATGCCCCCTTGTTCGGTCTTTTCTTAACTCTTGTTAGTTTTACCTAAACCTATTAGGGTTGTCTGGATGTGCACAAGAAACTACACCTGAAGGCGTAATATGTTATACTAGGAATGTTTTAACTTTGAAATCACTCTGACTTCGCAGCGTTGTATGCCGTCATTATAAAAGTGCCCACGATATTCAAATTTACCCGTACCGGCCTGGCTCTGAGGAGCCTAGTGTCGTGATCATCGGCGTGGTTATCAGTGGTAAAACACAGATATATAATAGGGCATCTGTGCGTAAGACTCGTGTTTTTACTCTTCATGATGTACACATACCGTTGATGTCATGCATTTGCTAATGTCCTTGCTCTGATTTGCTTTGGTTTGTGGACATCTTGGCTACTTTTTCTTTTCATAAGTATTCACGGCACCCTCATAGCACCATGCCTTATCTGCAGGCGCGAAGCCTGGGTTCGGTTCTGCAACAACCGAAGTCTACAGGGGAAGACTCCATGGCAGCTACGAGGCAGGGTAGTTTGCTCCTTAAATTTCGAGGAGTCAGCTTGCCTGCGCCCTGGACACCTCCGTCACAATGCGTTGCTAAGTGTGCTTCCCACAAAAAGTAAGCAGACCAATAAACCTTCCGTGCACATTGTGACTAAGCATGGTTAACCCGCTCTTAGAACAATAGTTACCACATGGGGCTGAAATATTGCTTCTGTGGGCTCATAACTTTTTTGTATTATTTTTAGAGACGACACATGGGGACATTTCCAGCAAAAGCTCTCCAGGTTCATCAGTTGTGCATGGTGAGCTTTTTCACTGTAACTAACATAAAGTGGCAGCAACTGCCAGCACCACTGGATTACCTCATGGTCATCATGACCTGAGCATTTTGCAATAGAACTAGGTGAGATTAACTGGGAAAGGCTGGTAGAACATTGTCAGAGGTACTGCTAGAAGTTCATTTCAGGCCCGTTTATAGTGACATGTTTTATTTAAGGTGACATAATCAATGTCAATATCAGTCCACATAGCACCTTTTGCCATGCCGACACCCAGTCTTCCTAAATAAAGCTGCCCATGAAAGAAAGTGATTTACATTTTGTGTTAAAATAGGCGAACTCACCATAAATTTGCAGAGGTGAGTTCACTACCCTCATCGAGCTACACATACTTCGGCAGTTCAGACTCACGGAGCTTCTGTGGTCACCCTGACGACCAGTCTTCCGAAATGGAACTTTCGTGGGAACAATGTGATTTTCCTTGTCGTGTGTTAGAATAGACACATAGGAAGGAACTCAACTACTATTCCATCACTAACTTCACGCTAAATTTGCTGAGAGGAGTTCGCCAGCCACATCGAGCTGCACGTACTCCGGCCGCTCAGACTGGTGGAGTTCCTGTAGGTGCCCCTGACGACCAGTCTTCTGAAATAAGCCTGTCATGGAACAAAGGTGAATATCCTTTTTATGCGTTCAAATAGGGGAATAAGGGAGGACCTTCAACCTCTTCTCCTTTGCTAAGTTCACATTAAATTTGCAGGGCGGATTGCTGTGGCTTTATTGAACCACACATACTCGTGCACCTTACTAGAGAGCAGTCCACTTGGGGCCCATAATAAGTGGTGGCCGAATATTGTTTGTGCTATCTTTTTATTCCCTTTTTTGTGAGCTTGTTTTCTTAACTGATAGATACAGCGCAACTTGACGAAGGACAGGAAACAAGGAGCATACAGACAGGCACTGTAAAAGTACACAGAGAGGCACTGTTTCTGCCAGCTTAGATGAACGACCAACTCGCCCAACTTTCCACTCTGTTGAACTTGCTTTCTTACTAACCGTTTTTGCAAAATCCTTCCTTTATTTTTCTTTTTTGCAGTTGATCACAGCTACGCTCTAAGTCAAGATGCTGCTCCTGCTCAAGAGTCCAGCGGGGACGTGGCTGACATGGAGATTTGGGTTTCTTCACCGTCGCCAAGAGACTCTCTCTCTGGCTGTGCTGCTGGGCCTTCTTACAAATGTGAGTGCTTTCTATAATGCGAATTTTTTTCTTTTGCAGGTTTTTTTGTGAAATTATAAAACGACCGCAAGAATAAAAAGCCAAGGCTCGAAAAACACCAGCGGATACTAAACTTTATCTTGAGAGCTGATGGTGCAAGGGGTCACATAACACAAGACCGGGTAGCTGGCAGCTACAAATCGAAGTTTGTTCAAAGTTCAGCACATTTTTGTGTTTCACGGTATTGTCATTATCAAGCACACAAAAATACAAAAGCCAATGTTCCACACGCAGATGTTCACACCATCAAATCAAAACAGCTCAACCGGTTTCACTGAATCATAAGTCTTCCCGCAAAACCTCACGTAAGACAGTGTTTTTTAAAGTTATCGAAAAGCTGCCCTGGTCATATGTGTGTGATGCTGAGCCTGTCATGGTCCCTTGTCCTATCTGCCGAACTTTAGTTGCCTGTTGTTGTGCGAGCGCTTCACTGTTACAGTGCCATGGGCATAAGTAAGGTATGGTCAAGCTTTAAGAAAATGCATTTCAGAGTTTGGATGCCTATTCTGACTTGCATGTTTCTGTGTGCGCCCTTGTCTTTTTGGACTCTCTGGTCTCTGGCCAGCATAAAGCGCCTAGTCCGACATAAAGATGTACTGCTGCTTTCCTTAACTTGAATGGCATATCTGTAGTCTGTCACACTTGCTGTTCTTGTTTAAAGACACTTAAAATCATTGTGGAATATTCTTGAGCGTGAATAGATTACACATTTAATAAATTAATGGCGAATGCAAGTTTTTCTTGGAGACCTGATCTGGGTCATTTGTCAAATTGCAGCACCCGGCAAAAGTCGCAGCATCGACAACAAGAAGATGAACGCCCTGAGAGCCAAGGTGCGACAGCTTCAAAAGCGTAACAAGAGGCTGCAAAGAAGGCTGCAACGAAAACGTCAGATGAGGACTGTTGCTGAAATCACTGTCAGTGTCCGCGTTCATGTGTCTCCTCCAGTCGCTGCACTCGTTGAAGCCCAGCTTATAATGAGCAATGTGAGCCGGTTTGGCCAGAGATGGTGCAGCCACAACAAAGCCTTGGCTTTAGGCCTCTACTTTCATAGCCCCAAAGGCTATAAGTATTGCAGGCGACTGCTCAGGTTGCCAATCAGTAAAGTCACTGCAGCTATGGCTTCAGCGTGTGCCACTGAAGGTTGGATTTTACCTTGGCATTTTCGAGCAGATAAAGAGGCGGGCAGCTTCTTTTTCTCAGCCGATCGGGCCTGCAGCATAGTCTTTGATGAAATGCACATAAAAAAAAGCTTTCATACAACCCCTCGTCTGACAGGTTTGAAGGACTTGAAGAACGTAGTGGACAGCAAGGCAAAAAGCTGGCAAACAAGGCTCTCATGTTCATGGCGAAAGGGGTCGGAACTCCGTGGAAGCAACCGCTTGGCTATTTTTTTTTTTTTTGCTTACAAAGGCACACCTTCAGATGTACTAAAATATATTTTCCAGTGCTACAGCGCCCTTGTGAACGCTGGCCTGGAGCTGGTAGCTGTTGTATGCGATCAAGGGTGCCAGAACGTGTCTCTTTTTCAAGCATCGTAACTGCTGAAAAGCCGTACGTAGAAATCAATGGCAAGCCACTTTTTTTTCCTTTTTGATGCTCTTCGCCTTTTGAAGTGCCTCAGAAACATGTTATTCGAATACGACTTCAAAGTTGGTGATTACATAGTGGAAAGTACTACATCAAGGAAGCTTATGAAAAGGACCGTAAACTTGAGATCCGTTCTATGTCAAAGCTGAACGAGAAGCATTTTAATTTGACCTTCTCGTCAAAGATGTCAGTGAAGCTAGCAGCTCAAGTGTTTAGCAATCACTGCGCAGCTGCAATGTATGCCCTTGTTACTTTTCAGCAATTGCCAGCCACAGCTGTTCACACAGCGAGATTCGTTGAAAGAATTGACCGTCTCTTTGACAGCCTAAATAGCTCGCAGAAATTTGCAAAGATGCCATATGCCTCTGCAATGTGTAACGGCTCTATCCATGAGGAGTTTCTGAAAGAGTGCATTCTGGTTTTTAAAAGCCTGCAAGTAGTCGGGTGTAGAAGGCAGCCGCACTGCATTCGTGGCTTCTGCTTGACAGTTAGGTCACTGCTGCTGCTCAGCAATCACCTCGCGGTTAATTACGGTTTTTCCTACCTTTTAACCCGCCATTTGAACCAGGACACCCTTAAAAACACTTTTGCTGTTATACGTTCAAAATCCGGTGCAAACACGAACTCCACTTCCCGTCAATTTCAGGCTGCGTTCAGGCACCTTTTGATTAGCAACCTATGCAAGCTGTCGGAAAAATCAAACTGTGCTGACGACATGATGTCTCTCCTTGCTACGTTCCCAGCAGGCCTTTTGGCACCTTCTCCTCCTCTTGCCTTAGGAAGCACAGTTTTTCTTACCACGGCAGACGATTCGCCTTCAAAGTACCCTTTGGCAATAGAACTTTGGCAAGAGAACAACATGGTTTATTTTGCTGGGTGGCTGGCATCGAAATTCCTCAAGGTTCATTCCTGTGTAGGAACATCCCAGAAATGTGAGCTGAGGACAAAAAATGCGTGTTTTTCTGAAGGAAATCAAGTGCTCTTGTATTTGAGTGTGAAAGGCACTGCCGACTCCGACTTTGGAAACCTCTCAGTTCCTTCTGCTTCTTTCAGATTATTTGTTGAAGCTTGTGAGGAAGTCTTCGAGACATGTATCAACAACCTAATTTCAAAGGAGAGCGTAGGGCGTACTCTTTGTGCCCTTTTTCACCAGAAGATTCCAAAGTCTCTGACTGTATGTGACGAAAGTGTTTATGATGATTTGTTTCTCTGATTGCCAGAGTCATTCTGCACTGGTTCGCGCGGAAAACAAAATGCTGAACTATTTTATACAGCAGCAAAGTGTAAAGCTAGGCAGCCAGTGCACAGGCTACGTATGTGAGACCACCCAGAGTACTTTTTAAAGCAGTGCAGGCATGTTCTATTCGAGCCTTTCATTTTCTTCGGTTTCTTGAGGAGACATGTAGTCTTCTAACTGATTCACATATATAGCGTTTAAAGCTGTGAAGCAACACTGGCTTATGAAGTGTAGAATACCACAGGGCTCCAAGATGGTTTACTCCACTTGGCTTCCTTGACCTGCACCAAACAATCGTTGCGTTGCAGTGTAGCAGCACCAGCAGATGCAAGTTAAGGTATTTTCAGCATAATGGTACCTTGCCCAAGGAATGTGTAGAAAAGTGTAGTTTTTTTCTGTGTATTACAGTGGTGACCTCAGTTGTCCTCGGAACACTGTGAAACCTCCGAGTTATTAGTGGCTGCCTATAAACTGTCAATGTCCTCACAACATCCAGCCGATTGTACAATGTCTTATTATGTTATAATGTGCCTTATGTACCGATCTACTAGTTTTCTTCGACCATGACACTTTCAAAATAGTTGATATCGATTGTATGATTCTAGTGAGTAATCTGATTGAATGATTGTAAGTGAATAAAACAAATAAAACGCGACTGTTAATGCGACGTTGGACTTGCATTAGAGTTACTGTTGTGTATTTCATACGCCCAACACACTCCAGCAATTTTATTCACTCTTTTTTGTGACATTACATCATTCGCTTTAAGGTTTCTCACATATTTCCGAGAGATCCTGAAGGAACAAAGAGCAAAACACTGCGGCTCGAGTTTAACCACAGTGCAAAGACACGATGGTGTGACGAAATGAAACTACTCTCATAGCAGGTCGGCTAACAAAGTCGGCTGCAGAAAAAAAAACATTTCGAACAAAATATAAGAGCAAGGGCAAATAAGGGCGTAAACGATCCAGTATAGAGTAAACACAAGGTGTAAAGCATCCCAAGAAAAACCCGAGACTGCAGGTAAAAAGAACGACACACACACTAAAAAGTATCAAACAAAGCTCAAACACGGAGCTATGTTTGAGACTTTTTAGTGTATATGTCGTTCATTTTACCTGTAGTCTCTGGAATTATTTTTGTTTAATTTTCGCGCCAAACCGCACGCACGCATGACGTCACGTTTGTTCCGGAAGTGTCGTAAATTCCTGTTATTTTTTGTTCCGCCGGAAGTGTCCCCGCCACTCATAGATGGCGGTAAAGCAGCCCCATGGGGCGCCATTTTTGCGACATGTGGGCTTCTATGGAAGCTTCGCTACCCATGTACATATACCTTGGCTGATACGCGAACACACGGTCACATCGGTGATCATTCCAGTCTTCTGTTCCCAACGCACCACACTGCTATCGCGATGTTGCTACTATGTTGCTGACACGCAGAAATACAGAACCCTCTTGATTGCCGGTTGGCACTCGGCATCGGAAAACAGAACCGAACCCAGCACAGAAGGCACCCAGGCACCCGGCAGCAAGACCTGCCTGTCTTGGACGCAGTTTCTGCGATTTCCATAACGCCGTCAATGTCGACACATCGGTCCGCGTGGTCAGCGTAGAGTCACTAAATAAAGCTACGCTAGGTCCGCCTGGGTTCCGCAGACCAGAGACGGCCATCTTAGCACAGTTTACGTAGTGCTGCTGGAACTGCTCCGGAACTTCGCTGTTTCTAGCGCCTTCGTTGCTTGTTTGATAAAATAAATGGTAAAAACTTGAATGCAACCAAAATGATCTGCACGTTTGGGCTGGGAGACGGATTTACAGGCGGCCTTCCCTGCCCTGAAGCTCGATCAACTTAAAGGACACATGCAAAAAAAAAAATTTTTTTTGTTAAACAGCTTAGATGGAAGAAGGATATCATAAAACGATTTTACAACGAAGAAAAAAAATTTTAGAGCTCTATTTACGGCGCTATACGAATTTGTAGTTGGCGCCCGCCGGAGCCGCCACTGGTCACGTGGTAGGCCCGCGCGCCGCCTCCCTGCGTCGCCGGAGCCGTAAAGCCACGCCGCCGCCGCACGCTGAGCGTTGTGCGAACGCCGCTTCAACGCGTTTCTCCACGCCGCCGTCGCCGCCGCCGCACAAGTTCGTCTGATTCGGGGCGCCGCCGCCGTCATCTGACCGGCGCACAGATCTATCACGTCTGCTTGCGCTTTTTCAAGAGTTTCCTTTAGGCTCTAAAAGTTACTTATTCATCTTAGTTTTTTTGTTATACTTCAAACAAAGATGAATAAGTTACTTTTAGAGGCCATAGGAAGCTTCCGAAAGAGTGCGAGCACCACGTGACACATATGGGCCCGTCACGTGATAAATAAGGGCCACTTTTCTGCGGCGCCCGCGGGCGCCAACTACAAATTCGTATAGCGCCGTAAATATAGCTCTAATTTTTTTTTTCTTCGTTGTAAAATAGTTTTATGATATCCTTTTTCCATCTAAGCTGTTTAAAAAAAATTTTTTTTTCTTTGCATGTGTCCTTTAACAACATTCATTAAACAACGTTTGCGCCGTGCTCGAAATATGAAACTAAAAGAAGATGACTCGGGAGGGAGGAAGCTTTCTCGCGTCTGCCCGGAGAAGCAGAAAAACGTCTCGTTCCTCCTTCCTTTTCGTGTCCGCTTGGGGGCGCGTCAGTAGAAGGGAGGAAAACGCGCCATTGCTACTTTTTCCTCTATATTTTTAAGTGTACATTCTTTGCCACATATACTAAACCACAAAACTTAAGTTAGTGGTACAGCGCATTGACGTTTAAACGGTGGTACCAGCTTTTACGAGCGACCTGATAACCGAGTGGTACAGCTTATTAAAAAAGCTACGTACGTGTTACTGACTTCATAACAAATAATCGGGGTTTTCATGGCCCTAGTGCGAAACCTCAGGTTTTTTTTCCTCTACTGTTTGCTACATACTTTAGCTGTTTAATAGGTTATATCGCACCGCTATGAATCCCTTCGCAAAAGTTGCTGCCGTCAGTTCGACGTCAGTGCGCTGTACGTCGAACTGAATTTTTGCGTGTAGTATCTGCGGCAAACGTTGTTAGACTACAACGTTTTATTAGTGATAAAAACAATCACATGATGGGGTTTAGGTAAACCTTACTCAACAATTTGAACAGAATTTCTAAGAATGTACATTGTATAACAATACGGTGGTACCACTATACTTTTTAGCAGAACAATCCACGCTTGCTTTACTGTAGGAGTACGAACAATGCTTCCGCGATACATTTCGTCTCAGCTAGACATACAATGAAGATTGTTTATTTTGGTCTTAAAATCAACAACTTAAGAATATAATCGACGTTCGTATTGTTTATCTTACAGTCTTGAAATAAACAAATTAAAAATGTAAGTGACGCTTGCGTGTACGTCAGTGAAAGAATAAAGCTCAAGAACAAGTATAGGATGCAAGCAATGAGCTCTCCTTACTCAACAATAGAAATGAATAAGAATGCCCAGAACAAAGGGGGGTCGCATTCGCGCCAAACAAACGTTTCCTTCTGTCGCATGTGTTCAGTTATCAAGAGTTGCAAATCTGGAAAATTTTCTTAAATCTAACAATAAACAAAACGAAGGGTTCGTAGTGCGGGACACTTCGTGTCCTGCGACGGTATAACCTGCGACGAACGTTAGATTTTTTTTTTATTTTACCTGCTGTGAGGATCAACCCTGAAAAGAAAACCCGGTTGAAAAGCGATACGTCTATAGTTAAGAAAATGCGTACCCTAACCGCCCTCTGAGTTTGAAAAAATACAACTGAACATCATTTTCTACACGAAAAATAGAACTTTCAAATTTATTATAAATGTGATTATAAAACAAAGATATTATTCCCTGACTCAACAAATCAGAGATTGCTGGCAACTTTGCTTTATGTTCAGTATTGAATCCTTACTTTTAAAGCATAAAATGCTTTTCAACGCCACCCTCCCACCCCAAAAAAAAAAGTTTTTTTTTGTCGTTTTGTTTGTTTATTTCGCGAAATATTTAGCAGGGAAATTGTATTTACGTGTCCAATACACCTTTCATCCTCCGTCGAATGGGCGCTGCCATCTTGAAATCACGTGACGAGGCCACCATAGGGTGGCCTCGTCACCTTATGGTAACGTCCCCCCTCTCTGCCCTCCGCGCCAAGGCGCGGAGGGCAGAGAGGGGCGACGTGTATTTTGTCGCGTTTTACCCCGATTTTTGGACTTGCTTCATGAAGTGTTGTCTGATACCTATCTTTGTATCGTGTGAAAGTTGCATGATAAGACGCGGCGTGCGACACAGCAACTATGGCGACGCCCCTGCAGTGTTTATAAACGATAACGCAATAAACACCGGCTCAGTTGAGCTGCCCGGCACAGAGCATTGTGTGTCACTACGCAACTGATACATGGTGTCAGAAGTGGGGCGTACTTTGGCGTACTTTGGCGTACTTTGAACGTCATGGAACTACTGAAGCCGCCGGAACCGCTTGTTCTATCGGGAAACCTCGAAAGAAACTGGAGCCTTTTTAGGCAGAAGTTTGAACTGTTTCTCCAGGCGACAGCGATTGGTGGGAAGTCGCAAGCCACTTCTGCAGCTGCTACATCTGAAGCGGCCACGTCGGCAGTGGTCACGTCCACAGCTGCTAAGTCGGCGTTGCTACTCACCATTGCTGGGGAAGATGCCCTGGAAGTATTCAGCAACTTCAAGTTCTTGGAGAAGGAAAACCGCGAGGTTTAGGATACAGTTGTCAAGAGGTTCGAGGAGTACTGTGCACAACAGCAGAACAAAGTCTACGAGAGGTTCATCTTTCGGTCCAGGATGCAGGGCGAATCAGAGCCTGTCGAGCATTTTCTTCAGGACCTCAGAAAACAAGCCAGGTATTGTCACTTCGAAGAGGTATGCGATTCCTTGATTCGCGACCAGATTGTTTTTGGCCCGAACAGCAAAAAACTGCGAGAAAATATGCTGCGTGAAAAAGACTTGACCTTGGCTAAAGCAGAGCAAATGTGCAAGGCAGTCGAGGCCAGTGTGCTACACAATGCGGAATTGGCAGAGCAAGAATCACGAGTGGATTCCGCCACGAGGAAAAATGCAGAAGCACCGGTACATGAAACTCGACAACTTCCTTATCTTAAAGATGGTTAAAGTGCAGGCGAGCTGGTGTAGATCATACATAGTGGAACCTGAGACTGAGGTATGCAAGGAAAACTTCGAGGACGAGAAAGGAGGAAAAGAGGAGGATGTATATATAAGGAGGGCACGGAATAAAAATCTTTAGCTGCGTTTGAGACGGTGTTTAGTCCTCTTTTCTCGTCCTCGAAGTTTTCCTTGCATACCTCAGTCTCAGGTTCCACTATGTAAAATTCCTTATCTTCTCTCCTTTTCCTTTTCTCTATCTTTTTCTTTTCCTTCTTTGTTCTTCCTTGGTCAATTTTTGTTTTCTTCTTCTTTTTAGTGCGGAAGAGTGAAACATAACGAATATGATGTTTAATATATACCAGAGTTCACAGTCAAGGCTGCGTGAGTGTTTTTTCTTTGTGTGGATCTGTTTTGATGGTGTGTTGTCTTTTGTTCGCTGTGAAGTATTAGAACAAATGCATTCATGCAGAAAATGTAATCGAGTGCACAAGCCGTGGAACTGTCCAGCATTTGGACGTATTTTAACGCCTGCAGAAAGAGGAACCATTTCGCAGTTTGTTGCAAATCTGGGACTCAGGTCCGCACGGTGCAAGATGACGTCAATGACGACGATTTCAGTATACTCGACATCAACGCCTGCGGTGTAACTGCGCAACGTGATTGGGTCGTCAAGGCGCGGGTGGCTGGCCAAGAGGTACTTTTCAAGGTCGACACGCGATCGCAAGCCAACCTGCTGCCCCACGCTACGTACCGCAAGTTCGGCGGACTGGAGAGCCTGACTCCCAACAACTCGGTGTTTCGGGCTTACGATGGAGGGCTCATCGGCCACTTGGTAATTACGACCCAGCAGGTCACTCTAAACGGGCGACAGTGCAAAGCTGATTTCTTCGTCGTCAAACAAGGCCATCAGGTGATATTGGGAATACAACTCAGTGAAGGTTTAGGCCTCGTGTCAAGGAGAGTCGACGCAATTAACAGCGCCAATCAAGTCGTTCACGCATTCCCGGAACTCTTTAACGGCATGGGATGCGTCCAGCGTGAATACCACATGGTGCTCGACTGGGACGTTGTTCCGGTCATCCAGCCAGCTCGGCGGATACCAGTGGCCCTACAAGAACCTCTGCGTGTGGAGCTCGACCGAATGGTGGCCGGCGGAATCATCAAACCAGTAGATGAACTGACGGACTGGGTGAGTCCCCTTGTCATTGTTAGAAAGAAAGATGGCAAACTCAGGTTCTGCATGGATCCAAGGCAAGTTAATCAGGCTCTTAAGCCGTAGCACTTTCAACTGCCGAAACGCGAAGACATTGTAGCTGAGCTGGCCGGCGCACGATACTTCAGTCGTCTCGGTGCAAACGCGGGGTTCCACCAAATTCCTCTAGGTGACGCCACCTCTAGGATTTGTACATTCGGAACGCCCTTCGGACGCTATCGTTACCTCGGGCTTCCGTTTGATATAGCGTCAGCTCGAGAAGTTTTTCAAAAAACTTTAAGCCAAATATTTGAAGCTTTGCCGGGAGTACGAGTCTATATAAATGACATCTTAGTCTGGGGCTCCACTGAAGAGCAGCATAACGCACGGCTTCGAGACACGCTGCAGGCCGCGAAGCGCGCCGACTTGACGTTCAATGCCAGCAAGTGTACGTTTGGTGTGACAAAGCTTTCGTTCTTGGGTGACATTATCAGTCGAGACGGAATGAGTCCAAGCCCTAGCTTAGTCAGCTGCCTACATGAAATGCCGACACCGACGGATAAGGTAGCGGTAAAGAGGATGCTCGGTGTAATCAACTACTTTGGCAAGTATTTAGAACACCTCGCGACAAAGATCTTGCTCTTGCGGGAACTGATTAAGCATGACACGGTGTTCCAATGGACAGACCTGCACGCAAAAGAATGGACCGCCTTATGCGAAGCTCTTAGTACTCCACCGCTTCTCGCTATCTTTGATCCATCAAAAGCAACGAAGTTATCATGTGACGCGTCCAAGCACGCAGTCGGAGCGGCAATGTCTCAAAATCATGGCGGCAACTGGCGCCCTGTTGCTTACGCATCCAGAGTCTTAACAGGGGCGGAGCAAAGATACGCTCAGATCAAAAAGGAAGCGCTCGGTATTACGTTCGGCTGTGAAAAATTTCATCACTTCGTATACGGTCGGAAGATAACTATCGAGACGGACCACAGCCCGCTCATTGCGATTGCGTCGAAAGGAATAGGAGACATGCCACCGCGATTACAAAGGTTTTTCTTGCGGTTATTGAAGTACGATTACTGTCTGCAGTTCATCCCAGGAAAGTAGCTGGTACTGGCTGACATGCTGCCCCGGTCATCACCGACTGATCGCTATGACGACGCGGGCTCTACTGAGGATTTAATTTATTTATTGACCTCAAAAGCATTTATTGATGCATTACATGAGGGGGATGACAAGAATGGGGGAGAAGTCGTGACTGATACATATATGAGAAAATTTGAAAAAAACTTATTTACCAATGCGACAACAAAAACGCCAAAGTGTACAAAAGAGGAAAACGTGCAATGGATTGCACACACATTGTGGAGCTCGAACAGTACAAACACTGAAGTTAATAATACAAAAACCGTCATAGTAACTCTGTTTAAACAATATCGGGTCGGATAAAACCACAACATCACTGGGGAGACTATTCCATTCCTTTATGGCTAAAGGGAGTGGTGAAAACATGAACAGGTTAGTACGTGACTTAATGGGCTCTATTTTGAAAGAATGACCAAGTCTAGCAGATATGAACCGTGCCGGAAAGCAGAGAAATGTTTTGAATAATGATCCGTCGTAATATATTTGATGAAAAAAACATAAACGAGCAATTTTCCGCCGAATCTCTAAAGGGTCTAAGCCCAAGCTTCTCTTTAAGTCTGTGACACTTGTGAAGGTGGAGTACTCATGACAAATGAATCGCGTAGCTTTATTCTGCAGAGCTTCTAGTTTTAAAGTTAAATAGCTTTGGTGAGGATTCCATATAATACTGGCATAATCTAGTTTGGAAAGGATGATTGATTTATAAGCTAGTAGCTTCGTTGTTTGTGGAGCGGAATGAATGTTACGTTTAAGAAACCGAGCTTCTTAGATGCATTTGCGATTGTGCTCTCTTTGTGCGTTTTCCGGCACAAGTTGCTGGTAAAATGAACCCCTAAATACTTATACGATGGTGCATTTTCAATAACCTGGTTTAAAATTGAATATTAGAAAGATGACAATGTTTTTTTGTTTGTAACCGTTAATACGCGGCATTTACTAGAATTTATTTTCATTTGCCAGATAAAACAAAAACTCGCTGATTATGTGCAGTTCGTTTTGAAGAATTAAGTGATCGACTGGGGAAGATATTTTTCGATAGATAGCACAATCGCCGGCAAAGAGCCTAATTGTTGATGTAATACTTTCTGGGAGGCCGTTAATATATACTAAAAAAGTAAGGGTCCGAGAACGCTTCCTTGGGGCACTCTAGAGATCACAGGCAGCTGAGAAGAAACACTATCGTTAACCATCACTGATTGGGTTCTGTTGGTTAGAAAAGCCGATATCCAGTCAACTATCAAGAGGTCAATTTTAAGGTGACGAAGCTTTGAAATTAAACGCGCATGAGGTACTGTATCAAAAGCTTTTGCGAAATCAATAAGTATAATGTCTGTTTGCGCTCCAGCATGGGTGTTTAAGTGTAAATCATGTACAAATTCGAAATTCTGCGTGTTACATGAGTAGTTTTTCCTGAAACCATGTTGATTAGGAAATAAAAAGTTGATTTGATCTAAGTGTGCCATAATGTTCGTAAAAATAACATGTTCCATTAATTTGCAAGACACACTTGTCAGGGAAATTGGACGGTAATTAGACTAATTGGTTGCGTCGCCAGATTTAAAAATGGGCTTAACAATTGCAGAACGCCAATCGGGTGGAACACTTCTCGAGTCAAGACTTTGTTGAAATAGATTAGAAAAAAGAGGGGATACAAAACCTTTTATCATCTTAAGAAACTTCCCTGGTATGGAATCCTCATCCGGGGCACTGTTGGTTGGGAGTGATTCTATTATCTTCATAATGCCATCACTACTAAATTCAATGGGAGACATAGCAATAATAGACCCCTTTCGAAATTCCCGTGCCGATTATTAGAAGATCGGAACCCCTGCACGATGGCGGAACAACACACATCGTGACACGTGCAAGTCATTCCATAAGATATCGAACGTCAGAGCGCAGTCAGTGCTAGGAGTCGACGAGCCAATCAAACAGCGTCGAAAGTGCAATGTCACTGCGCTCATCGCCTTTTTCTGTGGGTCTGTTTTTTCTTCTGCTTCAACCAAACGCATAAAGTGTGCCGTGACGTTGCGGCTTTAGTCCGCCATTGTGCAGCGATTCCACAGCTGCCAACAGAGGGCAGTATTTCGAAAGGGGTCTATTGGGCGTTCAGAAATAGGTGGAAGGGGGAAGTCTTCCTCCGTGAATATGCTCGGAAAAAAACGAGTTGAGCAAATCTGCAGCCTCACTGTCGTTCAAGTGGCGAGAATCGTGAACTATGAACACGGCGTCGGTACGGCCATGACTCGGATTGATAGCCTTCCAAAACTTGCGCGGGTCGGAACGGAGAAGGAGCGATAACTTGGGACCAAAAATTTCATGTTTAGCTTTCTTTATTTCATTTTTTGTCCGAGTCGAAAACAGGCGATAAGACGACCAATCGCAATCCTCGCCACTACTTTTAGCTTTAGCAAACATTAGTTTCTTTTTGTTCAGTAAGCGCTTTAAGTTGGTCGTAAACCAAGGTGAAAGGGCGTTTGATCTAATTTTGATTATGGGTACGTAGGCTGAAAGCAGGCGCTGCAGCGTAGTTTTAATATTCATCCAGTTGTTTTCCACCGAATGACCCGCGCAAGTTATAAAATATTGGTCAAAGAACAAAGCTAGTTCAGCATTTAAGCCGTCAACATTTGCACGAGTGTAATCATGAATCTGTTTACGGCAGTTTCCGAAGCGCTTTAAAGTGAAAGATGTTTCAACATGCACATTGACGTGGTCCCTAATGATGTCAATGACGTTAGTTGAATTTACATATTCAGCATTAGATATCAAGAACAAATCTAAAGTTGCGAGATCCCGTGTTGGAACGTTCACCATCTGTGTTAGTTCAAACGCTTCTAACAAACAAAGAAAATCGTGGTGACTTGAATGCGGCGAATTTGGGAATGGCTGGAGTTTTTCCCAATCTATTCCTGGATAATTAAAGTTTCCAGCAAGTATCAAAATATCTTTTGGGTAAGCACTCTTTACTCTGCCAAGGCAGGTGTACAAGGTCTCGTTAAAGTCACCAGGGTTAGTGCTCGGTGGACGGTAACAAGCACCAATCAAAGCGTGGCGAAAGTCCAACTCTACCCGGATACAGATTATTTCCAAGCTGGAATCGCTCTTAACAAGATAACAAGGAATGCCATTTTTAACTGCAATGAGTACGCCCTCTCCCGTCATAGAAATTCGATCCTTTCGGAAAAGTTTGTTGTTTTTACTTAAGATTAGTTCGGAGTTCTATACTTCGTTTCAGCTTCGGTCCGAGCGCGGCCGATGTTATGAGCCGAAGGGCCAATCAAACAGCGCAAAAAGCGCAGCCTCATGGCGTGCTCTCTGCGCTTGATAGGACTAGCCGGCGGAGGAGCGCGCACAGAGAGACGGCGAATATCGGCTGGTCCTATCAAGTGCAGAGAGCAAGCCATGACGTTGTGCCTCTTTCGCTCTTTGACTGGACCTTCGGCTCATAACATCGGCCGCGCTCGGACCGAAGCTGAAACGAAGTATAGACACTGGATGTCAACCAAGTTTCTGTACCGAGAATAATATCTGGGTCGCATGACGAAGGGATGCACTCGAAATCATCTTGTTCGGAAACTAAGCTGCGAAAGTTCGCTACAAAAAAAGATAACGTTGGTACATTTCTAGGATAAGATACCGATGAAGATAGTTCGTTTCGAGCGAGTCACTCGGCTGGACGTGGACTTGCACGTGGTGGGACAAGCAATTGGATGACAGCCGCGCTTTTATTATCGTACACATACGTTTGGTTTCCGACGCGTAGTTTGTCGAAAGGAAGCTTATATCTAATATTCTGGTCTCGAAATTGGGACGCAAAGTTCCACAACTTTTGTCTAGCGAATTGCACGTTGGCAGAAAAATCCTCAGAGATCGAAACTTTCGGAGACGCCACATTTTTTAGTTTTTGAGCATTTCGTAGAACCTCATGTTTGCTCTTAAAGCTTTGGAACTTGACAATGGCCGGCCGGGTTGAACCGGTTCGCCTTTGACCAAGCCTATGAGCTCTTTCTATTTCCCCTAGTTTTTCGGTGATGTTTTCTTTTATGAAGTTTGAAACCAACGCCTCTGTGTCACTCCACGGCTCATTTTCACCTTCCGGCAGGCCCTTCGGAATTAAGCTGTTTCTTCGCATGCGGTTGTTCATATCGTCAAGACCTTCAGTAAGCAAAGTCATGTCGTCATGTACCATCGTAGACTCACGCTGAACATCACCCAGCGTTTTGGTAAGGGTGGCAACATTTTCCTTTACGCTGGTGATTTCGTTGACCTTTGCCTCCAAGTTAGAGACCCGGAACCCAAGACCGGCAATCCCAGCATTGATTGCGTCTAGTTTCAGCGAGCTTTCTTGTTGGTAACGAAGAGAACTTGTTGTCGATGCCTCGATAACATCTTGCAACTTATCCAGTTTTTCTGCGGAAGTCAGAGGGCCAGGGTTTGTCTCGATATCCCCGGATGCGGAAAGCAACATCAGCATAACGGTTGCTACACTAAGCAACTTAAAACAACCAAATGAGCAAAGACAGGAAATATTTAAACGTCCTGGCGGTAGGTGGTGCAACCTTTGTTTTGGTCTATTTGAAAATCGACCAATGCGCGCTCGGATGTTGAAGTACAGGCGGTAGCAGTACTTTCCACCTTTGTCAGTGAAGCAACGCTGACGAAACTGGCCCGGGAAACGGCGCAGGATCAGGAACTCCAAGCCGTCATTCGGTGCCTGGAATCCAACCAAGAAATTCAAGGTCAGTTGAAGTCCTGCACTTCAGAGCTCTCGGTGCTTGAGGGAGTAATTCTGAAGGATTGCAAGGTCATCGTTCCGAAAAACATACGACCAGAGATACTGAAGCGAATTCACGAAGGACGCCAGGGCATAAACAAGTGCAAAGCAAGAGCAAGGCTCTTGGTCTACTGGCCAAGGCTTAGTGCGGACATTGAATCCTTGCTACAGACGTGTGCCGTTTGTAAAAAGGCTGCGTACAGACAAGAGGCTGAGCACCTTCTGCTACGGCAAACGCCCGAGCACCCGTGGTATAGAGTGGGTGTCGACCTCTTTCAGTACGTTGGGGAGTCGTATCTTTACTTGTTTGACGCGCAGTCCAACTTTCCCAAGGTGGAAAGGCTGCACAACACGACGGCACGCACTGTGATTGAAAAGCTTAGTGCAATCTTTGCGAGATTTGGAATTCCCATGGAGGTCTGTTTGGACAACGGCCCTCAGTTTGCGTCATACGACTTTCACAACTTTGCAGCCCAGTACGATTTTCAACGTATTACGTCCAGTCCCCATTTCCCCCGTTGAGCAAGTGCCGTAGTCTGTGCGCGTTAAGTAACAATGCGTTTTTCTAATGTCCTAAAGTGTTTATAGTTGTAATATGTTTCTAAACAACAGAAGATGTATTGTGTGAAAGTTGCATGATAAGACGCGGCGTGTGACTCAGCAACTACGACGACGCCCCTACACTGTATATAAACGATAACGCAATAAACACCGGCTCAGTTGAGCTGCCCGGCAGAGAACATTGTGTGTCACTACGCAACTGATACAATTTTTACTACCCAACCTCATGCCATCATTATGTACACAACTTCTGCACTTGGTTTTATAACACGTTTTCACCATTTGCACCGTCGGCGTACCGAATGCGTGTGAAGAAAGGAATCAGCGTTAGCATTGGCACACATTCAGTATGCACATGATTATAGGACACACGAGGGTTGAGTTGCCAAACTTGCTTAAGTGAAAACAACGCAAATTTGCTTAAGTGATAGTGGTTAAGTGATAGCGGCGCAATAAGAAGCGCAAGGTACATTAATATATGATCATGCGTTTATGATCTTAAAGGACACATGCAAAGAAAAAAAACATTTTTTTTAAACAGCTTAGATGGAAGAAGGATATTATAAAACGATTTTACAACGAAGAAAAAAAATTTTTAGAGCTATATTTACGGCGCTATACGAGTTTGTAGTTGGCGCCCGCCGGAGCCGCCGCTGGTCACGTGGTAGGCCCGCGCGCCACCGCCCTGCGTCGCCGGAGCCGTAAAGCGACGCCGCCGCCGCACGCTGAGCGTTGTGCGAACGCCGCTTCAACGCGTTTCTCCACGCCGCCGTCGCCGCCGCCACATAAGTTCGTCTGGTTCGGGGCGCCGCCGCCGTCATTTGACCGGCGCACAGGTCTATCACGTCTGCTTGCGCTTTTTCAGGAGTTTCCTTTGGGCTCTAAAAGTTACTTACTAATCTTAGTTTTTTGTTATACTTTAAATAAAGATGAATAAGTTACTTTTAGAGGCCATAGGAAGCTTCCGAAAGAGTGCGAGCACCACGTGACAAATATGGGCCCGTCACGTGATAAATAAGGGCCACTTTTCTGCGGCGCCCGCGGGCGCCGACTACAAATTCCTATAGCGCCGTAAATATAGCTCTAAAAATTTTTTTTCTTCGTTGTAAAATCGTTTTATGATATCCTTTTTCCATCTAAGCTGTTTAAAAAAAAAATGTTTTTTTTTCTTTGCATGTGTCCTTTAAAGAAGAAAGCAAATATTGTCGCCTCAAGGAGTCACTAAGCTTGTTTCTTGAAAGCATCGTGCTCTGCCTTCTTGACAAATTTAAAATAGTTGCTTTTGATTACACGGTGGAATCTTTTTCACAGTACAGACATTCTCTTGATTTTATTTATTGATGTATTTAAATATACTATACTCCAATTACTTTTGGCGTCGATACTCAGTAACTTAACTTAACTACCTTTTTTGACTAATTTGTACATGTCTGCTGATTGGTTTATGGTAAACACTCGAATCAGTGTTTTTCCCCCCTCTAGTTGTAACTGCTTTTTGTTTCCATCGAAATGTATCTACTCACGGAAGACTTCTCCGAACCTTCAAGCCTCTATGGAAGCACTATGTGCGCAAGCGTGTAATTTTGTTAACAAAACCGCGTTGTACGGGATGTGAACACATATATGTGTGCATGTGTGTGTTTGTGTGTTTTTGTTCTCAAATACGGATGCGCATTCATCTCGTCCACATCTCCGACAAGCACACTTCTCTTCATCCAGGCGCTGTGCATCTGGTTATGTGCGTGCGTGGTTATGTCTTTTTTTTTCTACTTAATTTCTCGTGACACAACTCACTTTTAGCTTTTGAATAACTGAACACTGTTTTATTATGGGGCTAACATTTGTATGCTGTAAACATTCTATTTTTTTCGCCATTATGCTGTACCTGGTCTTACAAACCCTAGCTAGCTTTGACCAGTAACGGTAACTCTGCCACATTCGCATACCTTAATAAATATATTATTAATTTTTATTATTCTTATCATTATTACTAAGATTATTATTATAGAATTTATATTTTTATCATTAACCACAACAGGCTGGAGTGTTTGCTGAACTGCTTGGTGTGTTTGACACAGTCTGATGGGCACATCAAGCCGTCTGGTGTGCCCACAAGTCCACATGTTAGTACATCACGGTTATCTGGAGAGTCCACTAGGTATCTGTACTCCGTTTCACCTTACGCCCGAGCGCAGCGGATGCTGCGAGAAATCGGAGCCAATCCAAGGCCGTGTGAGCGTTACGTGACCTTGGAGAGGGTGCACAAAGACGCACGGAAAGCATATCACGGGCAACGTTCACGGAGAGGGATTGGCAGGATATCGCTCGCAGCGTCCGCTGCGTCCGGACGTAAGGTGAAACGGAATATAGTGTAGCCATCAGACGCTCTCGTGGGCTCACCTGAATGGTGTTCTGCTTACATCAGCCTGTCTGGTGAACGCATCAGAGGTTTGGTGTTTAAGCAGGATTTCCTCGTGATACACCAAGGTTATTTGATGGTTTAGAGCCCAGCTCTTAAGCGCCCGTTTCTGGCTTGAGCGGCGTCAGCATCGCCGTCGGCGTAACCGGGCGTTGCATTATGGTAAACGTTCCATGATGCAACGCGCGGGTCTCACTCGTGACCCGCGCGTTGCGTTATGGGATGTTTTTCATAACGACGTCACGCGTGACGTCATTATGGGAAACGTCCCATCATGCAACGCGCGGGTCTCACTCGTGACCGAGCGTTCCCCCAGTACCTTCCCCTCCGTACCCTCCCCTCCTCCTCAAGAGCTGCTCTTTAATTCGGCATTACAGGGAGTTGTAAACGTCTTTCATTTGGTTTTTCTATTAGGGTCATGTGACGTCAATTTTGCCGCTAAATTTAGCGGGAAACAAAATTGTTCCGTAGGTCCCTTGACGTCACATCACGTGACATCAAGTTAGTGGGGAAACTGAATTTGTGTATAAACATTTCCGCTCAGTAGTTTCCTGACCGGTGGATCGATGGCGCTGACACATGCGGTGCATTGAATCCACCATAAAGTGGCTTCACTTTGGTTGGTTTCGGTTTCAGCGGACTCGCGGCTGTGTTTGTGTGTTATGCCGTTTTCGCATAGGTTTGTGATATAAATGTATGCCTTGTGGAAGAAAACCAAAGGTACATTGGTAATGGGCCACCTTCTGAACTACGACGTAGTTACGAGCCTAAATTGGGGACGTTTTTAGTAACACTTTCATTGGATTATGTTCTTCGTTCGGCCAGGTTCGGTGGTAAAACGAGTGAAATGATGGAAGAGGAGTATTACGGATGTTTACGGCCGTACTGGACGTACCCATTGATACATAGAGTAGAAATTACACATTTGTAATAGTAATTGAGTAAACTACTAACTACTGTAAAAAAGTAGCGAGTTACTTTGAAGTTACTTTTTTATATTTTTGTGGTAGCAAAATGAACACCAGTTTTGATTCGTGAAAAACCCTGCGAGCCTGAAATAAATGCAGTCATTTTATGACTTGCGTTTTCAACAAAATAGTTTATTTGCTCGCAAAAGCAATTTACTTTCAAAGTTATTGATAAGAGAGTTTTCGCCTTTTCCTCCTAACAACGTCCCCAGCTAAGCTAAAAAGACGTTCCACCGACGCGCTGGATGGAACGGCAGCGTTGAGTTTGAGAAACAGGCTGTGCAGGGTCGGGTAAGCTAGTGTTAGCATCATAGGTGTCCATGACGAAACATGTGAGGTTTGCCTCGTTTGGGGGGTTGTATAACAAACTCTCTTCCTTTTGTTTTTTTCTTTGGCAAGTTGAGATTGTTATGACTGGCCCCTCTTTATTCCCACGACGTTCGGAGAGTACGCTGAGCGAGTGCACCTGACCGTCAAAGGCTCAAGTCTCACGCCACGACGATGAGATCATCCGGACGACTGCGCGTCTCGTTGCAGTGCTAGTGCTACGCTACCGAAAAAAAAAAGTTTTTTTTTTATTTAACAGAAGATGAAACGAAGTATACTTTGCCGCTGACACCGGGTCCAATAAAAGGAACTCCCAAGGGTGACTCGCAACCCTCGCCGGCGACTACGGTATCCTGACGCGCCTGACATGCCTGACAAGTAAATCGTTTTCAACAAAGGGGAGGTCTCCTTGGCACAGAAGGTCGGAAGAGCTCGAAGGATTACTTGAACAAGCATTGACGCTCGTACAGTCGCAGCTGGAAGCGGGAATGTGCTCCCATGAACGGATTATCCGTGTCTTCGTTTCTGTGCGGTGGAGTCCGGCTGTGCAAGCGAGTATTCGCTGACGACGAGGCGACGATGGGAACAGGCGCCCAGCTGCGAGGTCATGCCAGTGGCGCCTCCTGTAGAACCCCCAAATCGCCTGAGTCAGAACTCACAAAGGACAGGCAACATGAAAACAACAACCTTCGGAGTGCCCCCGTCTTTGCTTGCACGGTTGCAGCTGAAGGCGCGGCGCCTGCGTGCATTACCGGATTAGGTCATTACCCGACAAAGGCTTGTTAAGCATCTCTTTCTGCGTTCGTGGGCGTCGATGTTATGTTTTGGCTGCTCATCGCCACCTTGACCCAAGGACGCCTGTGATGCATTTTCTACGGCTGCGAGGGGGCCCCTTGTTCGGGAAGGCCACTTCATCTGCCGGCGATTTCGAAAGTAGTTAGTAATTTGAGTAGAAGTTACCTGAAAAATGTAGTTAAATTAAACTACTAATTACCCAAATAAAGTTGTAATTGAAAGTTACCAAGTTACTCGGGAAAGTAGTTAAACTACAGTAGTTTGAGTAGAGTAGTTGAACTACGTCCAAGTCTGCGAATCAGGCAGTACAGGGACGAAAAAAGGAAGTTTGTTCATTCGATATTCCGCATCCATTAACGCCGCTAACGCCGCGTCCCGCGCTACTAACGCCGCTAACGCTACGCCGTAAACATGCCTGTAAACATGATAATAAGCCAGTCTGAAAACATGATAATAAGCAAGGTCAAAATAACTGTTCAGGCAGGTTTTCCATTATGATCAAGATCGCTGTCGCAATACATTCGAAAACATAGATCGAAGACCTTTCTTTAGTGCGTTGTTTGAAGTCAAGGAAAGCAATGAATCTGAAATAGTATTAAAAATGTTTAGCATATAGAATACGCGCACATTTCCATCATTACGTGCTCTTGCTCTTGAGACTTGGAAACGGGGAATTGATCGAAGCACACGAAGTGCGGCAAATGGGATTTTAAACTCGCTCTTCCAGAAGTGTTTCAGATGACGGTTTGTAGGAATAGAGAGAAGAACGACGGCAATTCGAGCGAGGCTAACAAGTTATCTCTCGATGTGTGTTCTGTGCGGTAAGCACCTTTTTTGGATACCTGTCAATATGTGGTCGATGCTTGTGTGCCATAAGAGAAGACAATTAAAGAAGATAGTAATGCCGTACCTCAGTTTGCTATATACTAGAGCATGCGTAATGATTTTTATTATAGATAAGGAAACAAAACATTTTATACTGTACCTCAGACAAAACACGGTTATCAACCGTTTACATGAATGAGACATATGCGTGCTCCACGATAAATCACAATCAAATTGAGTATCTAGATGCTCAATGGAGCTTGCATAATGGACGGGTTCCCAATTGGTAAATAGGCAATCAGAGTCATGGAGAAAAAGGGAAGAAGACAAGCTCTCGCCTTTCAGTTTTGGAGGCGTGCACTCGCATCGTTTTTTACAGAAAACCAGTCCATCAGTTTTATCGCGTCTGCCTGAAGTATTTCAACCGCACGTTGGTATACCAGATGTCAAGAAAATAAAAAAAAAGTGTCCTGAGCGTATTGCAGTACCGTGGATCTTGTGATTGAAGTTGGTAGGTCATTGACGAAGATGTTAAACAATAACGGTGATAGAATAGAGCCCTGTGGGACCCCAGATGTCAAGCACATTTCGGAGCTGCGAGACTTTCCCAGAGAGACAACCTGGGTACGATTCAAGCGAAAATTTTTGAGCAATGAATGAAACGGTTCCCGAAAGCCCATCCGGTGTAATTTATGCAAAAGTATGTCGTGGTTCACAGTATCAAATGCCTTAGCTACGTCAATGAAAATTGCACACATGTACATATTACTCTCAAAACAGGGATGCAAAGTGTCTGAGAAATTTTCAAGAAGATCAATGGTGACACTACCAGCAACGAACCCGTATTGACTTGGTGAAATTATGGAGTGTCTATCAAGGAAGTGGGTAATAATATGAAAATAATGTTTTTCTAAAATCTGAGAAATACAAGAAAGGATTGAAATAGATCTGTACGACAAAACTTTGTCTGGTACGCCACCTTTGAAAAGTAGAATCACTAAGGCTAGTTTTAATTCGTCGATATAATACCTGCTTCTAAAATAGTGTTGATACGGGTAAAAATTACGTTCTTTATCAAACTATACACTCTAAAAAAAGGGAGTAGTACTCCCTCCCTAAAGGGAGGAAATGAGATGTCCCTTATGTTACTCTCTAAAAGGTGAAAATTTGCCACCCTACTGAAGGGAGGAAATTTCCTCCCCTAAGAAGGGAGGAAAATCGCCACCTTTTTTCGCCCAATGGGAAAAACTTTCTCCCCTCGTGTAATTCATATAGCTTCCACCAGATGGTGCTCACTACAGAAAAAAAATGTTGGTGAAGCGCCAATTTTATTGTCCAGTGTCCCCCAACTCTCGAACGCTGCATGGTAAATACACATACAACACTGAACACACAGAGTACACACAGAATGCACGAAACACAAGCAGAACACCCCCAGCAACAGCGCAGCAACGCCGAACCCCCACCCCTTTCCACTAGAGTCACTAAATAAAGCTACGCTTTCAGAGTACCGAAACTCCCGAACTACGCGTCTGAAGCGCGTCAAGCGCCGCCATCTTGGGTCCGCGCGGAAATGGAGAGGTGTATGTAGCTGAGCCAAGCCGAGCTGTAGCCGTCGCCTACGCGAGCTGCCGCGGCCGCAGCTGTGGCAGCGAATCGAAGTCGTGTTGTTCGTATCTCGACGTAACACGAAAAAAGCGCGTGCTGAGCGACGGACTTCAGCGTGTGCGCGCAGTAAACAGCAAACAGCAGCACGCAGATGATCGCTGGACCCAAGATGGTGGCGCTGAAAAAACGCGATGATGATGATAGCGACGCACGTGACTGCCGCTGCCCAATGATGCCGCAGCGAACCAGAATATTGTTGGATAGAGCGACTGTATTGTCGGCAAAATGCCAAAGAAAAGGAATGCGGTACTCTGAAAGCGTAGCTTTATTTAGTGACTCTACTTTCCGGCGGATACCTTTTTCCCTCAACATGACAGCCCGTCGGTCCCTCGCCCGTTCACGGCTATGCCAGACACTACTGGCATCACTACGCCCTTCACTCTGGCTGAGCTCCAAGACGCCATCGAGAGTGCCAGTCGCCGCTCCGCTCCAGGACATGACGGTCTCCCGTACGAGGTATACAAGAACCTCGTGGGAGAGGCAGTCACAGACCTGCTAGCTATCATCAATAAGATCTGGGAAGCCGGCGAGCTCCCCACATAATGGAAACACTCGATTGTAGTGCCGATTCCCAAACCGGGCAAGGCACCGACCGGCCTCACAGCTCTACGGCCTATAACACTGACTCCCACCATATGCAAAATCTATGAGCGGGTGTTGGTTAAACGTATCTCTTGGTGGCTGGAGGCTGTTAAGAATGGAACCTTCGGCGACCTTCTTGCGAGTTTCAACGCTGCCGAAAAGAGTCACGATCTGTCCGGGGCCGTCACCTGCTTGTCGAGGCCTGCGCGAAACGAGTCCCGACGAGTCCGGGACCGTCACCTGCTCGTCGAGGCCTGCGGAGACAAGTCTCAACGCGTCCGTGACGTCAACGGGACGTGTGTGTGTGCGTGTGGGATCGTGCGCTCAGGAAAGGGAGAGAGGCATGGCCTAACTCCGGAGGACTTTGGCTGCGTCGCACACGGCGGCGGAATTTGCTGCAACGCACTTGGCGGCGGTTTGCTACGTCGCACCTGCTGCCCTGGCGGAGAGTGAGGAAGAAACTGACCCTATATAAGGCGGAGCGTGAGGCTGCTCCGATATTTTCTCTCGGATTTGACGACTGTATCGCAACCATGTAATTAAACCGTTCGTTACGTTACCAATTCTCCCACCTCCACTGGACCCCTGGGTTCTTCACTTCGGGGAATGGTCGTCGTCACGAGCCAGGAGGCCTCCGGACGTGCGGCTTAAACCGCGCCTCTAACAACTGGTTGGCAGCGGTTGGAATCGGACCATTCGACATCGTGCTACATCTGTGGGTGAGCGTTTGGACTTTGCTTTGAGTTTCGCCGGGCTTCAGATTATAGGTAATTAATTTTGAACTGCTGGGACTCCTCAGGTTTTGACTCGTGCGCTAGGTTTTTGTACAACCTCGCGACAAGTTTTAGAACAAAGCCAAAGGTAAAAAGCAGCGATCATGGATCTAATGAGGTTACTGAGAACAAATTTACTCTGTTTATGTGAAGAATTGGGTGTGGAGGTGGAGGAAAAGATGAAGAAATCTGAGATCAGTAAAGCAATTTCAGAGAGCGCGGAAGCAGAGGAAATTAAAATTGCGTGGGAACTACTTCAGAACGCTAAAAGTGAAGCTACAGCGAGAGAGGAACGGGAACGAGCGCAGACTGGAGCGAGAGAGGAACGAGAGCAGGAGCAGGCTGCAGCGAGAGAGGAACGAGCGCTAAAAAAGCTAGAGCTCGAAAATGAACAACATCGATTAAACTCGCAAAAGAGTAGAGTTGGGGCTCCGGTACGAGCAAGTGAGACCGAGTCGTATAAATGAAGAAGCTCCTGCAGCCGTTTAAAGTTGGGGAAGACTTGGGCCTGTTCTTAGTTAACTTTGAGAGGACATGTGAGAAGTTGAGCTTCGACCCAGAAACGTGGCCGCAAAGGCTTTTGACTTTGTCGCCCTGTGAGGCTGCAGAGGTTGTCGCGCGCCTTAGTGCTAGAGACGCGGACGACTACGACAAGGTGAAGTCCAGCCTTTTGAAACGGTAGCGCCTTTCTGCCGAGGCATTCCGTCAAAGGTTTAGAAACGCATCCAAAAAGAGCAGCGAGGGCTACTCGGAATTTGCGTACGGGCTTAAAACCAATTTGATAGAATGGTTGAAGAGCGAGGAAGTGTACGAAAGCCGAGACAAGGTAGTCCAGTGTGTGTGCCTCGAACAGTTCTTTCGTAGCATTCCGCAGTCAGTCAAGCTCTGGGTGCAGGACAGGGTAGGAGTCGACTCTGTCAAAAGGGCCGCTGAGCTAGCCGAAGAGTACGCAACGCGTAGAAAGCTGAGCGGAGAGGAAAGCCAACCCGGCCGGAGCGATCAGCACAAGCCCTTCCAACAGAGAAACGGCTCGCGAGAAAAAAGGCCCGAGAAGCCCGAAACAGGGCAAAAGGTCCCAGAAAAGAGCGGAGATGCCTCGAGCGAAGACGAGGCACGGAAAAGCCAAACAGGGCAGTTCGAGATTAGGAAGCCGTTCCTGTGCTTCAACTGTCAGGAGCCGGGACACAGAGCAGCCAGATGTAAGAAACCGTGGGTTGTGTTCTCGTGCGTGAACGGTAGTGACAAGGACCTGAAGCTTCTTCGTCCCTATCTTCACGAGCTCCAGGTAAACGGAAAGCCGTGCAGGGTGCTTCGGGACAGTGCAGCGACGATGGACGATGTTCATCCGTCGTATGTAACGACATCCGATTTTACTCGAAAGGTAGTTTGGATCAAGCAGCTGCTCGAAAAGCACAGTGTCTGTCTGCCTATGGCGACAGTAAAGATAACTGGCCCGTTCGGAGAGCTAGTAACCGAGGCGGCTGTCTCGCAAACAGTCTCGTGGGAGTATCCTTATTTGTTTTCTAACTGGTCAGATTTCCTGCTGCGCGAAAGGGGTCAACAACTGGGAGAAGGATTAGTTCAGTCGTGTACGAGGTCCAAATCGCGTCAGCTCGGCCCTTTGTTATTGAGTGATCCAGAGCCAGAGGCAGCTGACGGGGAGCAAGCTCTCCCTGAGTTGGAGGCAAAAAACCGGGATGAGGGGGAACAGGTGGTAGAACAGCCTGACCTCGTAGCACTAGAAAGCGTACGCCGTCCCAACGCGCCGGCGAAAAAGGCGGAGGAAGACGGGATGATTAAAGGATCTCTCGTAGCTCCGACGTCACGTAATTTTGATCGTCTGTTGCGAGCAGACAGAGTGTCTTTGACAGCCGAGCAGAAGTGCGACCCTAGTTTGTCAGGGTTGCGTGATACAGCTCAGGAGATTGCTAGGACCAATGTGACGGGGCATTAAAAAGGCGGATTGTTTTATCGGCGCTATTGGGACCGCATTTTCACTTCTAGAAATCACGTGAAAATCGATCACTATGACTTCAGGGTAAGAAACAGGAAAGACAAATTTAACGGCAATGCCGATGGGTTGAGCAGATTTTTCTGACATCACGAAAAGCGGTAGGGATGATCTCAGAGGTCTTCGTCATCCACGGGAATGAGGTTCAAAGTGGGGGCACTCTTTGGAAAAATGAGTTTTGTTTTGGCGACAGCGGGTCTCGATACCCGCAATTTTCGAAGGTTTTAAATTGCATTGTTTTGGCAAATTTCGGTAATCCGTAATCCAGTCTGGGGGGTCTCTGGCGAATTCCAAGCGTTTGGCTGCGGTGTGGCGTGGTGTTGTGGGGGACGTTTCCGCTGATGCCTCCGTTGTGAGAGGTTTGGGAGTTTGTTTAGTGCTTGCAACGTCTTCTCAAGGCCTACTCCAAGCCCACCTCTTCAGGCCAGCGATTGTACCACCGGCCATTCGAGGTTTCCCTGGCCCCGGAGGGGCTGTTAAGAATGAAAACCTTCGGCGACCTTCTTCCCAGTTTCAACGCTGCGGAAACGAGTCACGATCTGTCCGGGACCGTCACCTGCTTGTCGAGGCCTGCGCGAAACGAGTCCCGGCGAGTCCGGGACCGTCACCTACTCTTCGAGGCCTGCCGAGACAAGTCTCAACGCGTGACGTCAACGGGACGTGTCTGTGTTCGTGTGGGATCGTGCTTTCAGGAAAGGGAGAGAGGCATTGCCTAACTGCGGAGGACTTTGGCTGCGTCGCACATGGCGGCGGACTTTGGTGCAACGCACTTGGCGGCGGTTTGCTACGTCGCATCTGCTAACCTGGCGGAGAGTGATGAAGAAACGGACCCTATATAAGGCGGAGCGTGAGGCTGCTCCGATATTCTCTCTCGAATTTGACGACTGTATCGCACATATGTAATTAAGCCGTTCGTTACGTTACCGATTCTCCCACCTCCACTGAACCCTGGGTTCTTCACTTCGGGGAATGGTCGTTGTCACGAGCCAGGAGGCCTCCGGACGTGCGGCTTAAATCCCGCCTCTAACAAGGCCCACTGTCTCTATCACCCCAACCAAATTGGATTCCGGCAACATCTCGGAACGGAAGATGGCCTCGACCGCCTTGCAAAGGAAGTCCTGAATCTGTCACCCTATAGCAACTTGGTTCGCACACTTGTAGCTACTGACATATCAAAGGACTATGAAAATATCGCTCACGCCCCACTGTATGAGGGAATGGTGGTCCTCGGCCTCCCACCTCGTGTCATAAATGCTGTCCACGCCTTTATTACCGACAAAACTTTCGCCATCCGCCTATCATATGGTGAGTCGTCAAATTTCCTCTCTAACTGTGGCGTGCCCCAAGGCTCAGTACTTGCACCACTTCTATTTAACATTGCATTCCTTACCCTGGCCTGGGCTCTCGCTGATATACAACACCTTCGTTTTTTTAATTTACGCTGATGTCACAATGTGGTCAGTTCACCCATCTCTAGAGGTGCAACAAAATGCCTTACAGGCCGGGCTGAATAAACTAGACTGCCATGCAAACACCTTTGGCCTAACGGTGTCTCCTGAGAAATCGCAATTTATTCATGTGTGCAACAACGCTGCCCGGAAGAAACTGCCATTGACTCCCATGCCCCTCAGAATGGGGTCGACACAGCTACCGATGGTTACAGAAACCAAGATCTTGGGACTTTTCATCCACCAGTCCGGCTCAGCCAAGCAGTGGCTTCAAGCGGCATGCAAGACGGCGGCGTCTACAACACACCTCATCCGACGCATCTCGAAACGATGTGGCGGAGCGAGGACTGAGGTAGCCCAACGTCTGGGTAAAAGCGTCCTTCAACCTCGATTGATATATCAAGCTCAGTTCCAGCGTCTCACTGCATCTCAGTGGAAGACCATTGAAATCATCAACAGGGACGCAATTCGCGGCATGACTGGTCTCCCTCGGCATACCCCTACCTGGCACCTGTACGAGTATGCGCAACTAAACACTATTGAACAACTTGTCAATCAACGAAGAGAAGCTCGCAATTTGAAACATACCACCACTCCTTTGCACGAGGAACCTCCCCGCTGCTCTCCGTACGTTGGGGCTCCATGGTACTACACTACAATTACTACCAACAAGCCTGCTACCGTCCGCACGCATCCGTCCGGCTCCGCGCCACCCCGAGTAGAGCAGGTCGCGGCCCCGAGCTCGGATGGGTCGGCGATAGTTGTCTACACCGACGGAGCAACGTGCCGACATGGCATCGCTACCGCAGTGCATTGTCCATCTCAGCCTTCCATTGACACATCGGTGTTCTACGCCACAGAGTTGGACGATCCGCTTATCGCGGAGTTATACGCAATTCGAGACGCCATTCAAATACTAACGCGGATGCCCGATGTCACTCAAGTACGCGTTCACACGGATTGTGCCTCTTCCATCCGACATCTCAAGTCAACGCGATCTTTGCTACATATCTGCCATGAGATTCATGCCCTAAATCGTACATCTGCTAAAGAAGTCCGGATTCTCTGGACCCCTGGGCACCAGCACGGTACTCACCAGGACAAAGCCCACCAAGTCGCTCGAGCCCTGATTGAACATCCCCACCCTGATCCCGCCCCCATTCTGGATGAGCCGGAGGCCTCAATCGTCGTGGGCAAGGCCCGCATAAGGGTCGCTACGCGTGCACTCATTCCCGCGTGCCCGCATCCCCTCCCGGCGGGCCTGCCCCGGCGGGAGGAGGTCCTCTTCGCAAGGATCCGGACGGATTCCGCAGTCACCCCAGCAGTTTTGGCCTCCTGGGGCCGGGGCCCCGATGATGCCAGCCCGGCGTGCCCCTACTGCCCTGCCAGGGCGTCCGCAGTTGGCCTTCGACACATTCTCTGGAATTGCCCAAATCTTCAGCACCGCGTCCTTCCACTGACTCAGGCACGAGGCCTCAACCTGGCCTCCCCTGAGGACTACTATAAATGGGCCAGAGTGAACGCGCATGCCGGAGCCCTTTTGGGTTTTATACGGGATGCACAAATAGCACACCTAAACTAAACAATCAAGCTATGCTTGTTGCACGAATAAAAAAAAAAAAAAAAAAGAAACATGCTGCACCCAACCTCGCTATCTCAACAGCCTCTAGAATTTCCCGAGTAAGCTGGTCCCTATGACGCTTAACAATCTCACACCGTTGGAAGCCGGGTAGGCAACCACAGTCGCGGCAATGATTGCCCAGATGACCCGACACAGTTGTGGAGACACTGTAAGCGTGCTCTCTTAACCTGTCATTGAGACAGCGGCCCGTCTGGCCAACGTAGCGCTTGCCACACGTCAGAGGGAGAGAATAAACCACACCCTCAGAACACGAGACGAAGCGATCTCGATGCCTCGTACTGCAAGCCGGGGGTGGTTTATTCTCTCCCTCTGACGTGTGGCAAGCGCTACGTTGGCCAGACGGGCCGCTGTCTCAATAGGGAGTTTTAGAATAACGTACGCAATTTTAGCGCACGCTAGCGCTAAATTTAGCGCTTGTATTAGCGCACGCGACGCAAGAGAGTTTTAGAATAGCGTTTCTCCGTCGCGACGCAAAAGCCCAAGCATCTCGCGCTTGCGACGCCACCAAGATACAGTCACAATTTTTATTTCACACACGAAATGCTGTAACTATAGAAAAAAACAAGTTTTTTGGTCCAGAGTACCATTTCAGATTTGTTTAAACTTGAGAATGCGACGCGAGCGGTCGACCGGTCGTGTCCGCTTGCGTCGCCTCGGCAGGAGAGGTCTCGTGTACTGACCTTCGCACATCGTACCTACGCCGAGAAATGTTCGCGCGTCGCAAGCATCAAGTTGCCGGTGATCGTTGCCAAACCGAGTACAATGTCGTCCCGTATTGAAAATCTCAGTCGCGAGGATGCCGCCGACGTCGCACTCACGACGCCGCCAAAGCAGCCGCCGACATAATTCTGGATTAAGTACAAAACGAGCGTGTTGGTAAGTCTTCGTTGTCCGTCCTGGAAGCCGCCATTTTTTTAACTCTGCTCGTCTTGGCTTTAGCCAACTTCTCATCACGAATCCTTCTTGGAGAAGCGCAAAGACTCTTTGCGTACGCACGCTATTTCCGAGAAATAGCGCACGCTAAAATTGCGCACGCAAAGCGCAAAACCTGGTTTGCGTTCGGAGCATGCGCAGTGGCGACGACGCTATTCTTTGCGCACGCAAAGCTTTAGCGTGCGCTATTCTAAAACTCCCTAATGGCAGGTTAAGAGAGCACGCTTACAGTGTCTCCACAAATGTGTCTGTTCATCTGGGCATTCATTGCCGCGACTGTGGTTGCCTACCCGACTTCCAACGGTGTGAGATTGTTAAGCGTCATAGGGACCAGCTTACTCGGGAAATTCTAGAGGCTGTTGAGATAGCGAGGTTGAGTGCAGCATGCGTAAGCAGTCCTTCTGTGGCCCTATCAGAGAAAGAGATGAATTTTCTGGTTCCCTGACCTGCTCGTTTTTGGCACGTACTCTGTACGGCTGTGTTATGGCGCATTTTTTTTTTATTGTTTATAATTTTTTTATTGTTTTATTTTTATTGGTGATGTTTCACATGGGCTGAATTCCTTCTTCTCTTTTGTTCGTGACACCGCAAATATATATTGCGATTTTGCCTTCAATAAACTCAGTTGTAAGTCAGCGCTACACTCTTAAAAAAAAAGGGTATTGTAGTACCCTCCTTAAGGGGGTAACCGACTTGCACACAGGGCAATCCCTTTTGGAGGTATCGTTACCCCCTGCAACGAGGGTGCAAACTTACCCCCTAGGTTAGGGTGCAACATTGCATCCTATTGGAGGTAACCTTAGTTCCTTTTGGTGTTAAAAGTGCATCCTTTCAGGGTCAGCCTTTACCTCCTTTAGGAGGGAATTTCAATCCTTTTGAGAGGTAAGACGACGTAATTGAGGGCGCTGCTTTTACCTCCTTTTGGAGGGAACTATGATCCACTTTGGGGTTAAATACACACGATGAGGAAAACAGCTCAGAAATCGCGGACTACGAAGAACAAACACGATAGTGCTGTGCTGTCGTGTTTGTTCTTCGTAGTCCACGCTTTCCGAGCTGTTTTCCCCATCATGTATAACAGCAACCAACTGGCCCAGTTCACCACCTTATTACAGGTTAAATGCACACTTGATGGAATCACTTTTACCCCCTAAAGAAAGGTACTATGGCCCTTTGTGGGTGTGATAGTACGTGCTTCAAAGGTGGGCCTTATAATAGATGAAGACGGCCTAGTTCTGAAAGTACATGACAATGTTTTATTGTGGCTGTCACAAACAAAATGGCATAAAAATCAATGGCATGACTAGACATCTTATAAAAGTTCTAAGATGAAACCACTAAGCGCAATAAAGACATCTGGAACAACACTTTCGGGGCTCTAGTCGTCGCTAAAGATGATCTAGAGGCAGAATGCAACCAGGACTGCCTCAGCAGGCGACGCGGCTTCGAGGTCTCCCTCCACTGCCACGTAGCTGGGCGCCTCAGGATTAATTAGGCTTGAGTTGACAGCCTCCGGGTAGATTGCACTGCCTGCCTGGAACCAAAAAAATGTGGAAATCATGTGATATGAATTTGAAACATATCATCCCAAATTTGAAGAAACTGTGAAGAAATATTAGATTTTTCTAAGACGCATTTGGAGCATTTGATGGGCCACTGATTCCAGCATTATAAAGCATTGACCATACTTACCAGACGTGACCAGTTTAACTGTTGACTTTTTACCACTGACTAAAATTATCACATGGCGGGTGGTAATCGTAGATTAGTAAGCACTTTGTATTCATCGGTCATGTTTAAATTTGTCACCCCGATTTACTAAGGTGACTAAAAGATCTTAGTCAAAAGGGTACAACTAGTGTAGCAGGTTAGTATATACAAGTGCTGATTGTTGGGCGAGTTGGCATTGTACGTGAAAAAACATGATTGCGCTTTAAGACAAGGACAGAGGAAGAACATACACCACAGAGCGCTACACCACATTAGCTACTCAGCACCACAGCAGATCCCTATGACCGCCAACCCTAACTGCCGAACTTAGGCAAATATGCAAATATTTTTGCCGAAGTGCTCTGACAGATGAAAATTGAATTTATGTTTTATTTAGACATGAGAAGAACAGCACACAAGGACGAAAACACAGAAAAAGAACACACCGAAAAAGACACACTCAAGCGCCTTGTGTGTCTTACTCTAATTTATTTACTCGAAGTATACCCTCAACTTTCTCTGGAAAATGAACGAACACCACACACACAAAGAAAAGATAAAAATCAAGAACCTCATTTCAAGTGCCCAAATGCGAACAAGAACATCAAAATAATATATCTGACAACGCTTACCTGCAGTTGCATCCAAGGTAGCAGGCATCCAGTACCCTCGACGAAATCACCCTACAACGTTGACGCAGTAGGAATGAAATATATTCAATCAACTTCAAATAATGCAAACTTAGCCATCTGACTCGCCTATTGCATGATCAGCTTTTAAAAATCCCTGATGACTCGCAAAAAAAAATGCCAAGACAATATACGTGCTAGTCTCTCTGCCGGCAATAAATTAACGACCTTATTCAGTAATATATTACTATTAATGTTTGCGAAGCGCACGATTAATTTCTGACTGCCGAGTGTTGAACTTCGGCAAATACTTAAAGTTTTTTGCCAAAGTAATTTGCCAGATTAAAATTTAAAATTGAATTTATGTTTTATTTAGACATGAGAAGAACAGCACACAAGCACGAAAACACAAAAAATAACACCGAAAAAGACACACTCAAGCGCCTTGTGTGTCTTACTCTAATTTATTTACTCGAAGTATACACTCAATTTTTTCTCGGAAATGAACAAACAGCACACACACAAAATAAACATAAAGATCAAGAGCCCCATTTCAAGTGCACAAATGGGAACAAGAAATTCAAAATAAAATATCGCACTACGCTTACCTGCTGTAAACAGTGTTAAGAACTGTCACGAGATGCGTCCAAGGTAGCAAGCATCCAGTACCCTCGAGGAAATCACCCTGCAACGTTGCCGCAGGATGAAAGAAATATATTCAATCAACTTCAAATAATGCATACTTGAGCCATATCTAACTCGCCTACTGAATTATTACTTTTAAAAAAACCTGATCACACGCAAAAAAAAAAAAGTCAAGAGAACACTATAATTGCTAGTCTCTCTGCCGGCAACAACTTAATGACTTTATTCCGTAATATACTACTTTTAATGTTTGCGAAGCGCATGAATAATTTCTAACTGCCGAATATCGAACTTCGGCAAATATGTAAATATTCTTGCCAAAGTAATTCGCCAGATTAAAATTGAATGTACGTCTTATTTAGACATGATAAGAACAGCACACAAGGACGAAAACACAAAAAAAAGAGCACCGAAAAAGACACAGTCAAGCGCCTTATGTGTCTTGCTCTAATTCATTTACTCGAAGTATACCCTCAATTTTCTCTCGGAAATCTAATTCATTTACTCGAAGTATACCCTCAATTTTCTCTCGGAAATTTAATTAATTTACTCGAAGTATACCCTCAATTTTCTCTCGGAAATGAACGAACAGCACACACACAAAATCAACATAAAAATCAAGAGCCCCATTTCCAGTGCAAAAAATGGGAACAAGAAAATCAAAATAAAATATCGGAATCCGCTTACCTGCAGTAAGCAGTGTTAAGAACTGTCACGAGATGAGTCCAAGGTAGCAGGCATCCAGTACCGTCGACGAAATCACCCTGCAACGTTGCCGCAGGACGAAAGAAATATATTCAATCAACTTCAAATAATGCAAACTTGAGTTGTATCTATAACTCGCCTACTGAATGATCAGAGTTTTAGAAATGCCTGATCACACGCAAGGAAAATGCCAAGACAATATAATTGCTAGTCTCGCTGCCTGTAACAACTTCATGACCTTATTCCGTAATATACTACTATTAATGTTGTGCGAAGCGCACGAATAATTAACTCAGACATTTATATTCGGTATTTCAAGGTAACGGGACATTTGACCAAACTATTTATTAAACCTCGTTAAATTAAAAAAAAAAAAAAAAAAAAAAAAACAACGTTGATATTAAAAATCAGCGTTTAACCCTGTCTTTTCCAAATATCAACGACGTTGAGAATAAATCGCGCCGGTTGGCCGGTGCCGCCAATGAATGCCTGCGGAAAAAAAAAACACCTGATGAAATTTTTAAATATTTGATCAGATCCTCAATGTAACGTCCGACGCGACACGCCAACGGCCCCAAAACAGAAAACCTCATACCCCCTCACGCCTTAAACGTAGGCGACCCCCCATTCAAAAGGCGCCTTCGCCCGGCCGCCCCGCTCGCCGAACCGCCGCTTTCCCACTTCCTCCACCCGCACACACATACACCGGGAAAAGCTGCTGGCTACGCCACTGGTTAGCGTATGTCAACCTTCTAAATATGCGCTAGTGCAAGCGACAGTCGATCCTGTTCTTGCTCTTTATGAACTTCGATGGTCTAAACCGTGTCTGCGTTCGCGCCACATACTAATTTTATCGAACGCTCGACGCCTTCAAACGTGCCAACATGTCCGCCAACCCTTTGTCTAAAGAAGACGGGGGTCGCCTTCCCGGGCGGTCATAACCGACGCCAACTGCCGACCGCGCAGAACATTTCCTTACCTGCATACGGTGCACACAACTTGGATCTTCGACTGAAGTCAATCCAGCGCTCTCGGTGACCTCGTAAGAAGAGACTGAGCCGAACAGAACAATAAAGAACGTTCCTGCGCTGGGACGCCTCCGTCGAACATTCGAGAAGGAAGACCGTTATGCCGACACGACCAGCCGCGTCGGCGGGGAAAGCTTCGACGCTCCCGGGCGGCCGAGCGCCTGCTCGGCCGCCCGGGAGCGTCGAAGAATCACGTGCCATACGAGGAGACCAATTAGCGAACTCGTTTGCGCCTCCCACAGCCAATCGCAGCGCCTAGGCTTTGGCAGTGCAAAACAGGTGCACCCACTGGGAGGTAATACATGCCTCCTCTGCGCTCCTTCGCGGCGAACTTCACCTGGCAGCACCGCATTCTTAGTGTCTGCTGCGTCTGAGGAGGTAATCAAGCGGGGCGCTTTACCCCTGGTCGGGAGGAGGGTGGTAAAGGCGGTCTGTTACCTCCTTTTGGTCCCCTTTTTTCTAAGAGTGTACGTCCGTGTCACTTCTTTGTCTGGCCCTCGTCTTTTCGCGCTGTTTTTAATTCCGAAGTATGTACCAACTCGCCCAAGTCTCAACTTTGGTTTCAAAGCACGTTTCGAAGCATGCAAAGGGGAAGGACGCCAGGACAACGATCAAAAGCCGCACGGTAACTGCATCAACTATGGCGGCGCTCCAGTTAGCGCTGGCTTCCACAACGTGCTGAAACAGAGGCTACGATCGTTATAAAATGAGCTCCAACCCTTAAAAATGGCCACTCCTGCAATTTTTGATGCTAAGACTGTCTGTGGATACCTCCCCCTGCGTTCTGAAACAGTAAATGCGTCGCTAACGCTGGCCATCGGCGATGCAGCAGACGCCGCCATCTTGTCGCGCGTCTCTACTCCCGCGCTCTTGGTCCCGCGCGCCTCTCGCTGCTTTTGCTGCCGCGCTTTTTGCTCCCGCGGCTGCTTTTGCGCCTGCGCGTCTTTCGGTTTGTCCCGGACCAGTGCAGTTAGTCCTCAGCATTTGCGCACGGTACCAAGCACGAACCAGATGGTCTCTTCAGGGAGCAAATGGGAGTTCAGAGGACCAAATGCTGCCGTTAGTCCTTTGAGACCATCTTTTTTCTTAGAGTGCATCTTTCAGCATCTGTAGACGCGCGATAACGAAACGTCTGAAAAAAGAAAATCTAAACTAAAAAGAAAATTACGCAGCTCGCGACCTCAGCGTCCCATTAAACATTCATTTCAGTTTTATTATTTAATTGTTCTCTTTCATAGCTTCCGTGAGCCCGTACGTTCAATACCACCTAGAAGACAAGGCCTGCGCATGACGTTCTGTTAGTAGATCGTCCACGCGCCCCAAGCGGCAAACAGGCTGAAGCTTGACGAGAGTAGGGGCCCCGCGGTGCGCGGGCGAAAGTGATCGCAACGCCCCTATCTTCGTCTCAACCTAGCATGGGCCAGAGTAGTGCCACTAAATAAGCTACGCCTCAGAGTAACGACACTTGGCCATATTGTGGCTTAAAATCATGGTTGCCAGTCATCTGAAGCTTTATCTGAAATCACAGGAAACGCTTTTTTCCGTCCTCCACAAACGTTAAAACAGTCCGCGACAAAGAAAAGCAATATTACATGAGCTTCCTAACACCGAATCGAATATTGAGGAAGTCGCACTTTTGAATCATGACGATCTGCAGTTGCGTCTGCCCTGCACAAGCCCCAATATGGCGGCGCCCACAACAATGTCGAAGAACGGAGTGCCGATACTCTAAGCGCAGCTCATTTAGTGGCTCTAGGCCAGAGCTCTGGCATGGGCTATTGTCACCCGTGCGTGCTAAAAGCGCGAGCCAGTTGCTTTGGATGAAGCCTCGGTGGCTGCACGAGCGCTCGTGCAGCGAGTGCTCCAGTCAAGACTGTCAAGTCTAGCCGCTTGCGTTTGCACAGCCTTCGCAGTTAGTTCATGCTATACTTCGTCTCACCTTAGTATGGACTATTGTTAGGCGCGCGTGCTAAAAGCGCGAGCTAGTCGCTTTGAATGAAGCCGCGGCGGCTGCACGAGCGCTCGTGCAGCAAGTGCTCTAGTCAAGGCAGCCAAGGCTGGCCGCTCGCGCTAGCACAGCCTTCGCGGTTAGTCCATGCTATACTTCGTCTCACCTTAGTATGGACTATTGTTAGCCGCGCGTGCTAAAAGCGCGAGCTAGTCGCTTTGAATGAAGCCGCGGCGGCTGCACGAGCGCTCGTGCAGCATGTGCTCTAGTCAAGGCAGTCAAGGCTAGCCGCTCGCGCTAGCACAGCCTTCGCAGTTAGTCCATGCTAGGGTGAGACGAAGTATAGGGTGAAACGAAGTATAGTCCATGCTAAGGTGAGACGAAATATAGCAAGCTAGCAGACGAATTCTCCGCAACGATTTCAGTCTTTCCCTATTTCCGTGCAAGGTGACTAATGAAAAAAAAAAGATGTCACGGGTATTCGCTGCTTTGAATGTTAAACAATAGGTGCCATCTCATAAGTGAAGGGCACTTCCTTCGCGTGGGAACGATGTTAGAGCTTTCAGGTTGCAATTTCGGGGCCCTCCTGAAGAAAACACTCCGTCACAACTTATGTAAGCGAGGCAAAGCACGAATGTACCTTCGCACTGTTTTTTGAAAAAAGGGCAATGTACAAAATTTTTAGAACGTAGCTACGTTTGAATTTTACTGTTCTTATCAATCGATTTGTTTCGTTGTTGCAGTACCCATTTCTCTTGAATGTCTTGCTTATAACCGTTCTGTCTAATAGGCGAAAAGGATGAAGAAGCAAAAGGCAATTTCGAACCACGTACGTTATTGCGATGTCTGTATGCTCTGGAAGAAGTCGATGGCGCACATGCAAGTCTGACGCTATTACTGAAATTAATAAAAGCGCAGTTACAAGAAAAGCAGACTTCTTGCGCGTCCAAAAGAAAAAAAGAAAAGAGGAGAGCGCCCGAGTGCCAATTAAGGTGATTTCGGTCACGTCATATACGGTGCACTAATTCTGATTGTTAAGCCGGGAACACATTTGCGAAAAAACGAACCGAAAATCGGAGAGAAATCGGACGCTGCGAAAATCGTAGCTTGCGATTTTCGGAAGACAAGCCACATGAGGTGGAATGTTTCGTGCTCCGACTTCAGGAGTCGGTTCGGTAGTCTGGCGAGCTGGCGTCCCATATTTCGCGCCTCTTAAAAACTTCAGCTATTAAAACCTCGTTGAATGCCACGCGAGCCTTTGTACCACCAACCTTTGATAGAGACAGAAGGGGTTTTCTACGAAGGTTGATATGAGAACGCAGGGATGGCATACGATGTTCCTGCGCTGCTTCCGAAGCTGCATGAGCCGCCATGTTGCGAGCCGATCGTATCTTTTCGTTCCGTCCTGTTCCGGGCTTTCACTCACCGAGCTCCTCCGCCCCGAATTCGGAGGCGCCGTGCGAAAATATCTGGCGCTGCAGATCTTTCGAACCGCTCCCGATTTTCGGAAAAGGGGAGGAGCAAGGGAGGAGCCTAGCTGCCGTGCGATTTTCGTGTGCGGTTTTCGCACAAAATTCGGCTTTTTTTCGCAAATGTGTTCCCGGCTTTAGCGCCGAGACGACGAACGTCTTCGTCGTCTTCTACGGTAAAAGCCGGCGCCCGTTGGACCGTGAGCAACTCCTTCCATTTTTTGAAAGTCTACTTTATTTTTATTTTTGAGGAGACGCTATGCCGTCGCGTTCTTTCTTCCTCCTGCTATTATGTTGTTGTTGTTTTCCCCTTTTTGTTTACTTGACGTTCGAACCATCGCGTACTTTGTTTTGCCTTTTTTGGCTTGGTTTTTTGCTTTCTTTCCTTCACTTCCGTGGTTACTACCGCCAGTCCGTCTGCTACGCTGTGCACGGGCATTTTGAGGGCCGTCTGCAACTTTGTTGTTGTTGTTTTCGTCCACTGTCGTCTGCGATAACCTCCTATTTTCGCCTTCGATTGAGTTGCTAATCTGAAATCTTCATATGGGTGCTTTTTGGTATATATTAAATATATTAAAAAGTGCAAGCTCGTTATACATTTATATTCAAATTTAATTTGTCTAGGCCGGAACGTCTGCTGTGGGTCATCGTTTGTTGATCAACCAGCCGCCTTTGGGCATACACGATTTGGAGATGGCAGGCATGTCATGTGCTGTTAGAAAATACTTCTTCCGCTTACCGAAGACCGACCAAACATGAGTAATTAAGTTGCTGCAGCATTCAAATTAAGCTGAAACAAACAACTAAAAAAAAAAGAAAGAAGCTCCTCTTTTTTTTTCCTTATAAGCGCCGCATGATCGTCGTCGTCGAAGGAGTTTTTTGCTGGGTGATTTGTATCTTTCTATCGTCTGCAAAATTTTCTGTTTTATTTGCCGTTGTTCGCTACCTGTCCTTCATTTCTTTTTATTTTCGTCTGAGAAGGGGACCCAATCTTTATTGCAAAATTGGAAAATGTTTGCACGGCCATTTTTCTTGTTACTTTTTTGTTCTTGTTGTGCTGCAGCCGCTGGTGCGCTTGCTCTGGTAATCTTAACATGTTGTTTGCGCACGTTTTAATGATCACCTATTTAGGTAAGAAACTGTGACAACACAGTTTGTAATGCATCAACAGTAACCTATTCCGACGTAGTTCGAGCAGCTAAACGCCTTTCTTCCGCTTCTCATATGCGCTCCAAACTCGTGTGATCCGCTGAGTGGCATTGAGACCGCTAAATAGACTGCTCTATCTTTCTTTATGCGCCCGTTGTTATTTGGTTGTCGCTGCAGTTGCGATCAGTGGATTGCGCTTCGCAAACGGACTGACCGTAATGAACTGTTTCAGCTGCGCGCCCCCGTGCAGCCGAGGTGAGACCCACGGGGGCATTGCGAGGGCACCCCAATTTGGGCATGTACACGCGTTGTCCCCGTACACTCTAAAGAAAAAAAGGGTGTCACCTTACCCCCTTTTGTCTCATATAATGCACCCCAAAGCTTCACCTTGACGTACAACACACTATAGTCGAACAGAAGGCCCAAACATTTACGAGAGGCTTGATAACGGTGCGATTTAACTTATTAATTAGCTAAAGTACGTATCAAGGACCGCAGAGAGAAAACACTCAGGTTTTGCAGTAGGGCCAAGAAAACCCCGCATATTTTTTTTTTTTTTTTTTTTTGCAGTTAGTAAAACGTACATTTGATATGTTAATAAGTTGTACCTCACGGCTATGAAGCCTCTCATGAAAGTTAATAAAGTCAGATCGACGTCAGTGCGCTGTACGTCGAACTGAAGTTTGGGGGTGTATTGTATCGGACAAAGGGTGTAACAGTACACTTTTTTTTCTGAGAATGTAGGGACCAGATCTGTGCTAACTCTGAGCCCGTACAGCCGTGGAAACGTCCACGGGGGCATTGTACGTGCTGCAAAAGTTGGGAATGCCCATGCGTTTTCCCCGTAGAGCCACTTCTCTGCTAACTCTGCCCCTGATTAGCCGAGGTAGAACCCACGGGGGCGTTGCGCGGGCAGCCCACACACTAAAACTTTTTACACCCTTAAGGGTGTACACCAGTTTGTCCCAGAGCTCACACCCTTAGGGTGTTCAGCCAAACACCCTTCATAATGGGTGCTTGCTAAACACCCTTGGTAAAGGGTGCTTGGCATGGAATGGGCGCCCGCTGGGGTGGCCCAGTGGATGCTGGGCCACCCCAGCCAATCCAGCGCCGGGAGAGTATCATGCAACGTTTTGGTTATGTGGAGTTCAAGCTCACATGACACTCTCTCGATGCTGGATTGGCTGGTAGCGTCCGCCGCGCTCAGACCAAAGCTGAAATGAAGTATAGGCCCCAGTAAATATTTTATAGGAATGTGTCCAATACACATATCAGAACTTGTAAATTGTACAAAAATCATATAAGGTATTGCACATTCTTATTATATGATCCTCAGCTTATCATGTTTACTAAACACACTTACTTTTTTCAATTGGGGGGGATTGCCACATCACCACATACAAGGCACGTGATGAAGAAATAAGGAGTAACATTGAACATAACTCACTTCATGAAGAAGTAATACAAAGGAGCTCCTGGCAAGCCACATCATAACCATGAGGGCAATTGGTAGTGCTTCCGGTGCCCCCCTTTCTCCAACTCCAAGTGAGCAAGCAGTGGCCCCAAGCATCGTACTGCACGGCTAAACCATCGTTATAAGCATCATGGGCTGTTACAAACGAAGCATGTGGAGCTTTCCTGTTTGGAGATCAAGTGGCAAGTTTTGTCTCTGAGGATTGCAGGAAACACGCTTCACTTATCACTTATCTCCTTATGCGCATCTGTTTACTAATTGGAAGCATGGTGGTCTAGCCTTTGACTCAACCACAGCAGTATCTCAGTAAGTGAAGCTCATTATGACATTAATTAGAATGTGTTAAATGGAACATTTATTGCATCCTAAAGGACAAATGAAAAATACAATGTATGCCATTCCTTGACATAAACAATGCCATATGCCAACATGTAATGAAAAATATCACAGAATTCTCACGTACAAGGAAATTTATAAAGTTCTGGAAGACGACTAGGCACCTCGCCTACAGGAGGTCGGCATAAGTTATCCCAACATTTAAAGACCGAAAAAGAAAACATGCCTTCATAAAACCTTCTATCATTCGTTGTGTGAGAAAAACAAAAATTAACCTGATAATACTGGCGAAAAAAGTGCACTATACATGAAAAATACAATGTACGCCTTTCCATGACATAAACAATGCTATCTGCCAACATCTAATGAAAAATACCACAAAATGAACTTGCACTTTAAACCAAAAAAGCAAATGTTTCAGTAGAGAAGACGCTATACTGTCGCAAAGTTCTGGAAGATGACTAGGAATGAGGAACCTGCACAGCTAAATTATAAGCACCTCGCCTAAAGGATGTCGCCATAAGTTATACATCTAAAGACAGAAAAAGAAAACATCTAAATTTTAGCAAAATAAAAATTAACCTGATAATACTGTCGCGAGAAGTGCAATATACACATACAGGGTGTTTAACAAAAATTGGACTAAATTCGATATTGCGAAAACTACAAGTCGCAACATAAAAAGGCTTGTGTCGTTTTGGTCCTGGGCCAGAAGCCTAGTTAGGAAAATGATTAAAAACCTGGATATTTAGATTATTAATTATTTTTGAGTAATTGACTTTTTTAATATTGTGTTTAAGGGCATGGTTGCAATTAGAAAATTGCTCAGCATCATCGAAAAACACTAAATCATTAAATTGCAGAAGGATAGGACGCACACGCAGCATTTTACGGCTTTTTGAAAAACCATACAAATTCGACCGGTTTTAAGTTTCGGTTTGCAATCAGAGCACATCTCGGCCCCGATTGCACCGCGTCCCGTGGAGAAATGGCGCAACCAACGCAGCAGAGGCTGGTTGCACCATTTCCCCACGGGGCGTGGTGCCGTCGGGGCCGAGATCCGCTCCAATTGCAAACCAAAACTTAAAACCCGTTGCATGTGCGGTCTTTCAGAAAGTCGTACAATGCTGCACGTGCCTTCTATCCTTCTGCAATTTGTTGATTTAGTGTTTTTCAATGATGCTGAGCAACCTTCTAATTGAAACCATGCCCTTAAACACAATAATAAAAAAGTTTATTGCACGAAAATAATTAACAATATAATTATCCCGGACTTCAATAATTTTCCTAAATAGGCCCCGGGCCCAGGACCAAAACGACACAAACCTTTTTTGGTTGCGACGCGTAGTTTTCGAAATATTGAATTTGTCCACCTTTCGAGAAACACCCTGTATAGCCTCCCGAGACCCTGCGTCCACCAGTGTAAATAATGGGTTTTGAATTGTTGTTAAAAAGAAAAAAAAAAAAAGCCGTCACCGCACACAGGAAAGGATGCATGTCCACCGTCATGGACATAGTCTGTGCTGCCATCTGGAGGAGTGTTGAGCAAACAGCACTGAAAACTGGTTGCTGGCTGTTCCAAATGGCGACCTGCAGCACTCGCACGTTCTACAGGCGACGCCAAGGTATGTAATCAGTTAACGTGATTTACACAAACGAAGGCTGTGTTTGAACAAGTAACCGGCGATATGTAAAACGAACGAGGAATTACAATCGGGGAAACATCACAACATGAAAATATTGCTATATAATCTTAGAGACACTTTTGAGTATCTCCAGTTCTGTACGAAAATGTATTTGTGAAATCTATTTGTATTTCAACAGTGAAATACTTCGGCGATGCAATATGATACGCTGCTAGAATTGCGTATCTTATTACATTTATTGTTTGGAAATGAGTACAGGTTTGGAGATAAAAAAAAAAATAGAAGCCACGCCAAAAATCTGACGCATCACTGGTTTGTTTTCACAATGAGTGAGTTTTTGCTTTGCTATCACATCTCGCTTTAACAGTGGCCGGCTATCTTTCTGCAGACAGCAGACGTCCTGTGTACATCTGAGGTTATTGTTTGGGTAAGAGGACACCAAAAAATGCACAGATGAGAAACAATACGTGACACCGCTTTGTCAGGCAGTGTCATCGGTCGCCAGTGTTCATTGGGTGCGATAATGGGTTCCTATCGGTATCAGCGAACATAGCCAAGGGCAGGCAAGTTTCAAATAGAAAAAGGGACAAACATCAACAGAAAGCGGGGAGCTCAGGTGCTAAAATCTATGTCGGCCACGGAGGCACCCTTCTCACCTCGCCACCCTGCATTTATGAACCATATAGGGCTGCCGACTGACCATAACGGTACATGCTGATATTTGTTCCTTGGACAATGTTAATTTTTTTTGCTTCCTCCTCTACACTGTAAAAACCCAAGGATAAAGGTTACAGAAAACAGCGTAAATAATATTGTATTGTATTTAGCTGTAAAAATTAATTTTCTCGAGCTACTTTTTGTGTACAGTCACCGGCCATATGAGCTCCCCCGTCCGAACACCAACCGGTGCAGCGAAAATCCAGCATGCAGCGGTTGACGGCTGTGGTTTCCAACGGTGGAGGGGGTAATTGCACAAAAACAAGTGCTCGTGATAATATATTTCTACAGCTATCTATGAGACGATGTTGTGTTTGCACCTCGCTGCGCCCCTCGAACTCGTGACAGACAAAGGTGTTCTGAAAAAATATTCAATGAGCTGTAATACTGTTGAAATTTGGGCTAGTTGGTGAAGCATGTTTACGGCTAAAACAGCGCGAACAATGACACAGGACAGAGGAGATGTACACAGACGGAGCGCTGACTGTCAACTGTTTCTTTTTAAAGAAACGCCCAACGGCGTGGTCACACCAAACAAAAATTACATCCTCAAGCCCCTCAAAAATGCCATTTCACAATCATAAAGAGCTATCGAAGGCACGCTAACACAGTTGTCTTTGAACTTGGAAATGTAAAAGGCTTCACATTGCCTCCCTAGTTCGTTGGTGACTGTGTCTTCCCAGGACCGTGGTATCTTCCAAAACCGGAGAACAACCACATCTGTCGCAGTGAACCGCCATGTTCCCTGACAGAGATGCTCTAATTGAACACGCGTGTTCACGTAATCTATCATTAATGCAGCAACCGGTCTGGCCGATGTACACTTTTTTACAAGTCAGGGGAATACTGTGGACTCCCCCCCCCCCCCCCCCCGCAAAGAACAAACTTGTTTTTATGCTTCTTATCACATGCGGCCCTGACAACAGATCCCCTCTTCACCCTCGCGCATAATCGTCCCAGCTTGGCCGGTGCTAAGAAAACGACAGGAACATTGTGGCGTTGCGCTACTTTCTTTAACCTCTGCGCCACCTTATGGATATGGGGCACCCACCACCGGTTTCAACGTAGACTTCCTACTCATAACTACCTCCGGATATCTCACCCTCCTCAAGAGGCACTTGGCCACACCTACCAGGAGATGGCCAGGATTGCCGCCCTCCAAAAGTTTGTTAGCCTGACTACAAAAACTCGTCGTCATTTGGTGAGGACATGACTTGACGAGCGACCCCCAAAGACTACTGGATACGATTCCCCTTGTAACTATTTTTGAATGACTCGAGTCGAACGGAAGCACACCTTTCTTCGACCTGGGACAGTAGCACCAACACACGTGGGAGTCCGAGAAAGTTAACTTAATGTCTAAAAACTGTAGAACACCCCCAACAGGATCTTCTTTAAGTGACGTATTCCTGTTCAGGTGTGATAGACATAGCCGGAGATTTAGGAAGTGACGTCATCCGTGTATTTAGGTACGTAGATGACTTTTTGGTGTTGTTCCAAACTGGTTCTGGCCGGAACAGAGGGGGTGTGGTTGTAGAAATGTTGGACGTGTTCAAGGGTCATGCCAGTGGGTTGAAATTCACCAGGGAAGACCCTGTTGGGGTGTTCTACAGTTTTTCTACAGCTACAAGTTTGTCCCTTGCACGAGGGGGGGGGGGGGTCTACAGTATTCCCCTGACTTGTAAAAAGTTTACATCGACCAGACCGGTCGCTGCATTAATGATAGATAACGTGAACACGTGTGTTCGATTAGGGCATCTCCGTCAGGCAATCTGGCGGTTCACTGCGACAGATGTGGCTGTTCTCCGGTTTTGGAAGATACCACGGTCATGGGAAGACACAGTCACCAACGAACTCGGGAGATAACTGGGGCCTTTTACATTTTCAAGTTCAAAGACAAATGTGTCAGCGGGCCTTCGATAGATCTTTATGATTGTGATTTGGCATTTTTGAGGGGCTTTAACTTGTGACGATCATGTGACGGTCATGAGTCGTGATGTAATTGTTGTTTGGTGTGACCACGCCGTTGGGCGTTTCTTTAAAAATAAACAGTTGACAGTCAACACTCCGTCTGTGTACAACTTCTCTGTCCTGTGTCCTTGTTCCCGCTGTTTTGCCCGTAAACATACAATGAGCTGCCTACGTTAAGAGAAGAGCAATCTCGGTGGCCCAGAAAGTAACCTGCGGCTGCTGGATGACTTGATGTAAACGAACCCGGAATTCGCGGGCTTGGAGAGAGGTGCAGAAACTATGATATTAAACTGAAAAGTTAATAATCTGAAATCATTATCCAATTTAAGCCCAAATTCTATGATTCGCACATGCCTATTATTTTCTGTATGAAGCCAAAGGCAAACCAAGTAGTAGTCCGTTGAATTTATTGCCGAATAGAATACATTTTGAGTACCAAACTGGATGCTTTGCTTATGTTTGAAAGGTTGTGATAAAAAATGCAATACCTAATTGGGTGAAAAGCAAAGCTTTGTAAGAATTATGTGCGTGATTACATTCTACAAGTCGTTTTACCCGTAGACACAGCATTCTATTTGATTGCTAACAAAATTTGTAAAAAAGGCCGCGAGAGTTATGTCAATGTCATCTTCACTGCGTGTTCGTAAGACTAGGCGGACATTAGTAAAGGGGAAAACCGTCACAGTATGTTGACTAATTGACCAAAATCTGTTAGCTTTGTAATTAATGGCTTTACGGGCCATGTTGCAACTGCAGTGTTAAAAGCGAGTCAATATTAAAGGCTATCCCGATTTAAACAATTCACGAAAAGCCAAGCGGCTTCGAGATAGGCATTGTCCAACTTTTGCATTTTTAATGTCGGATGCAAAAACCGCGCTCAGTTTGAGCTCAAGAATTTGTGCCGTTAATGGTGGGTAGAAGAGTGACATAGTCCTACCAGGCACGTCGTCACTATCTCGACAGTGTGTCCTTGGTGGATGCATCGGCGTCATACTTCCAAGAGAGTGAAGGTGCGTTTGAAGCCACCCCATCCGCACAACATCCTGACGTCTTCTGAGCGCAAGATTTTGGAATCGGGTGACTAAAAGACAGATGTTTAGCACTGAATATCTCGAAACTTGTTGCCATTCGCAAATTGTGTCAATTGGGTGAGTCTTTAATATTCACTGCATTTGAAACTAGAATTGAAACATGCCCCATAAAAGCATTAATTAAAAATATTATTAAAACCTTTTGGTAAATTAGTTTTGATTAACATACTGCGACGGTCATCCCCTTACCTAATGTCCTCCGAGCCCCACAAACACACAGTGAAGGCGGCATCCAAATAACACTCACACAGTTTTTTTTTTTAATTATTTTGTTTTATTTAAAATAGAAAGTTTTGTATTGATGTATATATAAATACCAGGTGCATGAGCATGCAGCCGTGCACCATCCCACCATAGAGGTCCACTTTTCCTAACGTAAAATTAAATAAAGCTGGACAAGGCCAGTTTTACATAAACCCCCAGCGCGGCATGTACCAAGGTCTACCAGAAATGATTGCTTACCTCATAGAACACTCTGTGCAGCTTGAAGAGAGCGGCTTGCAGTCTTTGACGGTGGGTCTACCCGCTTGGTTCAGCTGGGACCTGCAATAAATTTAATACAGGTTGCCAAACACAACAATGAGAAAGCCAGTAATACATCACTAGAAAGCCAGTAATACATCACATCAAGGACCACTAGAAATTCTCGCCCACCTCATAGAACACTTCATGCGACAAAACCCTGCATTAACGACCGATTCAACTTAGTATAAATGTTGCAGAAAAATAAGGATCTATATTCAGCTGTGTCGAAACACGTGATCTAATGTAATAATTGTGTGTCCTTATAGAACACTACTCAAATATTTTTGACTAAAGAGAATGACCACAAGTATATACTGAAAGAATCAGTAACAATGATGAAACCTAGAAATCTGTTGAATGCCTTCCCTGTGTTTTGCCATAGAGTGGAGGAAGTTTCTTGGTCTATATTTATTTTAGAAACAGGCATGATGTCCGTCTGTTCTTTTTTTTTTTAATCTTGATGTTGTGCATGATATTTTTATTTCCTAGGTTGAAAGCTGGAGGGCATTCCCTGTTGTTTGTTTAATCACATTTACCCAGATGTTAGTAGGTTGCTTCTTTGCATTTACTGTCCTTGGGTATATTAGGGGTTGTGAACAGTATAATGCTGTAAAGTCCAGGAAGAAATTCTTTTTGTAGAGGGGTGGTAAGCAGAAGATGAATTGTAAAGAGTGACTCCATGTCTTCTTCTATGTTTCCTCTTTTGGGTCGCCTATTATTTTTTGGTCTATTAAAACTCAGCATTGTTTGACACTTCTCTGCGTCTGTGTCATCCTTCAGAGAACCAGTCTTGAATAAATTATTCGTGTTTAGCCTGTATAGCTAGCTCGCCCCCTCAATTTCGTTTATTAATAAATGACTGTAGGATTCAACTGTAAGCACAGTGTTAATGCATTCAAATAAATAGCAGCATACTTGTGTTGACTAGTGCTGATGATTGGACCAGTTGGTAGCAAAAATTAAAAAGAAATCATGAAGAATATGGGCACAGAGAATACGAACGCAACACAGTGCTGTGTTGATCTCCTCCTTGTCCGTGCGATTCACACTCTGTGATTTTAATAATATATTTTTTTTTATATTTACTGCTTGGTATAGTAATCTGTATAGGGGTTCAATGGAACGACCCACCTGCCATTGCATTCACTTTAGGGCAGCTCCCCCTTCCTCATGGTGCCATCGTTGAGGAAGTGCTGGGCCGGCGTCACTCTTACTCTTGTGGTGCAGTTTCCCAGGCTCTCAGAGGTTGCACGCTGCCAGTCAAACTGAGTCAGGCCTGCCAGCCCTGCAGGAAACGTCAATTCCACTCTTTTAGACGTATACACCCACATTTTGCGTGTACCTGAAAGAAGCTCTAACAGAGAGGAAACAATAGGATTGGCCCTTTTTGAATGCATTCTTTTCTTTCGCTGAGAACATACATACAAGTCACACGCTATTGTACATACAATGATGCGGCTTAATTTATGAAGACCACTTTTTTATATAACTTTGAGCTCTTTGAGAAAAGATTCAATATAATGGGTTGGACATAAATGGCTGCTATGAACTGTCCTGTACATTTACGTATTACCCGATATCATAAAAACAGTGGAGCAGAGTATGGCTGTACTGCACCAATTACGAATTTGTAACCAATTAATAGTTGGCATTTATTTATTTATTACTATTGGATATTAGTCTTTTGTCAGAAAAAAATAACCGGGCGAGTCGGTACGGTTGTAGTCTTTCAACTCCATCGAATATTCAGGTTTGACATTAGCGTTTCAGTTAATTTTCCCCCTTTTTTCATGTTTTTGCTCTTTCTAGCTGCTCTGCTTTTTGTAAGGGCTTTCGCCACCACTAAAAAACGTGACATCCAAACTTTTTCCTTTTTACATAACACAATTGTAAACTTGGAAAGTGTGCCGGTTCCGCAAACGCGAAGATACCGCGCGTCTCTACGGCACAAGCATTAGCTTAGGTAAAAAAAGCAAGCTGCTCGCTCTAGTAACGTTTTTCTCGCTCCCGCCTTATGAAACAAATCGGGGGCGAGCGGCTATTGGTACAAGACGTCAGAACTAACATGACCTGTGATTAACACTTTGGAACGGCGACTGAATGCTTGAACGTCCGTCAGACGGCACTTCAACGCTCCGCAGAAGCGTCGTTGGACGGCGCCCAGGAGATGCCCACGGTGCCGCCGCACGGGAATCCTCACACCGCGGAGCGAGCCACAGGTTTTGAAGAAGACGCGCTCCTTTCAAATAACGAAATAACACAGGACAGAAGCATAGTTAAAATGAAGCATAGCTTAGCAAGCACACGGTACACGACAGTTTGAAACAGCAGCCCACTTCGCAGAAACAAAAGAAAGTTGCTTACCGGCGTTTGCACGAGCCGTCCATGCTGTCCTGAACTTACGGCGTTGGCCAAGACGCAGCGTCTCCCAGCTCTCAGTCATTGCTTTCTAGTCTTGAACACGGTATTCATAAGGAAGATGTCTAAAATATCCGCTAAAACGTCTATAACGTAAAAAGAAAGGAGATTTCCGAAGCCGCTGGAACTCCAACGGCCGTCCGGACGCAGCCCAACTGGCCCAACGGAAGCTGATTGCAATAGCGATGGTCTTGCGCACTCTTCAAGAGTTTTCCATTTTATTATTTTTATTTTTTTTAGAATGATACTAAGCAAATCATTATCGCATTGGTAACAGTAAGAATGTCACTACAATAATAATGTAAGAAAATTATAAAAGTTAGTGAATCTTAGGTTTTATTTAAACATTTGGTTGTTTCTTTTTTGTGTAAACTGAAACCGAAACTAACTCAAGCAACGTTTCCTTCGTTATATTTGTTTGCGCGCGTGTGGGAGCGTGCATACGCGTGCGTGTGTATGTGCGCGCGCGTGTGGATGCGTCCGCATGTGTGCGTCTGTGCTTGTGTGTGCGTCTGCGCGCGGGCGTGCGTTTGCGCGTGCGTTTGCGCGTGCGTATGCGTGTGTAAGTGTGTCTGTCTGCGCGCGCGCAAGCGTCTGCTTGTGCGTTCTATTGAACTGCAGCAGCAAGAAGACCAATTGGATGTTCCTGGACACTGTTAAAAACATTAAAATATTATTATTATTATTATTATTATTATTATTATTATTATTATTATTATTATAAAAATAATAATGATTATTATTATCATTATTATTATTATTGTTGTTGTTGTTATTAAAACATAGCCATATAATTTTCTATAGGGGGGTAAAGAAAGTGTATTGGTTCGTATTCTTTAGACTCGGGATCATAGAATTTGTTATAGGCGGGAAAAGAAAATTGATTGGTTCCCAGTCTTTAGACGCAGGGCCCTAAACTTTTTTTATAGCTGGCTGTAGCTGTATTTATGAATTTCTAAGGCCGACTATACAGGGCTACGGGGGGTGATAGCCTGCCATTGAATTTTCCATAGACGACCATAGACCATTTTTGTATGGGATGTCTCGGAGTGGTTTATTATGGGTTCTGCGCGCCTCTTTATGTGTGTGAGTTATTGTGCATGTCCTCATATTCTCAAATGAATATTTCACCCAGGTTGACATGGTCATGCGACAGTTTCTAGCAGCATGTCATGAATACTGTAAACGACTTCATTTTCGCGGGCTCAAATTTTCGCGAATCGGGCCAAAGCTGAAATTTTGAAATTATTCGCGAGTTCTAATTTTCGTGAATCGAGTGTAGCTTCCGTAGCGTTCACATATTGTCAGGGGCGGATCCAGAACTCCGTTTTGGGGGGGCCGGGGGCGGAAAAATTTAAGGATACTATTCTCCCATTCTTTCTTGTGCAAGGGGGGTCCACCCATGTCAAATTGCCCTCCGAGAAGGGGAGAGGGAGGGGGGTCGACTTTCTTTGGGGGGGGGAGGGGGGGAAGCGGCCGCCCCCGTCGCCCCCCCCCCCCCCTTGGATCCGCCACTGCATATTGCCCGAATTGTTCGCGGGACGTATTTTTTGCGAAATGTAGGCGATTCGCGAAATTCGCGAAAATTAGGTCCCCGCGAAAATTTAGTCGTTAACAGTATTTGTCAAACATTTTTACTATATTTTGATTTCATGTTGTGTTGTCAGATATAAACTCGAGACTAACTGATGTTCTTACTGTACACTTCCAACAATAAATATTTGTAAAAAAATGCTAGTATTGAGCATTTCTCCCTGGTTTCCAATTTCTGAGCATGGAGTGTATTTTAAGAAAATTAAATATAAGCTCATATATCAAAATTTTGTTTGCAAACAAAAACGTTGTATGCAAAAGAGGCACTTTATTATCAACTAGTTGCATGAATTACAACTGACATTATAAAAAACTCGACTGCTTACAACCGTTGCTTTTCAAGCAGAAATCGAACCTGTACATTATGGAGAGAGCCATATACTTATAAGCTTTCCAAAACCATTTCATATTATTTATTTAGCACCCTCTTCTACACCCTTCTTACACCCTTCACTAAATGGAGGGTGTAACACGAAACAGCACCCCTTTCGGTAAAATTATGATGGTGTATTACTAGGTTTTAAGGTGTTAAAAAGGTGTAGCCGAGGGTGTAAGTTTCTATAACACCCCTTTTACACCCTTAAAGGTGTAAAAAGTTTACTGTGCACACTTTAAAAAAGGGGGTAAAAGAGTGTATTGTTACACCCTTTGTCCCATATAATACACCCCAAAACTTCAAATTCGACGTACAGCGCCCTCTAGTAGAACCGACGGCCCCAAATTTTACGAGGGGCTTGATAGCAGTATGGTACAACTTATTAAAATAGCTAATGTACTTGTTACTGACTACCCCAAAAAAAAATAATCGGGGTTTTCCTGGCCCTACTGTAAAAACTCAGTCTATTCTTTATGTGTTCTTTTATACGCACTTTAGCTATTAAAAAGTTATATCCCACCGTCATCAAGCCCCTCGTAATACCTGGGGCCGTTTGTTCGACTATAGGGCGCTGTACGTTGAAATGAAATTTTGGGGTGTATTATATGAAACAAAAGGGTGTAAGGTCATACCCTTTTTTTTAGAGTGCATGTTGCGCATGCCGACGCGTTGCCGAAGTGGGACCCACGGGGTTAATGCGTCGGCAGCCCGACTGGGCGTTCCCTCGCTTTGCTCACAGCGACGGCAGCTTTGCCCTCGCATAACCAAGGTGGGGCTCACTGGGGGTATCTCAGGTGCTGCCCCAGCATAATCTGCCCACGTGGGTCCCGCGTGGGCCAACCTTCATGTGCTCCCAGGATATGGACCAATTCTTCCAAATTCTTGGAATCCGTTCTTTCAAATTTCTTACAGGAAATTTATCTTTCTTCCGCGAAAACTCGATGATCTTGGTTCCGATAAGTTTTGCGCAGTTGGAACCACTTAACAGTGCGATGCGCCAGCGCTCTGTCGGGCGCGGGGTTTCCCGACCACTAGGGGACCAATGGAATTTGGCACTGTAGGCGCCCTGTCCTATGCAAATTTTCAGAGAAGAATTTATTCTCCTAGTAGAGTATTTGGATATACCAAATACGATATAGCTTTGCCAATACTCGAAACTCATCTGAAAACCTATGGGAGCGGTGGCGAACGTGACAGTGGCGCCTCAAGCGGACTCGGAGTCTACAGAAGCAGACGAGGCAATAGAAAAGTATATAGGCTCCGCGACGTCCTCGAGCTTCGCGTGCTCCGTTTCGTCACCCCAAAAGCAGAAACTTTTTATTACGGTCAGTCCGCTTGCAAAGCTGAATCCATTGATCGCAACTGCAACGACAAAGAAATAACAACGCGCGCATAAACAAAGATAGAGCAGTTTATTTAGCGGTCTCAAATTCCACTCAGGGGGATCACACGCCTTTGAAGCGCGTCTGGGAAGCGGAGAAAGGCGTTTAGCTACTCCAACTACATCGTAAGAGGTTACTGTTGATCCGTTACAAACTGCGTTGTCACTATTACCAGAGTCCTTCAATGCTTTTCTGGTCAGGAAACTCCGCCCGAAGGTTGATATAGAGACAAAATTTCTCGCTAGGGGCGCCACCCGTCGTAAGGGGGCCAGCAGCCGCCGCCAGTGCTGGGCTTGTATGCGCACTGCTGCTGATGTTTCGACGCGATTATGAGCGTGCTGGTCTTCCTGTTACGCTTTCTTAAACATCATTGAACGCGCCAATGCCACCAGATAAATAAATCGAAACGGGATCCAGTGTCGACGACGAATGAGAGCTGTTTACTTAGGAACGCACGCGTAGTTTACTTGGGAGTGCGGGCCTACCTTCTAAACCGCAGCGCGTTTAAAATGTTCTCACAGCGCGCGATAACGCATTGCGTTGATAATTACCTCATAGCCCAATTATATGAGTACTTAGGATGCCTCGAAGCGGTACGTGATATCTCGCAAGTGTTGAAAGACGATGCTCATGCTCCCGATGCGAGCATGCTAGATCTGCTCGACGTGTTTATATTTGCGCCTGGCCAAAGGGCGGTTGTGTTTATGTGGTAGGTGATTGGTAGTGCCGCAAATAGGGGGAGGAAGGTGAACCGAATGAAAAACTACTAAGCAGGACAGAGGCGATCGCATCGGTTCATATCCGGCTCGTCTCTCGCGCGCTACTACCCAAGTATTCAAATGAAGTGAATGGTCGAGCTAGACGTTTTATTTCAGACCTTTCAGTTGAGTTTGCACCCAAATGCGCAGTTGTTTTGGACACACGTTTGTGAGCGCCGATCGCTTTCTTGACGCAGGGAGTTTCGGTGGCGCGGTGAGCAGCCGAGCCCTTTCGCGACCGCTCGCTTCGGTATTAAGGGTGTTTTTCGAATAAACACGAGTTTCTCGTGCCTAACATTTAATTGATCACTTTTTTCCACGCAATTTACACGGGACACCCTTCGCTTGACGTTTCCTTGTGTTTACTGTTTAGAGCATTAATTACCGGCCGACAACCCAGGATTTCTACGGGAAGGGAAGTACAGCAGCCTAATCTGGAAGTTCCTTTTGATGCCAGTGCTAGCTGCTCGACCACCTTTGCCACTACCGAGGTACCACATCGTATATATTTTTTATTTTTTGGATGATGAGGGGGGGGGGGGGCGGTAATGATTTAAAGCATGCAATAAATCTGAAATTTGGTGGTAATGATACTCCGCTTAGTACTCAGGTGTGTACTTATTCATTTATTCAGCTTTATTCACTTTTGTTTTACATATTTTTTTCTCTGGTAGCACCAAAGCACCGAATGCTTGTTGGCTTTCCAAGCAGTTGGTGTACACACACACAAAAGAGAATAAGCACACTCTCAAATGTGAACACGACGAATACTTGTTGCTTGAAAATCACATTGCAGAATTATCTATTACAACATAAACATAAACCGCAAAAACATACTTGTAGACAGCCCAATTGTATACCATTCTTCAACAATACGAGTGACCTGAGACACAATATTCTCGAATTTTCTTAAACATCTTCCTTCGCGTTTTTATATCGTACAAATTACTGCTTCATTATGAATGGGAGATTCACATCAGGTGCACGTAATGAGGAGAAAGTTGGAAAACATGGTTTATTTACACAAAATACACTGAGAACAACACTTCGGAGAAGAAAAGCACTAGAAACGTCACACAATCTCTTACTCTACTGTACAATGTGTATTTCATTGCATTAACAGCTGCACTCTACCCTAGCCCACTGCCTTGTAAGGGGGGATGGGACCCAGTCACACCGATATAGCATCAGCTTTCTGTCCCCTCTCCCAGAACTTTTTGCCATGTAAGAAATGTAAAATAAACTGAATTTGAATATACACTATTGACACTATATACACATAAATATGAATAGTACAAAAATATTACAGTCTAATGTATACAAGATATACAACACTATATACAAATGGGCAGGCGTGCTCACACATACACAGCCATTGTGCTTAACACTGTGGCTTCCGCCCCCCACTTGCAGGGCATGAACCTCGCACAGTTGCCCGCGAGGCTTTGTTTTTTTCTCGCGTGAAGAAGTGTAATCTACATCTCAAAAAAAAGTGGACAACCTCAGCTGTTGTCCCTAAAAAGTGCGACACACAACCTACACTTGCTGAAGCTGTACGGCTGTCGAGCAAAATGCCCTCAACAATCCTCACGTACACGTCGCCGCATGCAATTTTTTGTACCGTGTACGTCTCTACATGTTCTTCAACAATTTTTAGGAGAGCAAGAAGGCGGCTGCTAGGTACTTTCAAATAGCCCCTCGATTTTGTCTGGATCAAGTTAGATGGCTGACGTGTTGCACTCAACATCGTTTCAACGCAGCCGGCGCAATCCAAAGTAGAAAACTTCTTGGCCACATATCCGCCTAGGTAATCCAAAATGGAGTCTTTGGTCGACAGGGGGCCAATCTCTTCCACGCAGTCTGTTGTTGGCTCCAGCAGGACATCGTCCAGCAAAACAGCTAGTGTGTCCACCTGAAATGTGCACAACTTCCTTAATTTTCAAGGTGATAGAAAGGAAACTACAGAACACAAAGTGAAAAATACCTGAGTCGTAGAGGGCTTTTCCTTGTCAAAAAGACCTTGCAAAGTGAGAAGCAGCTGTGGCCCGTTTCCGTCAACTGAAGCTCGCTTAGGTGGCCGCACGAGATTGTTTACCGACAGCATCCGGTATATAAACAAAAACTGCTGAACAGTTGGTTGGCCCCCGTCTCCTGCAACATGCCTGGCTATTCCAAAGAAGCGCTGTACAGGGAAAAAGAAAGATATCTGTACCAACACACAATGCCAAAAAGTACCTGAATTACCTCTAAGGGGTCTTGGCCGAGGTTTCCAACTAGGACATAACGGAAGCCTGACTTCAAGAGGCGATCAATCAGGGCCACCGTGCTGTGCAGCGTTATTCTCAGTGCACCACAAGTTGGCTTGCTCAGGAAGCACACCTGCCTCTGCTTTGGCAGGCTCTCTATGTATGTGCAGCAATCCTCCAGCCACTTCATGTTCGCCTTCAATGTCTGGAATGCAAGAAATATTAACCTTGAGTACACCAGAAGAAAAAACGTATATGGATGTAATTTACTCGCTCACCGCGATGTGCTCTGCTTCGTTGTATTGCACGTCCTGTGGTCTTCTTGAGTTGAGGCAGTCAAATAGATTGTTCATCTGCTTCGTGAAGTCGTACGTAGCCGTGGAGTTATGTAGCTTTTGGCAGCCTTCTTGCTTGCTATAAAACTCCATTGCAGACGCCGTGCTTTCGCTGAAAAGCTGAAAACGACGGCACAGTGTTTTTGAGCGAAAAAGCTCTTTGCATTGAAATTTGTATTTTTTGACATTGTTTGTTAGCAGATCATGAGCAAAGTCTTACGTCATTAGTTTGCCTGTAAGTGGCTTTACTAATTACTAAGAGTGGTTACTCGCCTGAACAGCAAGCCGCACACTCATCTTCTGGAAGGCGTTGGGGAAGATGTGAGCCCTCGTGAGCTTCGGGACAGCACGAAGGCCAGCCTGTTGCTCCTCGTACTCCAGCAGGGCAGAGTAGTGGCTGTGATGGACCTCATGTCCTTGCGGTAGCTGCGATAAAAAAAATTGAAGCTACTGTCCGAAAAGGAAATAACCTAATCTAGATTCGAATTACTGCTTACCAGGAACTTTCCAACCTTCTGAAGATTGTTCCTTATGCATTTGAAGACATGGGGTGGGTCAATTAGTGCCTGCACTGTCCGTGAAGGGTCGCATGGATGCTGGAATGAAGTTTGCAGCTGTCTCTGGTCACTGTTTATCCCTGAAAAGAAGGTAGCGATGCAGTTAGTTGTGTTCAACTACTTTAATTTTACAAATGTAACTCACGTCCACAGATACTAACCCAAGCTTTTTAAAGCTGAACGATTTGGCGTTGAATTGTCACACGTAACCGCATCGACAATAGCACCAGCGTTCGAAAGGTGCACAATGCACTGGAGCAACAACTTCGCCACTATTGAGCCAGGGGCTGCACCGGAAGAACAAAAGGTCCCAACAGTCTGCGACCATCCTCCAAGAAATGGTCGGAAGAGAAAGACCAGGACGTGATCGCCATCTTTCTCACAGTCCAAGGGTCTTGTGTGCTCGGCGAAGTTAACCTTACCGAGCAGAGCCATATCTGACTCCCTAATGTGCACACTCTTTCTTACGCTCATCTCGTCGAACATCAGCACACCTGTAAAAAAAAAAATACATCTCTTTAGACATGCAGCACATATATGAGATATGAAGTCACAGAATGCAGTAGTAAGTTTGTGTTGTTGTTCCAAACCTCGACGCTCTCTCTCAGGAAGTACTTGCAGCTTGTCTTTGAGAACAGTGAATAGAGTGCTGTCAAAACCAAAGTCAGCCTTCAGGCTCCTCAGGTACGTGTAGAGGGTGCGAGGGTTGGGCAAGGGAAGGTATTCATTCTCGTGAAGGAATGTATAGACCGCTGTCGACTTAATCTTCAGCAGCAGGCAGTCATAGATCCATTCTTTCTTGTACCTAAAGAGAGTGCAGGCTCGTTGTGCATTCAATTAAACCGAGGCTGGTGAGTGAACAGTGCAAGTACATAACCACAGCAAGCAGAAAAAAATGCACGACATGCGTCACACCCTTTCCTCATACCGCAATACACAACCAACGCGTTTAAAAATGCCTCATCATTTCCAATATTAACATGCACCCTACTCCAGTACGGGAGCAACAGACAGGTTGCATTGTGCGATCATGCAAAGCGGGCAATTTAGGATTACTCTGACATGCAATGATAGCATGCACTGCTCTCAAAAAATATTGACAAGACAGTGGCACGAAAAAATATGTGCGATTATATTCATAGCTTTTTGGCAGTTATTTGCGGATGAAGCTTACCTGGCAGCTTTCGGAGATTTCGCGTTTGCCTTCATGATGCACTGATCGAAGATAAGCTTCTCGCGGGTGGATAGCTTGTCCAGGTTTTGAACGAGTCTTGCATTTTTGTTTGCCAGGACTCTCATTTTCGCAAGATCCTTTTGACACCGTTCCAGTCGTTGCCTCGTGCTAGAAAGCTGCGCCCTCAGCGCCTGCGTCTCAACAAACGAACACACTGCCTGTTCCGTTTGGCAGGCCTGATCTGCGTGTCCGCTATCGCAGGCATCTGTAAAACAAATCAATAACACTGTTCACAAGTACCTCAATGCCACCAGCCGCTATAACACAGGGTCATGCGACTGAAGGAACAAAGAAACGCCGCGACCAAACCGGCGCAAGAGCTTACCGTCACTAGCTTCTCCTGCCGAGTAGGTGTTCGCATTTTGGCATTCCACTGCTGCGCATTCAGGTGACAACTCGCGCCGCCTCTTCGCTGGTTGCCTCTGAATCGCTGGCCGGGAACGCGGTTTCGGCTTTGTCAGGTACGCCGGGAGCCCGTCAAAAATCCTCGGAACAGCATCGGTCCGAAGTCTCGGTCGCTCTCGCTGAAGCGACACAACCACCCCGTTCACGATGTGCTCGTCGGTTCTTACAACGTCGCTAGCATCAAAATGATTTTCGCAAACCCGAACGTTCTTGCTTTCGAAGTTGAAACCGCCAGCTTCCAACCGCGGTATCGCTCTCTTCCACTTCTCCCGAAGTTCGGCGCTACTTGGGAAACAGAAGAGCGACGCCTTTTCCTTGTTGCTTCTGTATCCGGAGCAGCAGCCCGTCACACAGCACGTCTTAGGCATTGTTCATTCGAATTTTCACGCCGTCGACCTTGAACGCGGTGCACTGGCACATGAAGTTCGCGTGACGTTGATGCAACAACTTCGTTGGAAGGAATACCGCGAGCAACCTAAACACAACGCCATCGGGCTGCCGCCGCTGCCAGTGCGTTCCGCCGGGCGCGACGGGGCGATGGCCCCCCTAGGACAGCTCGCGCCGCGTAGCGGCCGTTCTTGGCACCATATCAAGCTCTCCCGTTGAGTGACGGAGACGTTTCGTGACCAGAACGGTATTAAGGGACTCTGCTATTACTTACCTGAATAGGCGATTATTAAAGCGTGCGCAAAACAACATGTTAAGATTACCAGAGCAAGCGCACCAGCCTCTGCAGCATTACAAAAGCAAAAAGTAACTAAAAAAATGACAGTGTAAACACTTTCCGAACTTTGCAGAAAAGATGGGGGTTCCCGTCCCAAACGAAAATAAAAAGAAATGCGGGAGTTTCGCGAACAACGGCGAATGAAACAAAGAAGTTAGCAGACGATACAAAGATAAAAATCACCCAGCAAAGACCTTCAACCACGACGATCGCACGGGGCGTCGGTAGGAGCATTGAAAATTAGCAGGTGGTGCTCGCCGTTGGTGTTGAATCCACAACAAACAAAGCAGAAGCAACACGACGAAACTATTAAAAAAAAAAGAACTTCACTTTTTTATTTTTTTTTCAGCTGCACGTTACCTGTTTGTTTATTTGCTTTCGCGGCGTTGGTAGGAACTAAGAACAAAACAGAGGAAATGAATAACGTAATCCAGCTCACACTGCCCGGTAAATAAGAGTCGCACGCTGCAATCTGCTTCGTGCTAGCAGTGTGTGACCTATTTTTGCTTTCGCATTTTTTTTTCCACTGACTTTGGCAGGTTGTTTGTTTACTCCCTATGCGCAGCAGTTGAAAAGTACATTCCAATACTTGTTGACGTACATGTCCAGGCAATCCTTGACACCGTGCTTTTGTTTTTGAGTGTCGATCAGCAGCCTCAAGTGCGTTTTCAGCTGAACTCTTGTTTGGTGAAATATTCGTCTGTTGAGGCGTCAGTGGCGATTTTGAAGCCAGACATAGATAGCTCTTCGAGTTTAATTTGAAGTAACTTAATTCCTCACGTTTGTTCGGTTTTCGGGAAGCGGAAGAAGGATTTCCACCACATCACAAAAACTTGTTTTTACAGTGATAAGCAGCACATGGCATGCCTGCCATCTCCAAGTATGCGCTGGTGTATGGCCGAAGGTGGCGGGTTGATCAACCAACGATGACCCATAGCAGACGTGACCGCGTGTTCAAATAAAATTCGAATAGAAATGTATAACAAGCTTACACTTTTTAATATATTTATTAGGTATCAAAAAGTACATATGAAGATTTCGGATCAGAAACTCAATCGAAGGCGAACATAGGAGCTTATCACAGACGACAGTGGAAAACAAAAACAAAAAACAATAACAACAAAGTTGCAGGTGGCCCTCCAGATGTCCGGGTATAGCGTAGCAGAAGAACCGGTAGTAGTAAGCGACGAAGAGAAGGAAAGAAAGTAAAAACTAAGCCAAAGAAGGCAAAACAAAATACGCGATGGTTCCGACGTCCAGTAAACACAAGAAAGAAAAAAGCAAACAAAAACCATAAACGCAGGAGGAAGAACGACCGCGACGGCGTAGCGTCGCCTCGAACATAAAGATAAAGTAGACTTTGAAAAATGAAAGGAGGTGCACGACCGTCCAACGAGTGCTTTTTTTTTTTGTAACTCCGTTTTTATTAGTTTCAGTAATAACGTCAGATTTGCATGTGCACAATCGACTTCTTCCAGAGCATACTGACATCGCAGAAACGTACGTGGTTCAAAATTGCTTTTTGCTTCTTCATCCGGAGACGATCGAGATTATCCAGCTCGCCTATTCGACGAAACGGTTTTAAGCAATACATTCATGAGAAATTGGAATTGCAACAACAAAACGAATAGAGCGATATGAACAGTAAAGTTGAAACGTAGCTATGTTCTGACTTTTTTCACATTGCCCTTTTTCAAGAAACAGGGCAAAGGTACATTCGCGTTTTGCCTGGCTTACGCAAGTTCTGACAGTGTTTTCTTCAGGAGAGCCCGAAAATTGCACCCTACAAGCTGTAACATCTTTCCCACGCGAAGAAAATGTCCTTGACGCATAAAACGGCACCTATTTTTTAACATTCAAAGCAGCGAATACCCGTAACAATTTTTTTTTTCACTGGTCACCTCGCACGGAGATAGGCAAAACCATTGCGTTGTGGAGAATTCGTCTGCTAGCGGAGACTCCGAGCTCGCCAGGGGCGCTCGATCACTTTTCGTCCTATTTCGCCCGCGATCCGCGGGAGTTGCCAGTATTGGCTTACATGGTATTTGGTTATACAATACTTATCGCGGATATGAGCAAGTCTCGGAAATGTGAGATACCTGTGCCGTTTCCCCAGGCGTATGCTCATGTGACGAGACGAGGCGCTCACTGGATGTGTCGCAGTCTTCGCAGTGCCTCGCAAAAGCAAGGATCGGAATGAAGAGAACTCTTTAATAAGGCCAACAATGTACGGTAAAAAAAATACAAAATTTTGGTTACTTGCAGTATTCCTTATAGCACCTTGGTGCGCGTCAGCAATATAAGCTTACATTGGTGCCAATGATAAACAAATATAGCGCCACTGCAGACTGGGTAGCTCAGCGGATCACAGAGAGCGCGAGAACTTAAGAAGTTTATTAAGGTGTTTTTGTATTCTAATAATTACTCAGTAATGCTATCGCAAATTGGTTTGAACACCACAGAATACAACGCATTTACGTATTAATAAATGTCCTTTTTGTTCGGTATACTCACGTATAAGGTATCCCCACAGTGCTTTCTGGAAAAGAGGATCATCGACGTAATCTATTTTCGGGCGTTATTCTTTCAGTAAGCATTGTAGTTTCTAACAATTTAATCTTTATTTCCTTAAAGCCAATGTGATGCCTCGGCGAAGGGAAGAATACAAACATGAGTTCGATCGTGTTCGTGCAGATTTCGGTTAAATGCTTGCAGCGCCATTCTTGCCGTCTCAAGATATGGGTCAGAGGTATTGAAGACAGACATCCTCCACATAACCTTTAATAAACAAAGTAGCATTCTTGCAAATTAGACACTCATAACGCTGCCAGCATTTTGTTACTTACATAGTCAAAGGCAATCATGCCGTTTTTTCCTACAAGTTGCGGACTCTTCTAGTAGAAGACATCGTAACCGTGTTTAATCGCATCGATAAAAATAAAATCGAATGTTCCCGTTTCGCCTTTGGCTGAGAATGCATCTGCAATATTGCAGATTTTATAATGATTTTTCGAGATCGCCACTACTGCAAATTTGAATCGTCCAGCTCAATCGGGCCGTAGCTGTGGAAGTACAGCAGATGTATATCGCACATTCCATTTTTAGCATGCCCAGTTTTCTGAGATCTCTTTTTATAATCATACTTTTTTTGCTCCAATATATGAAGCACATTCGGCGTGCAAGTTCGACCGCTCCTTGCGCAGCTCGTACATTTCTTTACCCCCAAAGGCGCCCACGTGCGTTTTTTTCTCCCCGGTCTAAACAAATGGCCGAGTGAGCGCGGGTGTCTCGTCACCGAGCCTTAATTACTCGGTTTGTATGTTGGCCTTTGATAGGCGTTCGTCTCTTTGCGTTATGATACGCAAATACACAATTTAGAATACTAGTGCTCGTCATATTGGGCTAGACTTGGCGTAACTGATTTTATTTTTACTTTGAACACCTGACAAAATAGAAGCTTCGCTGCCACCACCGTTGTCAACACAATATATGTACGTTACCCTTAAAAGACCCCTATTGTTTGTGATACAACGTTCAAATAACTATTAAGGTAATTCTGTTAGATAATTTTGTTTAATGGAATGCAATCATATTCGCGACGCGCCAGCGAGATTTTTCCTTCGAAAAAGATACTATCGAATTGAAACAATTTGTAAAATGTAGTCATTTCTAAAGAAACCATCTAGAAATATGCAGAGTGCTCGATATAATTAATTTGTTAATTCGATTTAAATATTGAACTGCTTATTATGAAAAAAGGAGGGTATATTGATTTAATAAGAGAAATTTCTGAGTATGATTCAAAACCACACCTCAAGTTACTTTTAGAAAAAAAAATTATGACCTCCACCGTTCCTGAAAAAAACAAACAAACAAAAAACACTCGTGGAACGTCCTGCCGTGGTAGCTACATTCCGCGTTCACCCCCTTAAGTTCAGACTATGGTAGGAGCTACGTGCCCACCGAACCAATCCGCCGCCTCCCTCTTATCAACTGATGCGGCTCTCCGCGCATGGGTATGACCCGGAGCGTGATGACGTGGCGATCGAGAGGCGCATGAAATCCTGCCCAAGCAGGAATCGCGAGGCGACATGACCCCGGCTAAAATCGGAAAAGTTGAAGCGTCCGGCAGTCTGGCAGTCTGGCAGTCCAATGTCTGTTTAAAAACCACAGAATAGAGATCACGATTTTCCTCCTCGCTTCCTCCGCTTTTCGATGACCTTGGTGCTTGTCAGACTTGACGTCACACGCCACCTGCCAATGCTGTTCGTCCGTTCAGCCGGGCCCTCGTACCTTGGCACATGCTCCAAAATTAAGTCGGTCTTACTCCAGAAAAGGGTTTTGTACATTTGCGTTCTAAAACCTACCCGCGTCCAGCGTCGCACTATTTGCGATATCACGTGACATGCCCCCCCCCCCCCCCCCCCCCCTCCCGGAGTAGCTACAAATCTATTTGGGTAAGGTTTCAAACACAGTCTTTCCCTTTCCTGATTTTGGGACCTAAAAGGAAGCGAAGGCATAGCGCAATTAAACGTCAACCAAGACAGCTTGTTAGTGACTGTCCGGACCCGCGTGATAAGCGTCACTCCGTCTGGGAGGGAGGGGCGAGAGAAGGTGACGGCCGTTTACGCTCACCCATTGCGTCTTGTGCGCGACCAATTCTTCCTTCGATCATCTTCGATCACCTTTGAATTTTTCTGCTGCTATAAATGTGTGCCTGTTTTATTTCATTGCAACGTCTAGATTGATATTTGATTGCCAATTCATATCCGTCGCCGTCCATATACGGCGCGCCAATTGCGCCTTTGAAAGTGTCCGCTGAAATCTTGAAACCGCGTGCACCGCAGGTGTTGCTATTTGTTATGTACTTTGCGAACTATGAACGTTGTATTGGCGGGGTGTTTCTCTTTTCTAAGGCTATTTATAGACCTTTTTTTTTTTTACTCTCGTCCCCAGCCACCTGGTAAATATATCAGGTATGGAAATGAAAAAAAAAAATGCATTTCAACCTGCAAATATTAAATAGAGAAAGAACAAAACGAGAATGGAGGACGGTTACGCTTATATCCTGAATGTCTTCTATGGCGGGGCGACGGCAAGAAAAAATATTTTCGCCCATACTGGAAGTGACGACATTAAAGATGGCGGCGCCCTTCCGCAAAACGTCTATAGTCCTCAAATTAGACGCTCCGAGCACATGATACGCGAGAGATGTTCACTTGGTGTGTCAGCTGCTCTGTCGGTCAATATACCTCTCGTATAATGGAACCGATCCCAGCGGTGTAGTGCCGTGTAAAGCATCTTGGGTACCCATTGGTCAAGGTTTCTTTTTCTCTTTGCCAACCTCAATTCACGACATCCCCTTACTACCAAAAAGAGTGCTTGATTTGTTTTTTGAATCTGCGACCTTTCATAAATTTATATTACTCTAGGCGTTGCTTACCAATAGGGATATAATGCTGGGCCACGCTTTTTCGAGCTCTCGACGAACCAGGTATTGTGAGCAGGTAAATAGAGAAAGGAGAATAAGTGTACTGGGCCGATCATCCTGTTCCAACGTAGTGATGCAGGCGAGTTGGTTATGCATGTTTAAAAGTTGTGAAAGCCCACAATAAATACGAATACGAAGACGCTTAAGCGCTCGTCCTGTTTGCCTCTTCATCTTCGTCTTTATTGTGCGCTTTCACTGCTTTTAAACATCCTGTTCCTTCGTCTCAATGTTTTAGGTACCTTAAATGATCCCTGACTCGGGAGGGTAATACTGCACTCTGGAGGCCACCAGACAGGTATGGGACGTGATAAGCCATACTCCTAGTACTCGCTAACTATGGGCAGGTTCCTGTGGCCGCTGGAGGTCCGTGTTTCAACGGGGGCTCTCATGAAGATGAATGGGTGCAATGCAAGCGAGAGCAGACATTATTTCGATCAGGGGTTTCCCCCAGGAACTGAAATTAGGGGAGTGTCTAAATTTTTAGGGGGCGGGCGAGGGGGCGGTGCCTTCAGAAGGAGTCGTTGCGAATGGACCTTTTGTAGAAATACGCGGTGCGCATGCGCGGAGTATTTCATGCGCCTGGGTTCGAGAGTATCTAGTTTCAAACAATCCGCCATCTTGCATTTCTCGCCTTTGAGCGGTTTCGTTGTGTCGACCTCGGGGCGGAAGATTACGTACGATGGGGACAAAGGTGAGCTTGGGGGAGCCGTATCTAGGTTACATCGCCTCAATGGGTGAACAGGATGTAGCTGACGTTTTGGGTGTGGAACGGGTGGGAGTGGCCTTGGGCGCGCGTTGTTTTTCAGTCACCTAGTCTCGAACCGATTCGCGTGTCTAGGTGGCAGCACATATTCGCCAAGAGGTCCATTAAGGGGGTGCCTTCAGAAAAACCGGGGGGGGGGGTGTACACCCCCCCCCCCCCCCTAGGGAGTGAGTAGGGAAATCACTGATTTCGATGCAGTGCCAAGACGTCCTACTTCGTCAACGGGCCATTCGAAATCGAAACCTTGCCACTTTTCTTTATGAACCAATATGCCCCATATTGCACCGCGTAGAGTTTTGCTTGCAGGAATATTCGGAAGAAGTACTATAGACTACTTTCTATCTTCTAAATAAGACTTCTAACGCTACTCAAAATTCAAGCGAGAGGATGAGAGTTTATTGTCCGATGAAGAAGCTCTGTAAAATACCTCCGATTCGGACTCTGGAACCACCAGAGTCGTTCGGAAGCTTACGCGCGAAAACAAAACTGAATGGAAGAAAGGTGACCCCTTCTCGCCTTAGATGTTTCGATTTGATATTTCTGAGCCTTATCAGCTTCCAAGCGCTGTCAGTGCGGTCGCACGATAATTAAAAAACAACAACACGTGAAATGTCTCTTTCTTTACACTATCCCTTCGAAAATAGAGTTCGACCACTGGCAAACATCTTTTGATAAAACACTCGACCGTCCAGGGGTATAAAAATATAAAAAGCATTTTTAACAAAAAAAACCGTAATCCAAAATTGTTTACGTCTATGCGTCTATCTGTGTATATATACTCGCTAAATTTAGCGAGCAAATTGACTTCACATTACATACACATCACGTGGTGAAAATGACGTCACATGATCTGTGCATAAATTTAGTTTCTCCGCTAAGTTTAATGGGAAAATTTACGTTAAGGGACCTAAACATTTCCATTTCTCTGTTAAAGGTAGCACAAAAATTTTCGTGAGATTGCTTAAACATTATTTTAGTTTTCCTGATAAATTAATCAGGAAAACTTACGCAACGTGATGGTAACCTAAACAGCATATTAACTTACCCGCTAAATTTAGTAAGGAATGTAGCTTCATGTTACCAAATGTTGCACATATAAATAATTCAATCTCACCGCTATATATTGCGAGGAAATCGACGTCACGTGACCTAAAGACCCATTCAGTTTTCCCTCTAAATTTAGCAGGTATATTGACGTCACATGACCGGAGGCCACGGGTTCTATACACACATTGATTTTCCTTCTAGAAGTTTGCAGGAAAAGTAAAAAAATGTGGTTCTTCACTCCCCGAAACGTCTGTCTAATGTCATGCATTATATTACTCTGAAGATAAAGTTTACTTCACATGTTTTTTTTTTGTTTGCCTAGGTTAGAAATACTCCTGTTTTGTACCTGTTGCTTCCCCCCTGGTATTAGACCTTAAGCCTTCCAACCATATGCGTAGAGCGAGTCGTCTGCTTCCTGCGCAGGAGTTGTGGTGACGTCAGAATGACGACGAGCTCTGATATGCTTTGATTGAAATGATAGTGGGTAGACCTCAGTGCTAGATGCCTTGAGGTCTTCCCCCTCTATTTTTTACAATCAGCCAATAAGGGCTCGGCGTTCTGATATCATCGCAACCCCTGCGCAAGAAGCAGACGATTCCAAAATGGCGCTAGCAGATATTCACAAAAACAAGTTCGAGAACTATGAAACGTAACATAGTTAAATGCCTGTTTCCAGAAGGGCCCATCAAATTTACAAATCGCTCAATTGTGTTAAACGTTATCACCCTTCCCGCAGGAGGCAGTGCCAGGGCAGCTGCCAAAGCGCTGCACCCAGTGAACGTACTCACAGGAAGACAGTTTGTTGGAAGTGCCATGAAATGCAGCGTTGACTGAAATAAATAAAATGAGAAAGAAAACCCGAGCGAGATATATTCATTGTCCCATTGTTTATTGAAAACTCATGATTGTATCTACCGCCTCAATTACTCCGGGGTCAAAACTACAGAAATGCTGGCATCTAAAAAATCTGTTTCTTACCAACTTCGAGATACTCTTCCGAATTCATTGCCCTCAGCGAATTCTGGCAGAATTGGAGCTCACAGCTGTCTGCGATCATCGAGGAGCAGGGATGATTTTCGGTTAGCTCCAAAACAGAACCATAGACATTATAGATGATTACGGCTGAGAAAGTACGCGATTAGTTTCCAGGTTAGTTGATCGGCTACAATATTTATAAGAAGATATTCATACATGGCTTTATCGCAGCATTAACATGCGAGGGTTGAAACCTCATTGAATTCAAATAATCGACAAAAACCACGCGTTAATTTTGTTAAAACCGGAAATAAAGCAATATTTTTTTCTAAGCCGTAAACTGTGAGAGCTCCCACGTTTGAAGACAAACTCAGTCTCTACTGGAGAGACGACTCTAACCACTGTTATCCAGGTGCTGCATGCCTCGCGGTATGTCACCAACTGTCCCCTGAAGGAAATCCTGGGGAACAGTTTCTATGAAAGAATTTATACGATGAACAAGCATCTGAAACCGAACGGGTTGTTATAAATTTTCTACGGATATTTTGATCGTATTGGTATGAAGTGTGGCATGTCGAGAGTAGCCGCGACTCCACCATCGCTGTAGATGGACGACATATTCTCACTCTTCAAAACGTAGAGCTATCTTGGCACGATCCTGATAACACAGTTTCTCCGCCATGTTTTTTTTCAGCTGAGTCACAGTAGATGCCGGGCCTCTAAACTCTGTTTCACTCTATAGGTTCGTTCACACTTGTGACTTGGTGCTGTCGCACGACCGGCTAAAGACATGCGCCAAGTAACTACCGACGTCCGCACTGCGGGGGATCGAAGAGTCGCTACCGCCGAGTCGCTTTTCAGAAGCTCTCGGGAACCGCCGTTTCACAACTACGGAAGATATCTGCTATCGAGATTTAGCTAAATGATCTTGCTTCACAGAATATTCCAAGGTGGAGGACAGTCACCCGTTCGTTGAATTCGGGTTGCATTTTCCTAATGGCACATGCCGTGAAAAAAAAAATCTCAGTAACGGTACCATACGCGAGGTGAGTACATAGAAACAGGAGCTGGAACGAGACGGGAAAGTCTACAATTGCATTAACAACCTTATATAAGAAGAAAAGACGCCGAAACAATGCGAAGCACCGCCTTCTACAGCTTGTCAGTGTTTCGAATTGAGCCAAGGTGTACAATGCGCAGGAGGATTTAAGTCTCACCTGAATGAGGGCCACTTGCCAGGAATGAAGGCGTAGTCCGTTAGCTACGGCATACTGCTCAGCGTTTGGGTCAGCCAGATGAACCTTCGGCGGAAGGCCGGAGATTCTATCCAGATGATTGACATCAGCATAAATATATAAAACTGGAAAACCCGTAACTGTAGCCTTGACAGTCTAAGCAACACAAAACTTAATGTGTCGCGTGCACTGTATCATTGCTCCGCAGCCAATCAAAGTGCAGAATTAGCCGACAAGGACTCCAAAGAACGAGGCATGAGGCATCAAGCGTGGAGATAATAAGTCATGCCTTAAGTTTCTTTAAGTGCCAGTGACCTTACACTCTTAAAAAAAAAAGCTAGTAGTATTTACTAGGTAAGAGCAAGTAACCGCTTGTCACATATGTTACTAGGTACCTAGTAACCGTAGGTAGTAACGGTCCAGCTAGTAATGGTTACTAGGTCAAGAAGCTAGTAAAATTACTAGCCTCTAAGTGACAGAAGCAACCGACACTGACAAGCTTCAAACACGTGCAGTCTGCACGCAATAGTAACTTTGTCAGGCTTGCAGTCTCTAAGTAGTATTGAAGTAACCTACAGGGACTGCATGCATGCCTGACATATCTGGGTGGTTTCATTTCAAATCATGCAAAAGAAAACGTTGGGTCTTTAAAAATATATGTTGTGAAAAACGCTTCATTAAAACAAAATCGAAAACGTTTTTGTATATAAAAAATATTATTTTCGAGTTATTAAATTTAATCGACCAAAGGCGGATGCTGAGATTTTGGCGATTTTAAGAGGTCGCACATTTCAGAGTCCCACTACGCTGATATATTGGCTTCAGAACAACCAAACATTTCACTTGTTTTGCACTTCTAATAAAATATCGTAATAACTCGATTTTTTTTTTTTCGCAGAATAAAAATATTTGTCAAACCTAGTTTCTTTGACAAATATTTGGCGAACTTGAGGAATTATAACTTTCGTTTCGTTTAACGTTTCTTATAAGCAGCATATCAAAGAAAAGCTAAAAATAATATCTATTTCGGAAAAAGACAATCGGTATTGTCAATTACGTGTAACGCAGTAAAACAAACCCGTGAATAAAAAAGGAGTCCCCGAATGTACGAGATCCATAGTCAAAGTATACATTTCTTTCATTAAAAAACAATAAAAGCTGTGACCCCGATTGTACAGAGATAAAGCACGCTAAATACGTCATCGACCTTATCTACGTTTGCCTGACACATATCTTCAATCTTTGCTTTCGAAACGGCATACTTCCAGAACGAATGCATTTCGCATAAGTATCAGTCATATATAAAAAGGACAATAAAAACGATCTTGATAATCATAGACCGATCTCAATTTTTTCCAATGTTATCTTAAGTTGTAGAAAAAATGCTGCTTCTTCGAATGTCAATATTTGCAAATAATCATAATTTAATCACCCCCTTTATGTTCGGTTTCCGCAAACAACGTTCCACTGAACTCGCTCTTCTCACTCGAAAATAACATATTTTTAAAGGTTTTGAAGATAAGAAACTACGCAATTCTCGGTTAATTCATAGACTTCACGAAGGTCTTTAATTTTCTAGATCACAAGATTCTAATTAGAAAGAAAACTCGAAATATAGGGTTATCGGTATCAGGTATCTCTTTGTATTTATTCATACCTGTCTCTTCGTCAGCAATATGTCAACATCACTGGTCAATTGTCCGATGTAACGCCAATTAAATCAAGCGGTCGTCAAGGAATCATTTTGGGTCCTATTTCATTTGATCTGTATATGAACGATATCTCAAATATAAGCAAGTAAACGAATTTTATAATCTACGTAGACGACACGAGCATGCTGTTTAATGCAGATAGCCCCACATACGTCACTGAGAACGCAAACGTCACGCTAGGAAAGCTATATATATTCACGGAGAAGGTATAAAATGGTTTACGAATAAATGTGAATAAGAACAAGGCTGTTTTTTTTTTGTTGTTTTTTTGTCCAAACGGTAAAATTGTTAACATGGACGAAGATATTATGTTCAATTCTTCTAAAATTGATGTGGAACCGGAATTTAAAACTTTAGTTGTCTTTTTTCACAGAACATGTCATGGGATGCTCATGTGAATTATGTTACACCTAACCTGTCTAGCATCGCTGGCCTGGCGTACTGTCACAAACATTCTTTGTCTTTTAGAATAAGGTTGCTATTATATAACTCGCTATTTTACTCAGAAGTTAATTACGGCCAATTAATTTGGAGAACAACCACTAATACAAATGTACAAAATATATTTTATTACAAAAAGGAAAATATACTACGAAGCATTTGCAATATTTCACCGGAATTTCCAACGGAAAAATTATTTAGCCCGCGAGAGGTAGTAAAAATGTTTATCTGACATTGATAGCGCCTGTGGGCTAAATATAAAGCTGAAATTACGGCCCTCCAACCGCGGCTTTTACCCTTCAAACCACCCTCAACTATCTTTGTGCGCAACGCACGGAGTTTGAAAATATATCTGCAGGTAACCTAAGGAACATAATAATTCTTAAGCAAACCGATCATATTTGAGTAGCATATTTATATGTTCATTTTTCATTATATTAACACTATTGCTACTGTGACTTGCCTGTTTTGAACATCTGGTTGATGTATATTATGATTTTTCTGTGAACTTTTTTCCGCTGCTATTACACTTCTGGGCGCTCGAAACCAGGCAAACTGTTTTAACTTTTTTTTTTGTTGGAAATGAAGGTATTACTACGTAGATAATAAACATAAACATTTTTTGATTTTATTTGTTTGCACGGAAGTTTTTTTTAACACAATCTTGAAGCGTTTATAAAAATTAGAGCAGGTAGTTTTATTTTATGTAACGCCATGCGTTTAAAAACATGATATCCGTTTTGCTATGCAATGACAATCTGGATCGTTACCGATTGTTTTGCATGGTCATCTATTATGTTTTTGAAATTGACTTATTGAATTTATTGACAGAAATTTCACATATATTTATGTAGAACAGATAATGAACGGTGCGTTTAATAGAGGATATGAAAGTTTATTGCAGGAATTCAACATTAAATACTCAAAAACAACGTGAAACGAAATTTCTTTGCAAAAAACATTTATTTCTGAAACTTGGCACAGCTGTACTCACAAACATATAGGCAGTACATTCACAAGGTTTCGTAAAGACTGATAATGTAACAAACAATAAATAATCCTGTCGAACCATTGACAGGTCAATCACGTCGATCCACAGAACGAGGAGACGTAAAAGTTATATAAGATGGCCGCATCTCCCCACGCGCTAAGGCTATTGAGTATTGACTAGTTTATTTCTAATTTAATTTTTCTTTCAAATAAAAACTTGTGCAGGTGAAATAAAATTTTGGGCGCTAGCACAAAAAAGACAAAACCTCAAAAACGTTCAATGGATCGGTTTGGTAACTTGGCTAATATTTCACTTTCACGGTTTTGCGTATTTTTTAGTCATCAAGTTGACAGACCCGTCTTCGTTCTCAACCTTGACCCACAGATAGCATGGCTGAATGCTCTTAACGGATCTTACAGCGTTCCAGTCTTTTTTATATAAGTTCCGGCAGTCTTTCAGGCAAGTTACATCACTTTTTAGAAGCACGATTCCATTCACTTTTGCGGCAGCCACCTAAAAAAAGTCACACACACATCCGATTGTTCCCAGTTCCAATGATCTGAGGTTGTGCAAGTATGCCGGATCTATGAGTACTACGCCCACGCCATCACATGCACTGTTGCCATGCAGTGTAGCAGAAAAAATCCACTTGGTCACTTCATTTCTTTTCGCACTCTCGTGCAGCTGGAATCTATTCTTGAAATGGCTTGCTGCTACGTCGGATACGTAGATTAGTTCTAGAAACACGGAAATATTTTCTTCAAGCCACTCTTCAATTTCACTCAGGACGAACAGCGCGTGTGCTGTATCATGTTCGATGTCGTCACTGATTACTGCGAAGATGTAGGTTTTCTGCTGTTTTGTAGCGACGCAGGTGAAGATAGAAACCATTTGATGTTTCCAATGAAAACCTTGTACGGCTCGCGGAAGAACAACACTCCAGTTTTCTGCCAAGTCATGATGCAACAAGGCAGTACACGGCTTAATGTGGCGTCATTCGAAGCATATTGCAAGTCTCTGGGCTTGTCGGATTATCCAGTGGGGAATACACATCGTTGCCCATTTTCTTTTTCCGCTAAGAAATGCATTACCTTCCAAATGTTTTTTTAATAAATTCACGGATTCCCATATTGCAATCTCCACTTTGTCTTCCTCATTGATTGATATCAATTCTAGAGTTAAACCATCTTCTTTTCGGACACGATTTACACTTTAGCAGAAGACACTCCTCCGACGGCTTTTCGCAAGGGCCATGATTCTTGAAATTTTCTAGAATCAAATCTCTGCCGCCTGCGTTTGAACACGCTCCTGAAGAAAGGGCGAAGTTAGCACAATAATTGCAAACGCACTCTCCGTGTACGGGTTGTTTCATGACCCATTTTGGTCGCAGGGAGTAAAACTGTGTCAACCCAAGCTTGAATTGTGGATAAGATATCTTCATTTTTTTTGTACAACTCACAGACAGACATTGTTAAAAAAAAAAAAAAAACGTTTTGCAACGAGGTTTTTTTGTCCGTCCGAGTTTACCGTTTTTGTGCCGGCAACATTGTCATTATCCACATCGCGGTAAAGATCATGTATTTTCGGTTTCAAAGCTCACGACGTACGCATCTCTCCTTCGTGGTCGATATGCCGGCGATCAGGGCTACAACATAATATTGGCGACGACGAGAAAACCATGAAAAGCCACCATGAACTTCGGGCTTACGCCGCCGCTGCCGTTTCTGCAAACGCCAGGCCAGCCTCCCGTTCCATGGCAGCAATGGGAACAAACGTTCCTCAGGTTTCTTGAGGCTTCCGGCGCTGAGGAGTTCAAGGCGTCGCGGCGTGCAGCCATCCTGCTGCACTGTCTTGGAGTGGAGAGACAACGGCAGTACAACGTCATGGCCACGTCGACACCACCTCTGCAGCAGCCGACCACAGAGGCGGAAGGCAAGTCTGCGACTGCGGGTGCGACAGAAGAAAGCAAGCCTGCTAGTGGGGATACCACGGACGAGTTCACTACTACGATGAAGCTCGAAGGAGGATTTTTGCAGCCACAACTATCGTACTCGTTGAGCGACATCGATTCAAGCAGCGATTACAGCAGCCAGGCGAGCCGATGGAAGGATACATCAAGAGCTTGCGCGAGATAACCGCCAAATGCGAGTACGATAGCATCACCGACGTGATGATTCGGGACCAGCTCGTTCCATGCATTTCATCTGGCAGACTTTGGGAACGTCTGCTGTTTGAAGGGGCACCGCTGACACCAGAAGAGGCCGTATCAACGGCAAAGCATTACGAAGACGCCCAGCGCAACCTGAAATAATTTGCAGTAAGGGGGTGGTGGATCGCGTTACTGAGAAGTATAAAAAAGACGAAGAGGAGGTGACGGAGCGTCGTTGTTACCGATGTGGGTCGGCAAGTCACGTGGCAAGTTCAGTCAGCTGCAAAGCGCGACGGGCTCTGTGCCGGAAATGCAAAAAGACCGGGCACTTCGAGAAAGTCTGTAAAAGAACCATGATGCAGGGCCCGGACGTGAAAGAAATCAGCGAGACCACAAAATGTGACGTCCTACTACTTCAGGTGAATACGGACAGCGGACAACGTGCCATCTACGCCGATCTGGAAGTAGAGAGAGTGAGTCTGCGCTTTCTGATAGACACAGGCTGTTCAGGGTCAATCATCACCGATGACATTTATCGGCAATGGTTCCGCGAGTAACTGGCTCTGGCACCGCCATCTGTTAGCCTGCTGGATTATTTTTGGAGCAGCAAGATCGAAATGAATTGACGATTCCTCGCCAATGTTCGCTACAAGAAGCGTTCAACGTGCACACTATTTTACGTGGTGGCGAAGGGGACGACCCTCATCGGACTAGATGCACTCTGAAATAAAACTTCAGACTGAAGGAAGAATCTTGCAGTGTCTGCACACGCGAACCGACGAGAACCTGCTGCCTGCTGACATGAAGAAACAATTCTCACACTTATTCACTGACAAGCTGGGTCTGGTAAAGGGCTTCACTCACCAGGTCAAGAGGCGGGAAACAGTTAAGCCCGTGGCGGCAAAACTGCGGCGGCTGCCATTAGCATTGCGGGACGCTGTGTCCGTGGAACTGCGCCGAATGGAGCAAGTTGGAATCATTGAACGGGTCGAAGCCTCTGAATGAATATCTCCAATTGTGGTCACAAAACAAAGGACGGCACAATCAGGCTGTGCGTAGATTTGAGCGAGAAAAACAAGGGCATTTTAGTGGATGGATTCCCACTCCCACGTACAGAGGAGCTTCTTCACCAGCTTGCAGGGTCGACTCACTTCTTGAAGCTAGATTTGGCCTCGGCCTATCACCAAATTGAACTGACAGCAGACAGCCGGGAGCTGACGAAATTCGTCACTCATGACTGACTTTTTCGTTTTCGAAGAGTATGCTTTGGGGTGGCGTCAGCTCCGGCGGCGTTTCAGAGAATGATGAGCACGATCCTGGATGACTGTAAGGGGGTGCTATGTTACATTGACGACGTCATCGTATTCGGCAAGTCCGAAGCAGAGCACAGGGGAAATTTGCAGGAAGTCCTACATCGCATTTCTGCTGCTGGAGTTCAGCTTAACCAGAAATGCGAGTTCAACGTGCAAGCGCTTGACTTCCTGGGACACACCGTGAGTGCAGAAGAACTAACCTCTCTTCCCACCAAAGTAGAAGCCGTGACTACAGCTTCAGTACCAAAAGATGCAGCTGCTTTGCAATTGTTCATGTGGCTTGTCCATTACTACGCAAGATTTTTGCCAAATTATGCAGAAGTAGTAGAGCCTCTCAGGAAGCTGTTGCGTCAAGAGGTCCCATTTATTTGGAACAAAGAAGGAGAACAGAGTTTCGAGCCAGTCAAGACATCGCTCACTACATGCGGTGCTATTAAAAGGTTTGATCCTGCACTACCTGTAGTTGTCACTGCAGATGCATCCATGCATGGGCTTGGTGGTGAGCTTAACGAGGGCGTTGGCGATGACTTGAGAACAGTGGCGTTAGCCTCACGAACACTCTCGCCGGCTGAACGGAAGTACTCCTTAGGAGAGAAGGAGGCCCTATCCTGCGTGTGGGCGTGCGAGCATTGACGCGTGTTTGTCTGGGGATGGCGGTTCAAGCTACGCACGGATCCCCCATCAACGCTAGTAACTTTCCTGTCCTCTCAATGGAATGGCCGAAGGACACTGAGGATCTCAAGGTGGTCATCTCGCCTTCTTTATTACAACTTCGAAGTTGCATATTACCGAGGAAGCGACAACAAAGTAGCAGACGCTCTGTCAAGGTTGCCATTACCTAGCGGTCATGAAGAAGGTCATCTTGCATCACGAAGCATGGACTACAAGAGGCTGTACAGAAGGATGAGACTTTACAACTTGTCCTGAAATACATTTCAACCAGGTGGCCAGACAACAAAAGTTTGGATTCCAAGTTACTTCCATTCTTCCGAGTAAGAGACGACCTGGCAGTGGTGGACAACTTGCTGCTGCGAGGAGAACGACTAGTCATCCCAGCGGCGCTGATGGTCACCATGATTGAGCTGGCACACGAGACCCATCCTGGCATTTTCAGGACCAAGCAAAGGTTCGCGAGCGATATTGGAGGCCGGGTCTCGAACAACAGGTGGAGCAAGTCATCAGGAACTGCTGTGAATGCCAGTCTGCAGACAAGTCTGCCAAACCCGTCACCGCACCACTTCAGCCAATTCCGCTTCCAGAACGGGCCTGGCAGAAGCTGGCTGTGGATATTGTTGGGCCATTCACCAGAACTGGGAGTGGACACAAGTATGCCATTACCTTGGTAGACTTTTACTCAAAGTGGCCAGAGGTATGCATACGCATCAGTTGTGACAACACAGACGGTGATTAAATTTTTATCAGCTACGTTTAGCAGAGAAGGCTACCCAGATCAAATTCTGACGGACCATGTGTCGCAGTTCAAGTCGGCAGCCTTTGAAGACTTCCTGAAAGAACGAGGAATTTGTTACCGCTGCTCGTCGGTGCATTACCCACAGTGCAATGGGCGGGTGGAACGGTTTAACAAGGTCTTCAAGGGGTTCATCCAGGTGGCAGCACTGGAGCATCGGCCTCTTGAAGTGGCCGTCCTAGAGTACCTGGGCGTTTACAGGTGCAAACCGCATGCCACAACGGGGGTGCCGGCCTGCTCAGCTCCTGCATGATCGAGTTCCTCGGTCGAGGCTGGACATTGTGGGGTTCCCGTCATCGAAGTTCCTTGTGAACTCTGGCTCTGAATTAGCTGACCTCAGAGCCCGAGTACAGCAGCGGCAGGCTTACAGTAAGCTCTATACGGACTCCTAGAGGGGAGCAAGGGCGCCCACCTTCAAGCCGGGCGATTTAGTCAGGGTTTGCAAGCCAAACATACCGAAGAAAGGGACATCGCGCTATACGCGCCCAATGCTTATCACTGGTACGCATAGACCGAAGTTCCTACATCCTCAGCGACAACTGGACCTGGAATGCGTCGAAGCTTTCCCGTTGTGGAGAAGCGGGGAAGCGCCTGTCCACAGCATCACAGCAAGCGGCGTCAGCGCTGCAGTCGGCTGATGCGGCTGTAGCCGAGGTCCCAGAGACTCGTCCCGTGGCTTCTTCGGCGACAACCGAGACCGCGGATATGGATTCCGTGTCGGCTTCAACGGTACCGGCGGTGCCCGAGACCTCAGTGGCTTGTTCGGAGTCAGAGGCAGCTTCGGCCCAGATCAATAGAAGAACAACGAGAGCAGCCCTGCTGGGGAGAAAGCCTGCCTGGCAGAGAGACTTTGTAATGAACTAACTATGTTACTGTTTTTACTATCAGTTACACTGTTCCTTTTTATTTCTTTGTATTTAGCTCATTGGGTTGTTGTTTTTAGGGAGGGATTATGTTGTTTCGGCAACATTGTCATTTTGTATATAGAACATCCACATCGCGGTAAAGATCATGTATTTTCGGGTTCGAAGCTCGCGGCGTACGCATCTCTTCTTCATGGTCGCTATGCCGGCGACCAGGGCTGCAACATAATAACCATCCCAACATCTTTTGTATTGGGACTTGCCCTTGTGCAGTTTCTGTCATTGGACGTATAGTAGCTCAGTGCGAGGGCTACATAATTTTTGTTTAAAGGGACAATACCCCCCCACACACACACACACAATTTTTTTTTTTTTTTTAATTGTGCCAGGCGATTTAGTTTGTCATTTGAAGACAATCCAATCATCATTTTTCTACAGTGTAAAGTGTATTTTTAATAGTGTCAAAATACGCAACTGCTCAAAACCGATGCCGAAACTAGACTGGGTAGGAAGAAGCAAGATAAAGAGAAGAAAGTTTCCGAAAATCATGTTGGCTCTGCAACGTTTTTTTTTTTTTTAATCAACGTATTTGCAGCTTTCTAGAAGCCTAAAAAAATACGTATTATATTTTTGTCTATTTTAGCACTGAGTGTGTACCTAAGATGACCCACGACTTTGATTATCACTGGTGGTAGTGCCTAAAACACAGAAAACGGCACGTGACCACGGAGAAGAGAGTGAGCGCGAATCAGACGGGCCAGTTCTCGCTCGGCGGTTTTCAGGTGAAAGAAAACGCATTTCGGGCCGAAAATTTTGTTCTGTGTAGTTTGGCTCTTATAGGTCATCTACAAATAAAAACCTTGACCACCATAAATACCCTGTCAGTGTCCCTTTAAGGGATGGCCTTGATAGAAGTCGACGATCGCCCACACACCATTTTTAATTCTCAGCTTTCTTTATCTGTCCAGAAGATATGTTGAGACTTCGGGAAGCAGAGACATAAGCTTTTACTTCGTCGAAACGTAGGGTACCTGAGTCATAATTCTGCACTTTCGTTTTCAGGACAAGCTATACACGTGAACGCACAGTATGTTGGATGACAATTGAGAACAGGACAAACAAGAATTTCGTACGGGGCTTTCTGTTGTGTGATAAATCTGACTAAGACGGCTGCCGCGATCTTCTTTGAGAAGTATTTTGTAGCTTGTGTTAGCTTTCTTTCTACATATTTATCTCGAAGACATTCCTTCAGCGCGGACGGAAGTTTAAATAGTGTCACACTTACGTTTGCTGCACTGATGACATCCTTCAAGTCTTCGATCATGACTTGCTCCTCTGCAACTGCGGCATCGCTCAGTGAAAGTCTCGTCTGCTCCTTGACGAAGTCTTGGAGGTCGCTCCTGAACACTGAAAAGCAGTTCTTGCAAATGCGTCGTCCCCATTGACAGATGCTGCTTGTTCGGTTGAAAGTAGGTGCTTCAGCAATTTGAAGTCCAGATCAGACACCTTGCGGAAATTGCGCTGGTGGACCGCAGCTTGCGAATGGCATCATTTCCAACACCTCGCCAACGTTTCTACAGCCCGTCTTTATCTCGAATACCTGTGTATTCGAGGAAATAACACTTACAGAAATCGCATCCATCATTATGAATATGTCCATAAGTAAATCACCTGGATGTGATGGAATTCCAATTAAAGTGCTAAAAGTTAATATTGATATACTGGGTGTGGCACTACAATATATGTTTAACCATTCTCTGATAACCGAAATATATCCGGACTCATTCAAAAAAGTTAAAGTGTGCCCAATATTTAAAAGTGGGAATGATGATGCTAACGAGCCTGAAAATTACAGGCCAATATCAGTTTTTAATGGAATAAACACACCATTTGAAAAACTTGTAGTAAAACGTATAAATGCCTTCATAGACAAATTACAAATTATAACTCCTCTTCAACACGTCTTCCGACCTAATAAATCTACGTCCAGTGCTGTTCTATCACTTAGTCAAGCAAAAAATGACTCACTTAACGACAACAATATTACGCACTGCGTTTGCCTCGATATTAAAAAAAAGCTTTTGACACGGTCGATCATTTCTTTCTACTTAACAAATTGGAGAGATACTTGTTTAGGGGTTCATCATTAAGCTTTTTAAAGAGCTATTTAACTTCTCGCATTCCATATGTCTCCATGTCGAATTGTCAATCAAATATTAGGACAATCACAACATGGATTCCGCAGGGATCAGTGCTGGGTCCTGTCCTATTTTCATTATATGTCAATGATCTCTCACGTTTACTTATTAATTCCCAAATGAAATTTACGCAGATGATACAGAAATTTACAACACAAATAATTCGTTAAACAACGATATTGGCCACACTTTAGCTATGTGGTCAATGAAGAACTGATTATCGTCCAGGATTGGTGCAACTATAACAGGTTGACGCTGAATATAAAAAAAAACTAAGTATGTTATATTCAACTAAAACAAAACACAACTAAACTATGCTAACTGCAAAATTTATATTGCCAACTCTCTTTTAGAACAAGTATAAGCATTCAAATATCTGGGAGTAATATTCGACTTACACTTACATTGGGAACATCACATCGCCTATTTTGTCAAAAACTGTCATATGCTTGCTACATTCTGCCAAAGGCTCGACAGTGCTTCGACTCTTCAACCTTAAAAAAAAAAAATATTTACATCTCGATATTCCACTGCCATTTAACATACTGTACAGAAACATGGGGTACAACGTATGACACGTATCTCACGCCCATAATTGGTTTACAAAAAAGGCAATTTGAATTATAACCGACTCACACTATACACAGGCATCGAGCATTTTATTTCATCACCTCAGCATTCTTCCACTCTGTTTTACCACGCTGTTTCGCGAAATAGTGACCACTAACAACCCCTTTCATATAACTATACTTCTTAAAGGTTTCCGTCAAACTAGAGCAAATTTGTCTGGACACTTTAACCTTCCACAATGCCACAACGTTTACGGGGAAAGGCTAATTCAATTCTGTGGGACAAAAATCTGGAACGCCCTATCAAATGACCTTCGAAATTCGCATACTTTTAACAAAGCACTGAAGCATTATCTCTTCTTATCTACCTAGATCATCTTTCATCCTCATCATCGTTTCTTTGGTATTGGTAACCGAGATTAGCTTCTAATATTATAGTAATATGATTAGGAGTACTTTTGTTGCTTTCTATTGACATATGCCTGTCGCTCTGTGTTCTTGTGATATTTTGCTAATAAGCCCGAACTAGCCTAGCAGCTATGCGTTCATATGCTTTTTCCAATATTTTGTATACTTTTTTTGGTCAATAAAATAAAATTGAATTGAATTAAATTAGATTGAATTCTATTTTAATTCTGGCATAACCAGGGCAAAACAGTCTAGATTTTCTGATGGTGCTTGCCATTGTCCCTTCTTCGGTGGTAGAAATGTCTAGAGCCACTGTATATGGCAGCATAGCTTCCAGAGTAGCGACACGACGCAAAATTAACTAGATGCACGACGTCAGAAGCGCCGGTAGTGATCTCCTTTGAGGTTTTTATGGTAACCGTACTGCTAGCGATGCCCGTCGGCAACTTTTTTAGAGCGCAGCTCTTAGGCGCCCGTTTCCGGCTTGAGCGGCGTCGTCGTCGCCGTCGCCGTCGGCGTAACCGCGCGGTGCATGATGGGTAATTTTCCCCGCTAAATCTAGCGGAAAATGTTCCCCGCTAAATCTAGCGGAAAATTTTCCCCGCTAAATTTAGCGGAAAACTTTCCCCGCTAAATTTAGCGGAAATTTTTCCCCGCTAAATCTAGCGGAAAATTTTCCCCGCTATATCTAGCGGAAAATTTCCCCCGCTAAATCTAGCGAAAAATTTTCCCCGCTAAATCTAGCAGAAAATTTTCCCCGCTAAATCTAGCGGAAAATTTTCCCCGCTAAATTTAGCGGAAAATTTTCCCCGCTATATCTATCGGAAAATTTTCCCCGCTAAATTTAGCGGAAAATTTTCCCCGCTAAATCTAGCGGAAAAATTTCCCCGCTAGATTTAGCGGAAAATTTTCTCCGCCCCCCACTCCTCGAGGTCACGTGACCCCCCCCCCCCCCCCCAAAGTCACGTGACCCCCCCCCCCCCCGTGCCTTCCCCTCCTCAAGAGCTGCGCTCTGATTCGGCGTTACAGGGAGTTGTAAACGGCTTTCATTTTTTAGTCTAGTTGATATCTCCATTCGTTCATTGAAAATTGGTAAAGGACGCTTGGCATGGCGGTACGGCACAGGCCTCTGGAAGAGCGGTGCCTGTCTCTTCTGGTTAGTGAGACGATTTGCAGCAAGAAGACTGTCGGGCGACGAGAGCTGCTAGGTATCGCTTGTGCACGAACAAGCCGAGTGGTTTTCCGCGCCACCGGGATGGCGGCCGCTTCGTGGGACGTACATGCGTACCTGGTATTTTCGTACTTCATTCCGATGGAAGGAAATCCGATTACGCCGGCCACGACAGGACGACTGCCTCGGGACATGACTGCTGCTCGACTGCCCCATATTAAGCGAATGTATGCTTACCATCATACTTTTTCAAGACCCAATCATCCATTCAAGATGAGATTTTCTCACCGACTGGCGAGGAGCAACGTCGACGACGGTCTGACCCTCGTTTGGGTGATGAACAGCCGACGGGGTTCAACCAAGAAGGATAGCATGGTGGTTTCCAGAGGATTTTTAACGCCACCAAAAGAGACGGACGCCGGATATGAGGTGTTCTTGCCGGCAGGCCAAGTGGTCGTCCGAAAGTTTACCGGCAATCAAAAAGCAATATTTTTATTTGGTGTAGTACACATATCCGCGTTAAAGGGGCCATGAAATTATTTTTACAACGGCCCCGTTAAGGGCTAGTTTCCCCAGCATCGCGTCCTCTAGCAAAAAAATGATGACACCGAACTCTGGACAGCTACCGCCATCTATGAGCAACGGCGGCAACCAGACAACTGGTTGCCGCCGTCGCTCATAGATGGCGGCAACTTTTCTTCGGAGGAAGAAAATCGGTAGCGGAACGAGCGGCGATGTGCGCAGCAGCTCGATTGGTTCCGCAACCGCCGCGAGGCCACTATCGCCTAAAGTTTCACTGCGTCGAGCGCTTCAGATTCTCTTGAGAAAGAAGAGCAGATCGCTAGCCTGGAAAGCCACCGCCGAGAACAGAAGCTACACCTCCGCTGCTCTTCCTTCTTCACCAGAGTGAAACGGATGAAAGTTTTTTTTTTTTTTGTTAACTTCTTTCTTAGCAGTAATCTTCAACTCAAAAGCGAACTGTGAAATCACGCGGTCGTGACACGCTAGGGCACCGGCGCGATGATCCCAAGCTTCCACCGTGCTTTTTAAGCAGATCATAGAACTTGGCATTCGTAAGTGATGGTAAGTTCCATCAGGGCACTCATTGGCCACAAACGCGAATTTAAATATTAGTCGACGGATTGATTGTTGACGATCGCATACATCCGAGGGACGCAGTTCTTGTGTCCAATGCGTGAGTTGGGGTCGGCTGACGTCATTTGACCTTTGTAGGCATTGCAAAGAGAATATTTAGAACCACAGACACATGATGTTAACATCATAGCACACTGACATTAAGGTCCACAAAACGGGCCCCGGTACAGAAAATAAATATTAGACTCGTAAGAAATAATTATGTCTGTTACTTGCTAATTATAAAGACAAACACACCTCTGAGTATCTAAGTTTAATAGTATGTGTTGATGCATTGTTACATAGCAGGACATTTCATATACGTCCCTTGAGCAAACGCCAGCTTGTCACTTCAAGAAAACAAACCAAAAAACACTGCGAGCAAATGCAAGCTATTGCAACGAAATCACGTTATATCAAAATCTCAAGAACTGCCAATTCGTAAAATCATCGATTAGTACAAAAGGTTAAAAATCGCAGGAGCTTCCTCGCTAAAAGGTGCTGTGATTATTCGGTGACCCAGGGCTGAAACAACTTCCCCTAGGTCTTAGACGCGACGTATACCTTTCGTTTCGATACACAGAAATTCAAAATTTCAAAGGAAGGTAGAAAAATGAGAAAATTTTATCCTAAAAGCTATATCATAAAATTGTTGATTAGTACGAAACGTAAACATCGCAGGAGCTTCCTCGCTAAACGTTTCTGTGATTATGCGGCTACTTGGGGCTGAAACAACTTCCCCAAGGCCGAACATGCGACGCATAGATTTCGCATCGATTCTCAGACACACCAACCTTGAAACAAAGTTAATACCCCGCCACATGAGCAACTCGAATGCCATTTACAACGAATGACATTTGAGCGGACGGCCAATCAGCGCGCGACACTCCGGGCGTGGCGCATTCCACGCGCGACAGATTGCGAGCTGATTCGCCGATCACACAAACGTCATTCGAGTTGCCCGTGTGGCACGGGTATAAGACTATGCCGAAATTGCATGCCAAATGTCTCATCGATCCTCAATCACATCCGGGAATCCAAGCACCGCTATGGCGGTATGGTTGATGCAGTCGCACAGGTGCTAATATCCAGAGCGATCTTGAATAGAATGGGTATAAAGTACCATTCCTTCAGATCTTCATGTTATACCTACGTCCGAGAGCACGAAGAAGCCCGAAATCGTCGGCAAGCTGCGGCATATCACGACTCCGCGCACCGAACCAACTCGCATCCACCAGCTCATGGGCGCTGCCATCTTTTCGGTGACATCACGGCTCTTGCGCGATCATGTGACGAGTAGTCACTCGGTTGCTATGGGCACGGTGCCAGCTCGGCTCGTTGCTATGGTACCGCGTGTGACCAATCGCGGTGAGAGGCGGCACAGGGAAAAGCGTGGCGCTACTCTGGCAGCTACGCTGCCATATACAGCGGCTCTAGAAATGACCAGCTCAGCTGACTGCGTGACTGTGTCTTGAGAAAAGAAAAAAATGCGGTATGTTTTTGGCTCTGAGCTGCCAGAAGGCCACTGCCAGCATGACCAGCTCAGGATGTGAAGAGATATAATTCTTTGAGGAGAGAGAAAACCGTGTATATTATTCCGTCAAGATTAACCAAAAGGACACCGCCCGATGGGAGATAAGAAGGGCGAGAAAAGGGATAAGGAGGTAAAATAGGAAGCCGCCGCAACCCCAGCGGGTAGGCTCGCCATTAGAGGCCGCATTCACAAATCGGCGGCACCGGCTCAACGGACCGGCCAACCATTATTTGGTAGATCTACAAAATCGCCTCTATCCCCTTCCGTGTATTTGCTTTAGCTGTCAGCCACCTCTCAGCGACCCGCAGCTGCTGCGACATGAGAAAGGAACTTGGCTTGTGCAGTGTCCGCGGGGGGCTGTCGGTGGCCCAGGCATCGGCTAGCAAATGACCTTGGCAAAGGGAATATCGCAAGTTTCACGACCTATAGGGGGCGCACTCGTGTCTATCAAAATGGCTGTCATCTGGATGATCGTCGTGGAATAGCGGTGCGAGGTTGGGTCGGCGACGCGTAAGTAATTCTAATTTTGCTATATACGAGCAGTATCAGGGAATTGCGTTATTTTTTCACGTCGGGAAGGTGTAGTAAAGAACTTTTATTATGAGGCCAATCATCCAGGAGCTAGAGAGCACAATTCTCACACCGCGGTACCACCATTGCTGAAAGTTGCGAATTCTAATGTCAAATTCGTCTGGGGCACGCGCAGCACCGAGAAAATAATGCTCCCAAGGCCACGCCACTGCGTACGTGCACCACATAACGCACTACCAGGCGAACGCGAAGCATCCCTCCGTGCGAGGAGCTCGGTGCGGTTAGGGTGCCTACATGTCTTTCTGTCTCAGGGTGAAGACATCCATTGTTGACCTAAATGTGCAAGCGCGTGACGCTCTCGCGCACTCGGTGCGCGACTGTGGCGGTAAAATGGCGTCTATGCATTAGCCAAAGCTACGCGCTCGAGCTGAGTGACAGGCACTCTAGGTGCGGTCACTTCAAGGGCAAAACATAAACAAGTGGACGGTAAAAAAAAAAAATCGCCATAAGGGGGGCGGTGGCTCGCGCCATCTAGCGAGGAGCGGAAGTAACAAATTGTTTTTCATGTGGATGGTTTAATTATGTACTTGTTACACCGAAACTTCGCCCGCCAACTTAAAAAAAAAAGACAAAAACATATGGAATATGAAACAAAATTTATACATTTGCGATTTTATTGTCAAGAAACGTGGCGTGCCACCATGACATGCGGGATTGGAGTGTGTTGCGGAGTGGGGGTCTAAATTAAGTAAACCCGATAAAAGAAACATTCTGAGATTAAACGAGAAATTACTGAAAAATAATGAAAATGCCAGGTTCGAACCTGTGATAAGCGATGGGTCCACGACCGGTGTGCAAAATCAACAGCGAGGCGACGGCACACAGGGGTTAAAAAAAAAATAATTAGGCGATAAAAAGCCGCGCACGGCGACAACACGACTAAACCATCAGTACGAAACGCGGAACATCACATTGACAAACCTCCGGGCAGCGGGGCCACGAAGAAAACAAAACAACACTCAATTTCCGACCCAACGCGAAACAACTCGCCGCTTGCCGCACAAACTGCAGCCGGAAAACAAGTTCGCCGGTGCAAAGAAGACGAAAGTTCCGAGAAAGGAAGTCTCCACTACGGGTCCCAAAGTCCAGGGGAAAGTTCAAATGAAGTCCGAAGACTCACCGAGGTCTTGGGTCCGACGGAAGACGAAGGCTTCACTTGCTCGGCGCGGTGGACTGGTTGCTCGGCGGCCGACGCAACGCAGCACCGCACACAAACACACTCCCGAAAAGGGCAAAACCGACGCCTGTAGGCAAACACGCAACAAAGGGCAAGCACCGAAAACGTAAAACTGGGGCACCCTGCCCCAAAAGAATTCCCGAAAAAACCTTTCACTCACGTACTGGGAGGAACCACGTCGAGCAGCACCCCGGCCCGCTCCGGGGCTCGACCACCTCCAGGCTCCTTTGATTTCAAATCCCCTTATATTGGCCTCGAGATGGACTTAGAGGTGGCGCCACTGTCGCTGTATCATCATCATCAAAGCGGGGATAGGAGCATGGCCGTCCCAAAGGCTCTTCACGTTCGCGCGCAAGACGGTGTAATTTCTTGTATTTATTTTGTCACACAGTATCGGTAGGAAATCAATTTTAGCGGAAAATGGTGCGGTGCCGTTCCGTGCTTAAATGATCGCTCGTGTGGATGCGTTGTCTGCTCTAGGCAGAACAAACAATGAATTCCAACCCGGATAGCAGAATACGTGTACAGTGGGCTGTGAAATGGCAGGTTCTATGCATTTGTGTTTTGACGCTTTTAGCTTTTGCAGTAATATAAATATTTAGCAGGAAGAAAAGTTAGTGCTATATTGGAAATTGCCGTGCAATTGAGTTCCGTGGCAACCAAAGTTTCCTTTTACTTTGCCATGGTGTGGTTAAGTGTTTCGGGGTGGGAACAATTTTAATACGTTGCGATGAGTAGAGAGTACCTCTTCTAGTTATGATCCGAAAACTCTTCGTTGGCAGGACAACTGAAACAAGTGCAACGAGCTATTCTAATATATCTGCCGCGAGTGTAACAAACGGGTATAACCGAGCAACGCAGTAGTGTGCGTGTTAATAGGTGATTTACTCGATATTGTGGGTTCACCCACTTCACTTTTCTCGGTGAGGGCCGCGGATGTCAAAAGGCTAATATTATAGATTTCTGGCTGAATTACCTTCTATTCAAACATAGTAGACTCTGCAACTCCAACAAACGACCCGCACCACAACACAGACGGCATCGGCCGCAGCGACACTATTTTACTGATGAGGGCTAGCGACTTTCACGAGACTTTCCGATCACCCTCCGACCTCACCTAACGCCTATCGGGACTGGGCAATTCATCGATTAACCTTCAGACTAGTCGAGTGATGCTTTAATTGCGATTTTTGTTTTCTGCCGTTGAATCGGAATCTTGTGCTGGAGAAAGCCAGGAAAAAGTAAAAAGTGCTGTTTTAATATTGCTGACGTCTTTATTTCTTTTAGGACACAGGCTTGGACGGTAAACCACTTCAGCATGCTTGTGACTGTCATCGAGAAAGATTACACTGTTCAAATATTAGGTTAAATATTACTTCACTTTAAAAAGCTTCCCGTGTTCATGTTTCTGTAGGCGTCACAACGTGAAGTTTAAAATGGGAGTGCAATATGCCATTTATGACATAGTAAAAATAGTAAAAAATAAAAGGGTAGTTTTAACGCCTTTCATGCAATATTACCAGAAAAAATCAGCTAACTGATTTGTCAATTAATTATAGTCTAATAAAATGTAGCGGTCAGTTTGAATATTGTTTGAATAATACCACAACTCCAATCAATACTCAATATTTTATGCAAGCTATGGTTTGTGCGAGATAACAAAACTATGTGGGACCAGCGGCTGTATACAAACCACGAAAATAAGATGATGGAAGCATCCGACTTAAAGGGGTGATGCAACAATTTTTGTACTTTGCGCAAATACCGCTTAGAACGGATCCCTGACGTTATTCACCTATGAAACACGCCTTCGTTTTTCACCCCACGCAATAGAAGTCCCAGTAAAAAATTAAAGAAAAACGAGCAACGTTCACCCCCTCAACTCATAGCCAGAACAAGCGGCCACGTGATCTGGAGCCGATTATATGCCGCCAATGTTGATCATAGCTACGCGCTGTGGTTGGCGAAGCACCGGCCACGCGTTCAGTACCAGACATTGTTATGGCTCTCGAGCTAGTAATTATCACGAGCCCAAATCGAGTGCCCACGCAATGCTCGGGTCCAATCTATGAACAGCATTCAAATATCGTCATATGGGTGTCCCCACTTTACTGCGATCCATACTTTACGTCATCAAATTTTGCAAAGGAGAGATTGCATGAAAATGATCGCTTTTGTCCCTGAAATTACACCGCAACAAAGAAGTTTCTTGGCCAGTGGCGTTGCGTGCAAGTAACCTTGAGTCCCACTAGTGCCAGTAAGCTCGTGTAAAGTGAAAAACATTCCAATTGAATATCGTTGCACCGCCCCTTTATAGGGATGCTGAACCGAAATATGGATTCCACAAAACACGCGGCAAAAGCGTGCAACAGGATGCTACAAACACCAAAACATCACTCATACAGCGATATCTCAAACGGATGACCGTATTTTTCAAGAAAAGGAGGCGCAATTGACAGGTTAGTTGACGTCATGTTTCTCCGAGAAGGAGAGGGAACGGCCTCGCGTCTTCTCCGCCTCGCCGCCTTGAGGGAACGAAGCGAAGAGAGGAGGAAACTAGGTACCTTGACGTCACGCGCCTCGTCGGCCTTGTTCAATCTCGACCTTTTTTTCTCAAAATACGGCCGTCCATTCGAGATATCGCCTTACGAGTGGTGTTATAGGGATTGTAGCGTCCCGCCTACATCTCCTGCATTGTTTTTCTGAAATCCAAATTTCGGTTCACCATCTCTTTAATAATTATCGCTTGGCAAAATTTCCACGCATGTGAAACGAACACAGCACAACCTTTAGTAGGAAGAAACAGCGCCAAAAACAACAAGCGTTTAATGAGGAGGGCTCAGCTCAGCCGGAAACGGGCTTGCGTCGTCGAGATCCATGCTTCTGAACGTGCGCCCATTGCAGACGAGGCACGGCGGTATCCGCGCTTCCGCATGTTTCCAAATTCGGCCGCACGGTGGCGACGCGTTTCGATCTCGGGGCGAATAGCCTTTTCTATTGAAAACGTAGCCAGAGCAGATGGCTTGATTGAAAGAAGTGGGCGGCGCCGACATCGCGTCCTCTCGGGCCGGCATGTTTCGCGAGACGAGGAACGAAGACAGTTCAGTTCAGTTCAGTTCAGAATACGTTTACTGATGAGGATACAACTGGCAATATACTCTACGGTAGGGCCAGACGGAGGAACTAAGACCGACGACGAGGCGAGAGAGAGAGAGAGGATGTGCCGAAGGAAGCGGAGAGCGTTAACTCCAGGTCGCAGTGCGCGCCACCTGCATGGTCTCTCCCTCTCCGACGGTGCAGCTTGCGCGGCAACGCACCGGTGCCGCGCGCCGCGAGAAGTCCCTGGCGAACGTTGTGCAGCTGCGCCGACACAACCAGGCAAACGTGACGCGTCCGTCGGCGCAGAGCGGTGCGGCCTGGTGAACCGACGTGGTCTATCGCGCGCTCACCTCGGGGACTTCGAGAGGGGAAGGTCACCGAGGCGCGCTCAAAGGCGTCGAACTCGAAGCGTGGCCAGACTGAGGCGTTGTGAACCTCGCTAGGCGGTACGCTACGAATACGTCGGCTAGACGCAGGCAGATCCGTTGATAATAGGGTGCATCTGGGTAGGCTTTAAGCCGTTTCTCTTCCTGCTAATGCAGCCTCTTTTGGCGTCATGTAACGGAAAACATAATCATCACTTGAATTCTTGTAATCAACATGAAACCTCACTACCAAAGAACAATCCAAATAGATTAATACTACTTAAATGGTGATGCTTAAAACAAAATAAGATATAAAGATATCTTCAAGATTTTTTGTAGATTAGATTAAAGTTGCCGTAACATGAGGGACGCGTTTGTAGTGTTTAGTTATACCAAGTTATGTTCTGCGTGAAACACATAGAAACAAGAACACACTGCTCACGTGTCAGTTCTGCTACAAATATATAAATATATTAGGTCATATGTCAACAAATATTATATAGCCGTACAAAACAATCTCTAACGATCCTGATTATCATGCATTGCAGAGTGGAAAATATAATGTTTTTAAACGCATTGCGGTACATCAAAAAACGAAAGACTCACTCTAAATGTATCAACGTTTCAGGATTATGTTAAAAAGTTTCCGCACAAACATTTTTTTTTTAGAAAATTGATTTTGAATATTGTACTTTTGGCGAATCCTCTTTTCTTCATAGGTCTGTACCACTGCATTGCACCTAACTGACAGTACTGATTATATTTTTACGAAATATATAATCTTTGAAGCTTTCGTTTGATATGCTGTTCAAGCCGAAACTTTGAACGAAACGAAAGTTATAACCACTCAACGAAACGAAAGTTATAACCACTCACGCTGCTGCTTGTTTTGTCAGCTGGTTGAGGAGGGGAACGCTGCTCGCTTTACTCGAATGTGTTCCACAACTGCAATTGACCGATCTCACCAAGCGTTCAGGGCATGCGTGAAGCCGCCATAACTTTAGCTTACAAGAGGCGGGCGGCAGTGCTCGAAACACCTAGCTCGTGCCGTCTCGTGCTCGGCACGCCGTAGCTCCAGCGAGGTTGGGACACGTGCAGAAAGGACTAAAGTTCCCACCATGTATTGCGGCAGCGGTGGCGTAGCCAAACTAGCTGGTGAAATATTCTATTGGCTATAGGGGAAAAAAAGAAAACGAACGAGTGCTTTACAGCTTATGAATATCAAGAAATCATATTAAGCCATGGTCAATGAAACTAGAAACATTGTTTCATGGTCGATTTAAGTGCAACTTAGATCGGAATTATTTCCAACCTTGGGCCAAATTAGGCTCTTATCTCACGTGATACATTGGTATGCACTCTCAGCTTTCTTGCTGAGGTTAAACACACGTATTTGCATTTGTGCATGTTTCCCTGCTGCGGTTTCGAATATTGGCTACGAACCCCGCCAGCCTTGTTTTTTGTAAATTTTGTGAAATAAAACTTGTAAAAGAAAGATTAAAGTTCTGGAAAAGACATTGATTTGATCTTTCTCTGCATGTTGTACATTGCATGAAATGTAGCAGTTGAGCAGCAATCGTGCAAATTTAGCAGCACCAATGTCTCGGTGACTTGCGACGTAAACACACGTAAGAACCCGTAGCATAATGCAACGTAACCGTACAGTACTGAATAAAAGGGTGTGCACATAGCTTGCACGTGACGTCAATAAAAAATGCTAGTGGTCATTCCTATACTTGTTTTGTGGGAGACCAACGAAGTCGGTGGTGGTAAATGTACGCTGCAGAAGCTGCGTGCCATGCAGCAAGGCTACCAGAAAGACGACTCAGTGACGTCACCGCCAGACTTGATGACGTAGCTCAAAATTGAAGTCCCCCCCTCCCCCCTTTCCAGTTACAATATTTGACTGCGGCTCATAGATTAGACCCGAACATTGTGTGATCACTCCATTTGGGCTCGCGTTAATAGCTCAACAAGCATGCGGGTAGTGGCTCGTGTCCAATGGCTGCAATGACTACAATAGCCGAACCATAAAAATGTCTGGAACTTAGCGCCAGTCCTGCGCCTTTCCAACCCCAGCGCGTGGCTATGATCGATAATGGCGGCATTAATCGGCTGCAGAAAGCGTAGACACTTGTTCTGGCTGTAAATTGATGGTGAAAAACGAACGCTTTTCATAGGTCACAATGATCAAGATTCGTTCTAAGCGGTATTTCCGCAAAGTACAAAAATCTTTGCATCGCCCCTTTAACTCACTTTAACAAGAAGTAGGAAGACAGGCTGCGTGTGATTGGTCTCTGCTCGATTCGATGCGCTACGATCGCATTCATGGAACTCGATCGCAGCGCATCGTATCGAGCAGGGACCAATCGCACGCAGCCAGTCTTCATACTTCTTCCTCTTCTACTCATCTGCTACCAATCAAAGTTGTCGAATCTCGATTCGATGCGCTACGGTCGCATTCATGAAAATGCAGCCATTGGCAGATTGACGTCATGTGAAAGCATCCTATAGGCCTGGCACCTGGCTTGGCGCCGCGGGGAGCGGGTTAGCACAAGTGGCCGGTTGAATAAACCCTTTTCGAATGTGCGCGCCATCTAGTAGCCGCTGCGCCAGCTATTTGAGTCCGCCATTGTTTGCGTACGTACTCTGAGCATGTATTGCACGTGAGTGTTGCATCAGCGTTGGGGCGTGGACTCGGATCTAAGCACGCACTTCGTAACAAGGAATGGCGACCGCCGAATTGCTCGATGGGCTTTAGAAAGAGATTTATTATAAGTGTCATTTGTATTCTTTTTTAATTGTCATATTATCGACGTAACGACCGAGAACATGTGTACAGTGGACAGAGGACAGTTGACGCTCTATATTTAAATTCAAAATGGTCCCGTGCGGTATTTACGGGTTTCAGCCGAGTGCATTCAGGATGAACTATGACTGCTTCGTTCGAGATAGACAAGAAAGGAACTTTCTCCTGCCAATACGGTCCGTCAGTCAAGGCTTCTGAATGCAGGCTTAATTTATGGAAGATCCGGCAGTGAGGTGTGAGGACTACTTCACCACATGAACACCGTCCCTGAATCTCGATTTAAATGTATATTCGATATGTATTGGACGTGTCTATTAATTCTAAAACTCGAATACGTATAAATCAAAAGTCGAATTGAAATATTCGGTCACTTATTTATGAATTCTAGTTGGGATCTCAAATATTTGCAAACCCCTGGTTTAACTCCATTTCGCACTAAGTCTGACCACAGTCGACGCTCTGATCCAATAGGTACGTTCACTGATTCATAATTCTAAGCTGTTAATGATTTATGGTTAGTCTATTTAGTAATCGTTCAATCAGGGATCTCAAAATATGCATCGTCGCGGCGCAAGAAGCCTTTTTTTTGCCTTTGCTCTCATATGCTAGGCCAATCACGCAGAGCAAAAAAGCGGACTTTCATATGGCGCATTCACTGTGCAGAGTTGGCATAGTCAGTAGAGAGTTTTAGGGGAACCGTATCGGATGTTCAGAAACGGTTCCCTAAAACTCTCCAGTGACGCAAGCGGATAGATACGACGAGCACCGTGGCGGTGCAGTTTTGGGAGCTGATGGACTGGGTCTACCCTATTGTAACGTTCGTTGTGGTCGGACTGGGAATAAAACGAAGAGACAGTTGCTTACACAATTACTCACGTGGTCTTTTATTAGCGGTCTCAAAGCACTTGAGCGACAAATATTTCAGCAGAGAATAAGTGAAGTTTTCGATCAAAGTTACAAAAAAGAGAGCAATGGGCACCTGGTCAAGTGGCAAATGAACGAATAGGATACCAGCTGCAGTGGTACGGGCGCTATTGCCGCTCCCATTGCAGCTGGAAAATAAAACGCACGTGTGCACGAAATATTTTTGAAGTGCAGCCACACATTGCTGAAACCGCATTCACCTTTTAATCATATATATATATATATATATATATATATATATATATATATATATATACAGGGTGTTTTTTTTAAGCTTAACAGAATTTTTTTTTTAAAAATCTTGAAAGGTAAATTAATGCGGTCTGTGCAGGTGAGTTATACGGCCAGGGGGACATATTATAGGAGGTTAATCGTAACGATCAGTCGGCTAATTAGTTAAAAATCGTTAATGAACTTTTTAATTAATGAAATAGACATATAGTTCCAATTAGAAACTTGCTCAGCGTCATCGAAAACCACTAAATCAGTAATTTTCAGAAAGACTTTGAGCGCGTGAGAAGCGTAGTAGTGCACTAAAGTTAGCACTCGTGGAGCACGTCCAAAGCTAGCGATTGCGATAAGGCGCCCGCACAATTTTTCCGTCGCTTATCTAGCCCCAGCCTTGTACCTGCTCCACGAGCGGTAACTTTCGTGCACTACTACGCTTCTCACACGTTCAAAGTCTTTCTGAAAATTACTGATTTAGTAGTTTTCGATGACGCTGAGCAAGTTTCTAATTGGAACTATATGTCTTTTTTCATTAATTAAAATGTTAATTAACGAAATTTAACTAATTAGCCGACTGATCGTTACGATTAGTCCCCTATACTATGTCCCCCTGGCCTTATACCTCACCTGCGCAGACCGCGTTAACCTAGCTTTCATGGTTTGTTTTTAAAAATTCTGTTAAGCTTAAGAAAAAAAACACCCTGTATATATGTGTGTGTGTGTGTGTTCTTTTTTATTTTAGTATAAAACGCGAACTAAATTGGAAACCTTTATACATTTTTACGTTTGCTATCACGTACAAAAGCCAATCAGGCCATCCAGAATATCTCCTCGTGCTTCAGCATTCAGGCCACGTTGCTCGAACTCAACAAATTCGCATGAAGAGGTAGTTGTAGAGACACCGACAATTTGTTTTTATATATATATGAAACACAAGAGAAAAAAAAAACGATACCCCCCCCCCCTCCCCCCCCCCCCCCCCCCCCCTAACGCTGCTTTTCTTCCTACATATATCTGGACCAGGGACCATATAGCAGCAATTCTTCAACGCGTTTTATTCTCGATTGAACCACAGATGACGCTACGAGCCCCGAGCAAAGCAGGAACTGATATTAATCTAGGTTGAGTTCCGGTTGGGCACAGAGACGCCCAGTGAGTGAAGTCACGGGACTGCTCTCTCAGAGTTGGATTGCCAGCAGTTGCTTAAAGCGTCCGCTTCGGTCCGGTGCAGGGTGACTCAAAGTACAGGGAGGTTCACCAATTCAGAATTCAAACGGTTTAATCATTTATGCTGAGTCTATTTATTAATTCTTCAATCGCTGCAATGTGACGACTGATACAATTATGAGACAACTGCGAGTTACTAAGACACTTTACATTTTAAGAACGCAATAGACTCCTTTTCAAAAGTGTGCTCCAACTAGCAACCTCTGCGACAAGGATCTCAGTCCGCCATTGCTTTCACACATACCCTGAGCATGTATTGGACACGAATGCTGCGTCAGCGCGCCGCGAGTAGTCGGATCCACCGCATCGTCGCCTCACCAGTGAAGTTTTCCTCTCCATGAGCCAACTCCCTCAGAAGACGTCTGGCGGAGCTGTTAGTTCATTTCTGTCTCCTTACGTTATTGCTGCGGCGTTTTCGCCCCTGGTGCCCGAACAACAAAGAAATAATTAGATGAATCTTGAAGTTTTGATATGGCATTTAAATAGCCTGCCACCAAAGAAACTATGTATAGGCGCGAATTTAGAGCGTGCGCACTGTTCTTGACATATGTATTTTGAAAGTGACGCGTAGACGTCATCCTTTAATTCCGGCATTCCACGCCTCATAATCGTTACAGAGTTCAGTTAACACCAGCTAGATACGAAGGCCGCAGTATTTGATTGTTTACGTCATTTTCAAGGACGCGAGTATTGCGTCGCCGTTCGGCTGGGATTCGTGTTCTGTCTGATTGAAGGAGAGTCCCTGCCGAAACTTACATATAGCCCTCGATGTTCACTACCTGTTCTGCCCCTCGTAAGTGACGCAAAAAAAGTCCAGCAGTACGGCCTTAATATCTTGGAGGTGGTTGTTGAGCGCGACCGTATTATTTAAAAAATAGGATTTGGTAATTCGTCACAGTGTGCCTTGTCTTTGCGTGATAATTGAAATTTCGATGACCACGAAAACAATTCTGTCCGCCCTAAAACATGCCACAGCTTCGCTTTTTTTTTTTTTTTGCTTGTGACACAAGTTTAGTCAGGTCTTCATTATTTTCTTTACGTCACTTTGCCGATATGCAACGTTATCGCTCCAGAAGTTGGCTACAAGAAAAGTTAAAGAGTTCATTTGCGTTTCGGTGTTTTAAAGCACACGTCTCGAAACCCCGGTCCGCGGCCCATATCCGCCCAGCGGAACCCTTCTGGCCTGCCCGTGGCTGGCCACGGTGCTACCAGCGACGCCCGGACCGCGTCCCGCCTCCAGCAACCCTGCTGCCACCGGAGCAAAAATAAGCGCACGTAAAGAAGCGACGTCGCGACGCGCACCCGCGTCGCATCGTATTCGTTCAGATCATAACCCGCTGACGGTTTTGTTTCTTATTTATTGGACATTCCTATCAGACATATCCGATACATTCTTATCAGACACATATCCGACATGTCCGAAATCCTAGGTCCCAGCGATATAAATGGGAAATGATAATCTCGAACGCGGGCTCTTGTGAAGAAAGGGGCTGCGCACAAAACAAGATTTCTGCTTTCTAAAGCACTTTTGGAATCGGTGTTGTTATTGCACCTCTTGTGACAATGCATTTCATACGTGCTTTTAGTATGATATGTGCAAAACTTTCTAAAAAAAACAAAAAAAAACGGAACTTTGCAAAAAGCGCTACTCCCCTTACTGAGTCATGACGTCATCATAAAGAAATATGGCGGCGCAGAGCAGACGCTGGTCTATATTGGTCTGAGTGTCCCGTGTCATAATAATGCAGATCGTCAACACCACTTCTACCATTCTTATTACTCTTCTGCCCGATGTGAATATTTCAATGTTCGATTGGTTTTTGCCCGATGGGTTTCCTGGATAACAACCATGGCCTAATATTATATGTAGCTCAAAAATATTTAATAATACGAGGCATAGGTGTTAATTCCCTTTAATTATTTTGTTTGCCTACTCTTACTTGAGCTTCTGTATTTAAATGCTTACCAAGGTTTATTTCTCTCATATTTTCAAAATTTACATTTACTTATTCAATATTCTCTGCGGCCCTCTAGACTGCGACGGTTCCTGTCCGGCCCCTAAGCCAAGATGTTTGGAGACCGCTGGCATAAATCAAATAGGAACTGTGGCATGTTCACAGAAACAGAAGACTATTGAGAATGATAGAGCTGACATTGAAAGTATGCAGTAGATACGTCACAAAATACTTTAGGCTCCATATACGTGGGAATGCTAAGCAATTTTTAACATACGTAATGACACAGATATGGCACTGGGGGCTAAAAATATTGATGTTGGTGATGAAAATGTGAAATGAAAAATAACATGCCGAGAGGACACGCTTCATCGTTAGGCAGATGGCAGATTTCTCTCGTCTCCTTGTGGTATCCTCGTTTACGCGGTTGGTGCGAATTGTGATGCCGTTTCTTTAAGCGCGTTTATTTTTGTGCCGGTAGCAGTGGTCTTGCTGAGGGCGAGCCGCGTGCAGGGCTTCATTGGAAGTATTGAGGCCAGATACGGGACGGGACGGTCGCAAGGAATCCGCGAGCCGGATTTGGCCCGTTGGCCGCGATTTTGAGGCCCCTACATTTTATGCCATGTGATTTTTCGGAATCCCATTTATTGTGTAATGTCATATTCGCTATTTTTTCATCGTGTGTTATATCATAGTTAATAGGATTTTGAATTTCAAAATAAAGTATATAATTTCATCTTGCTTAGATTCCTTTTTTACAGCGGAGCTGTTAAGGGCTACACTCTTAAAAAAAAGCTAGTAAAAAGCTAGTAACTGCAGCTGTTACTACATATTTCTGACCATTACTACCTTTCACTAACTATTTACTACCTCAAACGCGCGATAGGTAGTAAAAAGTTAGCAAATGCAGCCGTTACTACCTATTTCTGACCGTTGCTACCTCTTTACTAGCTATTTACTACAGCAAAGGCGCGGAGAGGATGGCGGCGCTTGCTTCATACCCGATTGCCAGTGTCAGCGACGCACTTGCTGTTTCAGATCGCAGGGGGAGGTATCCACACGCAATCGTAGCGTCAAATATTGTATGAGGGGGCATGTTTAAGGGTTGGAGCTGACTTTATAACGATCGCAGCCTCCGTACCAGCACGTCATGGAAGCCATGGTTGATGCAATGGCCATGCGGCTTACTTATACTTTCCTTCTCGTTTGCATTCGTTTGTGAGCGTTTATATTTTCATTTTGGTTTTAACTGGGATGGAAATAACCATGTAGCACATACTAAAAATGTTTCCGAAAACAAGAAAAGTTTCATTCTGTTTTTTTTTTTTTTTTTATTCTTGTATTTTTTAAAACATGTTTTTGTTTCACAAGAGACGCTTGGCAACATTGTACGACAAGCAAGTTGGAGCCAGTCGGAGTTCGCAAGACGCCAATTTCTCCGATGTGAACCTGCTGCTTTTGCCTTGTGTCGTGTGCAATTCTCGTGTTCCCGTGTTGGAGTGCATAGTTAACGTTCGTGCGTTCGACGGGGCGAGTGTATGCGTGGACCTGGACTGCTCTTAGGATAGTTCTAACGAGCCGGTGCCGCTGTCACTGCATTGGGTTTCGTAGTCTCAGAAGCTTTGCTCTGCCTCCTCCTACTTGACACTGAGAACTTCTTCACGGTTTGTGTGTGCTCGGTGGTTGAATGATTCTGATTGAGCTGTCTTCGGTCATGACAGTGCACTGTCACAACCGTCGTAAATAGTGTATGTAGCTGTGGGGCAAATGAAAAAAAAAATAGTTTGGCATTCTAGGAGTCCTTTTGAATTTGCTTATATCTTCCCCCAAAACGCGAGCATTCGTCAGTGTACTACGAAAATTACGATGCGAGTTGCACGCGGTATTAATTTTGCATGCATTTCTTTCGCGCAGCACGCGAAAGGAGTGCAGCTGCCGTCGTACTCCCCGTGAATTGCAGCCTTCGTTCGCCGCGGGAGACGGCAACGAAGCACTCTCTCCCGGACGGCGACCGCATTCGTTTGATAGGCTGAACCGCATGTAAGCGATTCAGCGAGCAACGAGAAGAGCGACGGAGACAGCGACGAGCGACGGCGATTTCTCACGGTCACCCTTCGCGTCGCTCATCGCCTTGACCGCTTGTTCCTGTCGCTTTCATGCGGTTTGCCTCCTCGCGCAACTGACCTAGCGACTGCGAAAAACTGTCATGCTGATACACAACGACAAGTTTGCGCACTCAAATGGTCAGTATAAAAGACTCATGGGCAGTCAACAAAGTCAGCGGGGAGGAAGTGGCCGAGTGGGATAACGCGTCTCAGCTCGGAGCGTGGAGCGAATGCCTGCGCTGGGAACCTCCTGGGTTCAATCCCCACCGCCCCCACCCGTAAGGTAGCGATTTGATTGATTAGTGTGTCTTATTTGTGTGTGATGTTTTGAAAATATTGTGTCAATTGTGTGCTGAAAATGTGGCGGTGCATGCGTATCTTCTTGCAAATGTGGAATTGAAAACAATAGTCGGCTTTCTTTTTTGTGTGCGTTTAATTAGAAGGTGACTAGCGCCACCTGGTTTACTCATTTTCAGTTTCACTTTTTGTTGCGCCGGCCATCTGGTGGCAAGTGGCATAACCACCTTTTTTTTCACCGGGAATCACGTGACTAGTTGCGTTTTCGGACTTCCGTTTGAAGATAGTGCTAGTTGCTAGCTAGAGGTAGTACAATACATGGATTCTACATTGAGACTAGTAACAGTTACTAGCTTCTTGACCTAGTAACCGTTACTAGCTTGATCGTTACTACCTGCGGTTACTAGGCACCTGGTACCATATGTGACAAGCGGTTACTGGCTCGTACCTAGCAAATACTACTAGTTGTTTTCTTAAGAGTGTAGTCTCCCCAGTATCATGTCCGTGGGAAAACAAATAACGGCACAAAACTCTGGACGGCTACCGCCATCGCTCATAAATGGCGGTAATCTTTACAGCCTTTCCCCTCTGGCTTGCCGACTTGCGGCCGGCCATTACTTCATTTCCACCATAGTACTGCTTTGCTGGTCTTCCTTCTTCACCAGAGTGGAAAGGCTGAAAGCTTTTTATTTTACTAGCTTTTAATTTGCTAGTTAGATTTTGATCTAGAACTATCTATTAAGTGTATTTCTTATTTCTATTTACTTATTTAATTTCCGGCCCTCGAGACATTTGTTAAGGAAAGGAAATTAAAATAACGATAAAATTATTTTTCATTATTTTAATAAAATAATGCATCGACGATACCCTGAATTGGCTGCAGGCCCGATAATTTTCGTCCATGAACCTGAAAAGCGGGTACTGGCAGATTGAGGTCGACGAACGAGATCGGGAGAAGACGGCCTTCGTCACTCCGGACGGACTGTATGAATTTTAAGTAATGCCGTTCGGACTGTGCACAGCGCCGGCTACCTTCCAGCGCGTTATGGACACCGTCCTTTCCGGCTAGAAATGGCAGATCTGTCTCGTCTACCTCGACGACGTTGTGGTGTTTGCGAGAGAATTCGACGAGCACCTGAGACGACTGCGAGCCGTGCTACGGACCTTCAAGGCTGATGGGCTGACACTCAAGCCTTCCAAGTGTCGGTTCGCCTATGGTGAGCTGAAAGTTTTGGGCCACGTCGTGAGTGCTCAAGGTGTAAGTCCTGATCCTGCAAAGACGTCGCCTGTTGCCGAATTCCCGAAGCCATCAGACTAAAAGGCCTTCCGAAGATTCCTTGGGCTCTGCGCCTACTACAGACGTTTCGTTCGTGACTTTGCACAGATATCTGCACCGCTGACGCATCTGACAAAGGACGACAAGCAGTTCCAGTGGGGAGAGGAGCAAGAACAAGCGTTCGACGAACTCAAGCGAAGGCTCCAGTCGCTCCCTATCCTCGGGCATTTGATCAGTCGGCGGAGACAGAAATCCACACGGACGCCAGCAATACCGGTCTCGGTGCGGTACTCGTCCAGCGACAAGAAGGGGCAGAGCGAGTAATCGCTTACGCAAGCCGGGCGCTGTCTAAGGCAGAAAAAGATTATTCAACGACCAACAAGGAATGTCTTGCTGTCGTCTGGGTGATAACCAAGTTCCGTCCGTACTTGTACGGGATTTCGTTCCACGTGGTCACAGACCACCACGCCCTCTGCTGGCTCGCAAACCTCAAGGATCTGTCAGGACGCCTCGCCCGCTGGTGTCTTCGACTGCAAGAATTCGACGTAACCATTGTGCATAAGTCTGACAGCAAGCATAATGACGCTGACTGTTTGTCTAGGGCTCCAGTTGAAGCTCCCATTGCCGGCATGGACGACGATGACGACGCCCATTTCGTAGTTACCGCTACCGACATGAGGGCACTTCAACGCGACGACACGGAACTTTGTTCCGTGATCGACCACCTCAAAGGTCGAGGAGGCTCAGTCCCACGGGTCTTTTCTCGGGACCTATCGAGCTTTGTCCTGCGGCGAGGCGTGCTCTTCAGAAACGATTTTGGACCCAACAAAAATACCTGGCTGCTGAGTGTCCCTACCAGCCTCCGAGAAGAAGTCTTTCAAGCGTGCCACGATGACCCAACGGCTGGACATCTCGGCTACAGCAGGACCCTTGCCCGGATTCGTGACAAGTGCTACTGGCCAAAACTCCCGTATACTGTTCCTGCGGGATTCCAGCAACCAATATCGGCCACAACTACACCATTCCAACAGATTGGAATGGATTTGCTTGGGCCCTTCCCGCCGTCGACGTTGGGGAACCGCTGGATAATCGTTGCCACAGATTACCTCACCCGGTACGCGGAGACGAAAGCCCTTCCGTCGGGAACAGCGGTGGAAGTCGCCAAGTTTTTCGTCGAATAAATTTTCCTTCGACATGGCGCCCCGAAGTCTTGATAACCGACCGAAGGTCATTGTTCTTGGCCCAGCTTACTCAAGAGATCCTTCGGCTCAGCCACACCAGCCATCGTCGAAACACCGCGTACCATCCGCAGACCAACGGGCTGAAGGAGCGGCTCAACAAGACGATCGCCGACATGATTTCTATGTACGTCGACGTAGAACACAGGACGTTGGACGACGTATTATTATACATCACATTCGCCTACAACATCACAGTTCAAGAAACAACCGGGTTTACACCATTCGAGCTGGTGCGTGGCAGGAAAGTGACGGCCATGCTGGACGCAATGCCGCCCCATGAGCCAGTGGATGACCGATGCGACGATGCCCATGTGGTCAGCCAGAGAGCAGAAGAAGCACGCCAACTAGCCCGCCTTCGAATCCACGATCAACAACATGTCGACGCTCGCCGGTACAATCATCGTCGCCGCGCCGTCCACTTCCAGCCCGGAGACAGAGTGTGGGCGTGGACGCCGATTCGTCGCCACGGTCTCAGCGAAAAACTGCTGAAGCGCTACTTTGGGCCTTACAAGATCATCCGACACCTCGAACATCTGAACTATGAATTTCTTCCCGACGGAACACGACCATCAACAAGACGTCAGCCGCGACCCGAGGGGGTGCACGTCGTCCAGCTGAAGCCGTATTACGAACGATAGAACTTTGCACTCTCGTCGACGAGTGAACTGTGAACTGTGGCTCGCGATTATGCTGTCCTTTTGTTGTGGATTTCTGTTTTCGTTTTTTGCTGCATCGGGACGATGCTTTCTTTTTCTTTTCAAAGGGAAAATAATGCTGCGCACAGCTGACCGAGTAAGCAGCGCGCCCGTGGCCTAACGGTTATCGCGCCTGCCTTCCGCGTAGAAGGCCAGGGTTCGATTCCTAGCCGCAGCTACCCATTTTTGTTGACTTTGTAATGTGATGTTCTCGTAAATTCGGGAACCGTCTTGCTCATTCGAGGTTAGAATGTTCTACGCACCGAACCTTCTACGGCGAATGTTCCAGAAGCCCGCGCGGGTACAAAAGGGGCTCCGCGTGGCGAGCCGGAGTCAGTCTCGCCCCAGTGTTCGATCCTGCGGTTTCGCCGACATCGACACCCACGACGCTGTGCGTCGCGGGTGCGGGTTTATTTATATTGTGTTTTCTTCTGTTCCCTTTTCGTTTTGGGCTCAAGTTCGCCCCATTAAGCGTTTAGTTTTTTTCAGTTATCATCGCCTCATCAATGGTCACTCGTGACAATATGATCCTAAATCGGTAGCCTGTGTCGGCACACCCGTTTTAAAGTCAATTTGATATAAATGAATTGGACACTTGCATCATATGGAAATTTCTTCGAAAAGCCAATTGGGGAAGACCTACAGGGAGTAAGGACCCCGCAGAGCCCGACACCAGCCCTCCCCGCAAAGGTTTACTAGATACCGACACCAGTGGGTCGACGATGGGCGATGAGCAAAAAGTGCACCCAACAACCACCGCCATAGTGAATTTTGCTTTTCCCCTCCTCCTAAGAAGGTACCCCAATGAAGGCGTCTTTTCCTCAATAAAGGGGGGGGGGTGGTCCTCGAGACAGCAACAAACTCCTCGATCCGGCCCCAGCCTTAGCCAAAAAAGTTCGCAGATCATTGGTCTATACGATAAATAAATATATTAATATGCCGCGGGTGTCTAGTCATTTGAAAGCGCGCACTGAGTAGTACATGTGAGACATGCACCTTAGTTTAACACGTTTCAAAGAGATACGTGCCACGAGCTGGTACGCTTCGTGCGCGGGGTTCAGAGGAGTACAACATTTGTCTCCTAACTTGCCAAAAGTGAGTTCTCCCGTTTTTCGCTTTAGTTTTTTTTTTTTCTTTTATAATACAAGCGTTGAATAAAAATATTAATTTTGCAAGGATTAAATATTGTGGGGTTCTTCTATGGAGGTCCCTTTATAATAACCGCCCCCCAATCGGTATGCGCTCCTCCCGTCACCCAGGGAGTGACATTACACAACGAGAAGACAGCGAAAGGGTTTACTGTACCTCCGGGTTGCCCGTCGTCGAGAGCCGGCAGTCCAGGCACGCCGACCCTTGTTGTCGCCCGTCGTTCAGAGCTCACACTCGGAGTCCGTGTCTAGGCCTGCGGATCGTCCTTCCCACGCCAGCGCTGCGTAGGCTGGCTGTCCCGGGCTATCACTGCCCGAGTCTTGCTGTGGAACAACCCCTGGATCGTCATAGCCGAGGTCGGTATGGCCAGGGCTCGCCGTTTCCACCGGTCGGGACTTCGAACCTCGCTGGTGGACCGCTCCGGCGTTCGCCATGTGCCAGGCCAGGCAGCCCGGCTCCGTCGTTCCTGCTCAGCTCCAGCCTCGCTCAGCACGCACTCTCTCGCGCCAGCTCGTGACTTCTCCGCCGACCGCCTGTCACGTGCCCTCTGCCCCATCTTTCACCCTCGGCTCCCACAATATCTGTTTGAGTCGTATTTTTGGCACGTCGTCTAAATTGACAGACCATCGAACCAAAAATCCGCTACTTCAACATGAATTCAATTTGACATAAGGGACTTCAGTATGACTTCCGTATGGCCATTATGTGAATGTTAATTTTTAAGAATACTAAAACAACAAATGTATGGCTTTGTACTAGGAAAACAGAACGTTTCTTTTTCGGGTTTTTCTTTCAAGCGTGTATTTATAATTGTTTTCTTTATCGAATCCTCCAAATTATGAGCCCGACTTTTATTTGTAGAAAGAACCCTCAAGAGAAAAGCGTACACAAGATTATCTGCTGCATTAATGATTTTTTTTGCTGATGTATTTTTTTTACCTTCACTATACACAAATGAAATCATCCTAACCTTAAAGGAATAATGCACCCTCCTCCCCACCCACACACACACGCACACCCAACCCCTGTCCGAAATATTGTTTTGCAAGGAGCCTGTTGCATCTGATCTCATGCACGTCGTTATTCGTATTTTTAAAGTGTGTATTGTCCATATTCTTGCATAATGCATATTCGTGTCATGTAATCCCCCCAAAAATGCTGTATATTTGATGTAGGCACCTGCATTCATAACAGACTATTTATGCAGCTGTTTTCTATGAAGCAGTGGGCGCAAACGAGAGACACGTGTTGTCGCGCTTTTTTCTGTTTAAATTTTCTTGATAACTTCGCGCTTGGCATGGCGCTTTGAGGCACATATCCTGTTTTTTAAGCAAGACGAAAATAGAAACGCACGGTGAAATATTAACATGTACACGTGGTACACGTGCTCATATTGCTGTAGAGAAAAACAAAAATTTTAAGTGCAAAGAGACAAGTATTTTATTGATGCTTACATCAGCATAAATATTTATTGATGTCAACAATCATATATAGGTCGTGATAGCACCTAAATAGTTTTTGTTGGTTATGATAACGAATGCAGCATTTCAAATGTTTTGCTTATATTTCCTTACATGAACATACTGTGGGTTTGAATTAAAAATCTTGATTTCTGTGTCCATGCTCATTTATATTGGGATCCTCCTGAACCTACACCTGCCACCATGTGGACTGTATAAACAAACTAGCAAAGAATAAAATGCTATAAATTGTTCCAATGTACTGCTGGCTTGAACCTCCGCAGTATTGTAGCTCCAGCCGATTGAACAATCCGCTGCCCATATTGAAAATATCCGGAGAGAGAGGCGAGCAGTCGTGCTTTTGAGCCGAAGTGTTCAGACAGGATTTATATTGTTTGTAGTTTCTGAAATAAAAGGGCAAATATAGTAATAAAAACCTGCCACCACAAAACTGATATTTAGCGACGCGTTAAGTATGAGTCCACTCAGATATTCAATTTGTTTACCCTTTATATTAGTAAATAACAAACAAATTAGTCATCCTGCTTTACAACGACTCAAGTTGGTGCCGTAATGAAGAGGATGTTATACATGTGGTATTTCAATTAAAATATATACGTAGCTAGGAATATACAGAATATCGTACTTGTTTAGTAGATCCTACGTGTTCTTATATATTTGGATTGCATTATAAATATATTTTTGTACCAGTTATTTTGGCTATTTTGTAAGCAAACCAGGATTTCATATGTTTATTGATAAATTAAGTTCAAAAGGTTCTGAACTATACAAGTATCTTTTAATTTCTACCTTACTTACAAAACATACTGTTTAACATCCAGAGCTGACTTATAAACATAAATATATATATAGACATTTTTTATAACCTCTTGGCAATTTATTAGTGAATATATCTAAAATTTCGCATATCAACCTGTGGCCATCAGCTTGTTCCCAACAATTTGTGTCGGCGTCTCTCTCCAGACATGCTTACACAGACGTGTGTTCGATACGGGATTTTACGGGATAAAGATGAATTGAAAGAGGCGAAAGAAGTTGCAAGGCGTGTCTGGGGGAGGACTGTGCCTTTTACGGGGCAGTAGAACGTACTAAACGCACATGATACTTAGTGACAGAGATCTCCGCGAAAGGGCGGATTGGGGGGAGGGGGGGGGAAGAGGGGGGGGGGATTAAGAAAATAGAAGATGGTTCAAACGGTTTGTAGACTCGTGTTACGAATGGTAGAAGCTCAGCCGATTTCAGCACCTACTATTTCCTGTATTCAGTAATTGCAAGTTATAACATCAGTGGTGGCAACTCTAACAATTGAAATGTAATAAATTCGTATATGACAAGAAATAAAAGGATTTGCCGTAATTTTCAGGACGGCTGAAACAAAAGTTACTTGACCATGTCCTTTACCTGGCTGTTTTTTTTCTGCCATTCTTAATAACGAAAATATGCAGGTAGTTTTAAGTGTTTTAATGCCCTTCTACCACAAAGCTCTATCATAAATTTACTTCGAACATACCCTAACATTCTGAGCATTCCCAAACATTCGACTTATTTTAAACAAAAGTCTGAAATCGTCTTAGCGCCCCTTTTAGTACGTGGAGTATTCACTAGGGAAAGGTTTCCGTTATGAGCAGCTGGAACCCAGAAAAGGCCTACATGGTGTGGTCTGCTTGAAATACGATTGATACACACACATTACTATTGTTTAAAAAAAACGTAGATACGATTGTAATATCAATATACTGCAAGAATTAAGCCCAACATAAATTGAACGAATTAGAGCTCTTATGTTTTGATGTACATAAAGCGTTTTATTCAAAACACTCACAAGCAACGTTGCTGGGAACGATGGCGCTGCACGTTTGACCTTTCCTTATATGTTGCTCTCGTAGCTTCTCGAATGTCGACACCCTCGTTCATGTTAGCACCGCAGTAGTCCCAGTTCTTAGTAAACTCTTTCAATTTGCAGCCTGGAAATTCGGTAACAAAAAACTCTCGCGTTAGGTCGAGATAATAGCTTCAAGCTTGCCTCATTAGACTTGGCATGCCTGAGATGATGAATTACCGTCACGATATTTTTTATAACAAATATTCTGTTCATCATTTTATATTTTTATTTTATGTGTTGCGTTATTTTAGTTTTGAAGGCAATCAATATTAGATAATCTAACTTTTGATTAGAAATCGCGAAAGGCGCCTGTGCTTTTAAAAATTATTTTACCATTTTTTTCCAATTTAGCGTTTTCGGCACCTTTTTTGGAGCTGGATGCACAAGGAGAAGCATTACTTCCTGTCGATAGTGGTGCGTAGATGGGCAACGTAATCACGATGGTCACTTAAACTGCACCTCAATCTTAGGCTGGCGTACAGCAAAAACATATTTTCCCTCCATGTGCATCTACGAGACAGTTAGAACACAGGTGGTATATTGCTTCGAGGTGTATATCACTGGCAGAAATGTACCACGTGGTTTCCAACTGGCATGACTGGAATTGTCGCCCCGTAGCCTTTGCCGTAGTGCACCATCGGCCGAGACGACATATATTTTTAATTTTACCAGCGTATCCTTGGCGTTTCCTGAAATAGTAAACCACCAAATGATGAATTGGTTTCTCGCGGCTGGCGCTCGGAAGGCATTTTTAGCATGTTTGTGTTCTTAGTTATAGCACTGATCTAATCGCAAATAAAAAAAGAACCTTTAACAAAAAAGATTTATCCTATTTGCTCCTGTCACGACTCGGGTGGTTCTCAACGATGCTATTGATTTAATAATGAAATTGTTGTGAGGTTGAAAAAAAAAGATATATGCCAGATATTTTAAAGTGTCAATGAAATATCCAAGGCAAAATGTATATAAATTGTTTCAATAGAATACCCACGTTAAATGCATTTATGTAATAATGCTCATTTACGGACCAAAAATTAGTAGTGCACGCATTATAATGAACGTTCTTCCCGTCAATGCAACGAACACCTTGTGCGATTTGGTCTCACCTTGGTAGAATTGCTCAATCGCCCTGCGTTCATCAGATTGATTGGACTTGCATATATCGTGAAAGTCAAGCAGGACGTCTTTTAGGAGCATCGCAATTTCGGTTTTGAAGTTCCCGGCACCAATGCAACCGGAATCCTTCAAAGCCCAGTTGAAACAAAGACGAACCTCGGCCACCAGCCTGCAGTGTAGTGAATCTCAGAATATTATGACCACTACACAAGGAAGAACAAATGTGTATAGTACACTGTGCTAAGATGGTCGCTTAAAACTGACATCTTTTTTTTTTGCATGTTGCACAAACTGATTATAGTGGCAAGGACTAGATTTCAGCGCTTGAGTTAGAGTCCAGAATGATTGATTTCCGTCATAGTACTTTTTTTATGGAAGCATGTTGATTTAAAACAGCAACAGAAGGAAATATAGATAGCGTGTCCGGGCTAAGTATATAAGGTATTTACAACATGTGAAATAAAATGTTTAAAAAACCCCATTTAATACCCCTATGCTTAAATGCCAATATATGTATCTTAGCTATTCAGAAGCTCTGACTCATGCCAGGATGCAGAAGATGCGTGTGCCTCAATATTATGCACACTAAAATCAGATTTGTTCTTTTGTTTTCATTGTAAATATATCCCCCCCAAGCAAGATTAAACTCTGAAACTAAAAGCAGAGGGGTGAACACAACGAAAATGCGTGCCTTGAGTGCACCATTCTCCATCATCTTCGTTTTTTTTTTTGCGATGTGTTGATTTTACTCAGTGTGAACCAACTAGCCAGCATCGACATCCTAATTAAATTCTCCATGAGAAGAAGTGTCCGAAATATGAGAAGTCAATATTAAGGATAAATGGAGCATATCTACACGCTACGTTTTCTCTGGACTGCAAATATCGCGATTGCACTGCACAAAACAACAAACAACTTCCTACATTTGGATATAAAAATATTACGATGTATGATATCTACGCTTCTGGTATTCTTACTAAATCAAGTTATAGTTCACTGAATACTACGAACATAAATGGTCTTCCCTGACACATAAAAATATATTGTAGCGGATCGACATCTCAACAGTAAATAAATGTTAAGCTTTATTTCCCTCCTTATTAATTTTCTGGATTTAGAGCATCGCAATAATTTAAAGGACAACTTAAGGCCTCATCTTTGTAACATTCTATAAAAAAGAAAGGTTTCATGAAGTGGCACAAAAGTCAAATACTTAGAAACCCCCTGTGGAAACTGATATATTTAGATTAGAAAATTTAGATCATTTTCGGAAAACGAAAAAAAAGAATGAAGAAGCATTATGCTGATGATAAGTTGATGCAGTCAATTCGGCGTCAACGGTAGGGTTTCCTTTTTTGGAATTTCAATCGATGGAGGATCGGCGCGCGTGACATCATTTCCTAGTTTCGGTCAGTTGTCTATTTTGTTTACTTCAGTTCTACATGTAAAGTATGAGTGGAGTGTCATTTAAGATGAATAAGAAACTACTTAGGATTCTTTTTACAGTACAATATTAAGCTTTCCAAACTGCACCCTGCCTTGCCCCTTGCCTCAGTCACGCTTTCACAACTAGGAATAGGGTACCATGTTCAAATGTTCAAATTATGTTGATAAAAATATTATCAGGGCAAAATTTTAACCCGGGGAACAAATAACGGAAAAACAACCATTTTGTTGGTGATGATTGACCCCATCCTACGAACGAAACCACCATTTAATCAATAATGATGCATTCTCTTGGAACTCTTGACGACGACACTAGGATATATGAAAACTAAATTAAAGGCTGGAGTATTAAGGCAACATTGTACAATGCTCTAATTTGTTTCAATTTCTGTCTCGTGTGAATTAGTCTTCGACTTCCACGACGGATATTTCCTTCAGGATACATGCGTCGGGGTAGCCACTTAGACATTTGGTATCGGACTGCCGCAACGAGTGGACGCTCGGTGTCGGCGTCCCGTCCCATACCTGGGATTTATTTTCTAGAGCAGCTCAGTGTGCGGATTACAGGAGAAACTCTCACGGTCTTCTATTTCTTGCGCCTAATTGCTCGTCCGGCTTCAGAAGCTCATTCCAGCGAGCGAAAAAGACGCCGGAGACGGCATTGCGACGGCAACATAGACGACACCGCGACCGTGCGCAGGGTTTCTAAACTGCGGCGGACGTTGGTTTCGCGTTCGTGGTTTTCGCTAATCGTGCTACTGGCAGTGTGTATGTGTGTGCATGGTTCACCTGCTATGTTTTACTAATTGAATTACCGTACATCTAAGAAATTTACCCAGCGGCGTTGTGAGTACCTCGTAAGCTACTTTTTTGTGACAGAGAGCTCGGTTTTTCTTATTGTGTTTTATCGCTTTTGTGTACAGCTGCCTGAGCCCGGGTTTGAAGTATACATTGGTTCTTATCGTCTGTTTGAGTTACAAGATGCATGTAAAACTCAATTGCCGAAAATGAACTGGCAATAACGTTTTAAACAGCGTTTTTGGTCTCTGATTTGCACTCATTTGGGTGCTTACGAAGGTGAAGAGCTGAGGGGGTTTGAAAGGCTGAGCGGTCGGAAGTGCCGAAGGGGTGAGGGGTTTGAAGGGCTGAAAAGGTTTGAAGGGCTGAGGGGTTTGATGGGCTGGAGGGGATTGAAGAGCTGAGTGGGTATCATAACACATCAGGGCGAAAGTGCTATTCGTAGTAGGGTTACATGGTTTTACAAATAAAACTGGTTTGCTGGAAAGCTACTGTCACAAAACGTGCCCCGATAATATACTTTTTATAGTCCTGCCTTCGAATTGGTGGGGATTTATGAAAACATCTATAAAAGGACTATGCCGGTATATAAAATTTTAATAGAGCTACTTATCCTGCATTAAGGTGGAAACGTTGCTTACCCACATTGGCTGTCATTGTTTGCATCCGTCACTTTGATTTCATCAGTTGCAAGTATAATTCTGTGGAATCCAAGGCCACAAAAAACCAATCTTTTCGCCGTGGTGAACTTATCACATAAAGTCTGTCTTAAGGAACCATTCAAGATTCTTCTCGCGATTGCTGATGTGTAAACAAGAGAAGTGAAGCAAACATGTAGCAACAATCTGTACTATTTAGACGAAATTCCCATTCGAAGTGTCTATGGCAATTAAACCTGATTGTACAACTCAATGATCGTACACCCCAGTGTTTTTTTTATTGTTTTGAATTACCAATGAACTCGGAAAGAAAAGAAAAACTACTTATAAAAATTGAATATGCTTACAATTCTCCGTAATGCCGAATAAGAACGAAGCTCTTGAGTATAGAGGAGGGAAGGGTACGAAGGGGCCAGTACGGAGGGGAGAGTATGCCCCTGCTTCTTCTCCATGCCCTCCCCTCCTCCTCTCCTGCTCTCCTCCCATTTAATGAAACATTTTCATTAAATTTACCGCTAAATTTAGCGAGATTTTCCCGCTAAATTTAGCGTGGAAGTATAGCTTTCCCGCTAAATTTAGCGGGGAATATGAATTGGTGTTGAGATCACGTGATGTCAATTTCCCTGCTAAACGTAAACGGGTTAGGTTCCCCGCTAAAGTTTGCGGGGAAACTGAATCGGTATTCCGGTCACGTGACGTCGAATTTCCTGCTAAATTTATCAGGAAAGCTTATCCTGCTAAATCTAGCAGGAAATTTAGCGAAAATGTCGCCCAAATTTTGAGGAGAAAATCACGTCACATAACTTAAACACCAATTAAGTTTCCCCGCTAAATTTAGTGGGGTAACTGTGACGCCCTATAATGCAACGTGCGCGGTGACGCCGATGCCGACGCCGCTATACCTGGAAACGGGCGCCTAAGGGCTGTGCTCTAAAATGCTTTAATATTCTCAACATTAAGATACTAGGCTCGTTAGATATACCTGCCTTTCCTGCACCGCTGCAGAAAAGTGTATTAGTAATAATATTAATTAGAGTGTATTCACAGATCCACATCAAGGTACAAGAAAATACCGTGTCGCAAAAGCGCTTGCTTATTTGAGCGTGAGAACTGACAGTCCATCTAAACAATAGTTTTACGCGGGTACTCGGATTTTACAGTCCTACAAACATTATCTTCAAAAATCTGATCAGTGTTGAGGCACAAAGGAAACAAAACAAAGACAAAATATATTTTTTACAACTTAGACATCACGTGCACAGTACAATGGAAATAGGAGTGCGACCCATGTGCTAAATACTTACAAAAAACACAAGAGCAGTTTTGATTCCCACAAATGACAAAACCGAGGATAAGGTATTTCAAGGGAAATAAACAATGGCAACCAACAGACCAACACGTTTGGTTAAGGTATCTGGTGGAATTCTACAAGTAATTTTAATATTCTACTCAGAGAATTCGACTACGCTGAAGAGGTAAGGCGGTGTAATTCCGGTCGTTTCACAGTACACATACCGGAAGTACACTGCACGACACGTTTTTGCACCGGTTCAGGAGGTGCAGGTAAATAGATCCAGCCTAGCGTTACTACGGCCCCAGACCATCACCGATCAGCTTTAGGCAAGAAACTACATCCCCCAATTCCTGCACGCAACAACGCGCGTTGCCTTATGGTATCAATTTCGCTATGAAAAGCAGTGGCATATTTTCTATTTCATTGCCCCGTTGATGAAGTAGTGCATTTTAGCACTGTATGAGAATAATATCAGAGCTGGCCTGCATCGCACCCATTCAACTTCGTGAGAGCCCCCCTTGAAACACGGACCTCCAGCGGCCGTAAAGTCTGCCTAAAGCTGAAAGAGGGGTAGGAATACGGCTAGCCGCGTCCCATACCATTCGGGCGATCTCCCTACCATCCGACTGCGGCATGTCCCTCACGGCTTAGAAATAATATCAGAAGTCTAGGACAGTGAGGAGATGATGGAACAGGATGACCGGCCCAGTATAATTATTGTTCCATGTGGAAGAGTATTTCTGGGTTTATAAGCCCACAAACTCTGGCACGCAAGAGCACCCCAAAAGTGCCCCAGTATTCTATCTGACTAGTTAGGCAACAGCAATATTATTATAAGTTCAAGGAAAACCACGAATTGAATAATGCAAGGACTCTATTGGATTGTGACGAGATGTCGTGAAGTGAGGTTAGTAAAAACCGACTCAGAAAGTTAATGACCAAAGTGTTACCAAGATGATTAGCGCGGTACTACGCCGCTAGGATCGCTTCGATTTCGCAAGATGTCTGTTATCATTACAGGGCACAACCTTTGAAATTTCCTAGACGAAGGAGGTTACCACATTGGTACAGTGCCGTATCCAGGGGAAGACTTATGGGCTTCAGCGTCCCCTACCTCCCGAAATCCACACGACCTTATAATGTACACATGCACTTCTTTGACCCCCCCCCCCCCCCTCTGCACCTGAAGTCACGGATATCTCATTCATCTCAACTACCCCCCCCCCCCCCCCTCCTCCGATCAAACCTGGCTACGGACCTACCTAGGGTCTGCCATCTAATCCCACGTCAACAAGGTCATCAGTCGTCACAGCCGCTCTTATCTGAGCCCCATATTTACGGATGTGTGCTTTTCCTTTCATAAACATTGTGCAGTTTCGTTTGCACACATTACACGTCTCTGGCGACTGGTCTGTTAGCAAGTTTCTTTTGCACACATTACACGTCTTTAGAGACTGGTTTGTTAGCTTTTGGTAAAACAATTGATAACTCAGGCGGCAACCTTAATGGGGGAGGGGGGCTATAAAAGATCTTCATTTCATGATAAGTGACTAAATATTCAGGGTGATTGCGTGGAGGAGTGGCTACAGTATGTATTCAAATTTTGGAACGTAAACAGGTTATGGAGAAATTTGTCTGATTAGGTCTAACTATGATAATAAAAAAGAAATTCTCCAACCAAAAGGCCTAAAAAGGTATCCCAACGTTTTGAAACTTGATTGATTTTTTTCATTCAGCGGTAACTAAATGGCATGTGGCTGCTGCTCGGGCAGCAACCATGGGTAGCAGTAGGAGGCAGCAGCAGCTCTCGTCTGCTTAGTGTGCCAAGAACAACTGCTTTTTACAGGCCTTTGATAATTTTTTTTTTCGAGAACTTCCTTTTTATAACTGTATCTAAATTCCGTGTAGAATAAAATTACTTTTATTAACCTTGTTTGTTTTACAGAGTTCATCGGAGCTTAAAAATAAATAAAAAGAACAACATGCGCCGTATGTGAACAATTCGTCCAAAGTTGCCCCATGAAAACAGAACAAGTGATCCCTAACTCTAACATTTTGCCGATTTAGCCTCAAAATTCTGAGGATAAATTCTAAGCATAAATTTGGCACTTGTTCGGCAAATATTAGTGCCAAGTTACCCAGGCTGTTGCCAAAGTAGGTGAAATTGGAGTATTCCTAGGTGTCTTGTGGCCTTTTAATGTACAAAAGTTTCACACAGAAACCGAACTTTGGCCATAATAACTGTGCTTCATGGGTACCTATTGCGGTCTCATGCACAGCAGCACTTGGTCGCATGGTTTGTTTCGCACTCGCATGGGTGAAGATTAAAATTACACTGCCTTTTCGCATGTAGCACACATGCATAAAAACGGATAATGTCATGAACATGTTGACCTTATATAATTTGGCTCCGGCTACTGGCTACGCTGGATCACGGCAGTGCTGTACGGAACGGCGTTCCTAGAACGCGTTCCTTGAGGAGAAACGGAGGAACGCCGACGTTTCATTCTGCCTTAGTGGAACTCGAAAGTGAGCTCGTTACATTTTTACGGTAACGGAAAAAGAAACGGCGTTTCTTTTTTTCGTCCAGTGGGGTCCTTTTTATTTTATTTCTCAGAGAAAAATTCGAAAAGTATGAAATAATATATTTACGAAGAGGAGGATCTCGATAACTTTTTTGTTACTTATTCTAGGGTTTATGTTAGGGGTTTCTCGTCTGGCTAAAATCGGGTGCAGGCGAGCTACTACAAACAACGAGCAATATAGGGTCATCTAAGAGGCGGCATCTGTGCGCGCTCGAAACACACGCGCGCGTTTACCCTGTGCCGCGAGCCCCCTCTCCTCTCTCTACAGCATAAACCAGGGATGTTGTGCGTTAGTAAGAAAAAAAGCCGCCCACATGAAACGTATAGCTGTCAGAGGGGCGCGCATTTATGATGTGCCTCAAAAAAAGCCAGCCTCCGGCGGCAGATTACAAGGCGACAGGAGCGTTGCGGCTGACGATATTTGGTGATAAACAACAGTTAGGTTTGGCGGCGAATACAAACCCCAACATCGCGTGATGTAGCGCTAAGAGCGTCGGGCCGCGTGAACAATAATCCGCGTGTAGACGCACAACGACAAGACTATGGCGTCAGTTTCCGATGGAGGGCCGTAAGCAGCTATCCAGCAAGCAAATGTTTCGAGGCTGCATCTGTGTATGCGCGAAACACAAGCGCGCGTTTACCCATGGCGTCAGCCCACCCCCCCCCCCCCCTTCTCTCTACCACGTAACCTAACCTAATCTAACCTATCCCAACCTAACCTACCACGTAAACGAGGGTGTGCGTGTGTTTGTCATCAAAGAAACCGCCTCCGTGACATGGCGCCCGGTAGATGTGGAAAGCGAGGACGCGCATTCTTGGGAGGGCATCATCGGACCTCCTCTTGTCTTTTAGAGTAAAGTGCAGCGATTGTCGACGTCCAAGTGGATTCTCCCTACCGTCAAGCAAGACGATCGGAGCCTTCAAAACATCTTCGGCCAACTTAAAAGAAGCATGTTTAGGAAAGGTTTATTTATTCTTTCTTTCATGCTCGGCAACTGTAGGGAGTTCTGCATTCCGTTTCGAGGTTAAGGGTTTGTTATTTTACATTCATGTTACGTACCGTTTTCGACAGTTTTAGCCTTTCAAACGCGTAAGTGCATTTTTAAAGTTGCGCTTGCGGAAGTGGTGTTGCCTTGGTTGTGCAGACTTTATTTTCAATTTTAAAGCAGCAGGTTCTTCTCGATAACGTCAGTTGTTACCGATTCACAAATTTCTTTAATACCAAATCGATTTAAATATGGGGGATCCCAAGCGTGGAACCAAACATCCGTGCACCGAAGAGTTTGCACGAAATTACGAGATTAACATTTTGCTAAAGTAAAGCAATTTTTGCTTTTTTCAATGATTTTCAGCAAGTGTCTAATTGAAACTTGCTGGTCACGAACGCTGTTTACCTTTCTGAATAGTTAATTTCGCAGGGAACGATACATCATTATTTTGTTGTGTGTGCGGTGCGTTATTTTGGCAGGGGTTCAAGAATAAATAGCCTGTATAAGTAGAGCAGTCATCCTGCAACATTATTTCTTACTGTTCTTTCAGAGAGCTCATCCTCACGTGCTCGAGGATATGTGGGATAGATGAAAAAACTTTGAATTAACTAAATATGGTAATTATAAAAATACAAATGTAACGTATAAGTAACAACGCGTTCCATTTTTTAAACTTTAACGGGAACGAGTTCCTTTCTCTCAGATAGAACTTGTAACGGGAACGCGTTACGAAAATCAGAAGGAACGAGGAACGAGCTTTCGTTCTTTGTTTTGAGGAACGGGTACAACACTGGGTCACGGCTATGCCCCTAAGGAAGCCTCGTCATGGCAGCGCTTGAAGCTCACCTTGGAGGTTCAACTCTAAAATAAGGTCGCACATAACCAAATAATGTTTAGCTGGTACCTTAAATAATTGTTATTTTGCGCGAATATTAACTGCAGATTTAGAATTTACAATTCGATATTGTCCTATCCGCAATAGACCGATCTCACCAGCCAGTTTGACTACGCCTCCGCTGCCGCATTGCATCGAGAGAAATTTAGCCGTTTTGCACGTGCGACATTTATGCTGGAGCTCTGCACGTGTGAAGCACGAGACAGCACAAGCCCTCTCGTGCACTGCCGTTAGCCCCCTGTGAACTAAAGTTATGGCGGCGTCACGCATGCGCCGAACGCTTGGTGAGATCGGTCTATTTCATCACCTGTAATCGTAGTAATTATGAATTTAATTTGCAGATGTTAGTTTTAGGCCAAACCGATTATGTTTCATATCCCACTACAGAACGTTGGTTTTACTCAGTTGACTCGCTGAGAGCATGGTACAGAGTACGATAAATTATCATAAAGATGCAATCGCTTGAAGGTTTTAGTGCATTTATGGGTCGGTGTCTAGACTACGACCAGGAGGTGCAACGGGAACTTAACACGGCAGTGCAACAGTCCAGTTCTTTGTGTCGCAATATGGCACGTGGTCACGTGGTTGGTGCCACAGTGGGCGACGTAATCATGTGGCATGCAATCACAATAATCACGTGGCCATGCAGCTTGATGTCACACAGTCACTGACAGAATGACGACACAGTGTTATGGGATCACGTAAGTTGGCGTCATATTGTCAGGTTACACCGTGAGGCCAAGGTATCGCATGGCAGAATGTAATGTCACAATAAACAGTGACGTCTGGTGACATCTAGTCACATCACAGTGTTATGAAACACCAAAACGTGACGGACATCCTGTGATGTGCTCCCGGGGTTGGTATATCGTGAGCACCGCCCACAAAATTTAGCGAGAATATACCATATACCGCGCAATGAACATCCTCTAAGTCCGCTTTCTGCGTAATGCTTACTTCATTAGTATACTGAAAAACTTATTTAAAAAAGATAAAGTTGAAGTTTGTTATTTAAAAACAACATTGTGGTACATAGTGTACATCGAGGGCTTTAACAGAAATAAAAAAAAAAACGTTTGATATATCGATGCAAATGTTTTATAATTTCCAAGCGGCTGATTTCTTTTTCTTTTTTTGCAAACGTTTTGCGAAAACTACATGTGTACTACGTACTGTAACACCCGGTCTCAAAACACTCATATTGATCAAGAAGAAGCGCCCATGTTACGAGTGGTGCTAATATAATATAATATCCCAAAAAAGAAATACAGCATTCCTAAAATATCAATGGGTTCGTTAGATCGTGTATTACCTGTGGGATTTTGGCAGCCGGACTCTGAGTTGAACACTCTCCCAATATTTGAACGCATTTCTTTAATATGACCAAATAGGGTTCCTAAATTCTTGCAGTCATTGGCAAAGACACGTACATCGGAACAGTTTTTGAAATCTTCCAGGAGACTGAAATTCACAATTACAGATTGTGAATGGGATGCTGCGCGATCATTGCAATGATACGGTATGGATCATGCTTATGGAGCACAGAATGTACGGCTTATATTAGGAAACTCGTTTTTAACATAATCTAAAAAACCACGAGGCATGCACGTGTAAAATAATGAGTTTGAATTGCCGTGACAACGAAACTACATAATGTTTGAACATGCAATGCTTTACTCTTGAATAAAATTTATAGATTAAAAGTGACGCACAGGCAATTTTGGAAAAGGTGAAAGTAAGCAGAGTGCAGCATTAAAAGGGAAGTTCAGTGCTCATTTGCAGCGGCGAGGTGGCGATGTTTCTATAGTCGGTGACAGATAAAGAACGAAGTGGAAGTTCCTCCCACCTCTTTCCACTTTAGTAGAGCGAACGCTGGAGAGAAGGCGACCTCCTCTCCACCGTTCGCTCTACTAAAGTGGAAAGGGGTGGGAGGAGCTTCCACTTCGTTCTTGAACTGTCACCGACTATAGTGCGGGAAGCATATATTGTCCCGAAAAGCGTACACAACTTAAGGCATTAGAAAAAGTGAAAAGATAATAATAAAATGAAAGTGGCTTACAACCCCCTGTAACACCGAATTAGAGCGCAGCTCTTGAGGAGGAAAAGGGAAGGGTACTGGGGGGAGCGTATACCCCTCCTCCCTCCTCCTCACCTCCTTATCCTGCCTGCTACTCCTCCCTCGGAGTTGCTTCGGCATAACCGTGAGGTCACGTGACCCTCGTGACCTCACAAGGGTCACGTGACGTCGCCGGGGTCACGTGACCTCACCGAAGTCACGTGACCTCATGCGGATCACGTCATTGTGATGACGTCGTCGCCATCGCCCTCAACTGGAACCGCTAAAACGGAAAAGGTGACTGCTGTCCCTCGGTCCAAACGCCCTCCAGCGTTGTTTGTGTCTAGGCTTGCTCCGGACACGAGTGTCGCCGATTTGATGGCACTAGTCGAACCTTTCTTAGAGGGAAAGCCAGTCATCTGCTCAAAAATGATAGCAAAGTTTGATTCCTACTCTTCTTTCCACCTGTCCGGCGACGAGTCAGTGTTTAATGCTATCAACAATCCTGAAGTGTGGCCAGAGGGCAGCATTTTTCATCAGTTTTTTGGGCGACTTGACAGCTCACGTGTTCATCCTGTTAGCGAGGTAGTTACTGAAAATGGCCCACAAAGTTAGTGTCTTCTATCAAATCGTAAGAGGCCTACGTACAAAGGCCGCCGAGTTTATGTCAAATTTGGTAGGTTCTCCTCATAATATTTTTTGTCTTTCTGAAACGTGGCTCTGCAATAATATACCTGATACTAATTACTTCACTCCGAAATTCAATGTATATCGTCGAGACAAAAACTACGCCTGTACAGGGCAGAAGCTAGGCGGTGGTGTTTTAATTGCATGTGAAGTCTCCGTTGACTCGCATAGAAGGTTTGACCTCGAATCTTATCCGGAATGTGTATGGGTGGAGATTAAAGCAAGTAATGGTTTTAATTATCTCATTGGCACGTATTATTTTGCGCCTCTTTCAGACCAGACAGTTTTTATTGAACATTTTGAGACAATTAGGAAACAAATTAATTTCGATAAGTATCGTGTTCAAATATATGGAGACTTCCATCTACCAGGTGTAGACTGGGCACTTCAAACTGTGAATAGCAACAGTATTACAGCTAACAAAGCATCTTCGTTATTATCTTTTATTAACTTCTGTGGGCTCGAACAACACAATACGATAAAAAATAGCGTAGGAAATGTTCTTGATCTGGCTCTTTCGAATATACCGATTTTAAAATTAAGTACTGCTTTCGATCCCCTTGTACAGATCGATGTTTTTCACCCACCTTTTATTGTCCAGTTTTATCTTCCCTTCAGGTCGCGAGTTTCATGTATGCCATCTAATTATTGCTTTTCGAAAGGTGATTGAATGGGTGTCTATAGGTTTATTGAAAATTTTGACTGGTGCAATGTTCTTGCTATGTGGGATGTTGATCGCGTTAGCGAGACGCTTACCTCGGTTGTTAAAGATGCTATCGATAGCTTTGTGCCTAAACGCACGAACAAACTTTCTATATATCCTAACTGGTTTTCGAAAGAACTTAAGGTATACCTGCGCAAAAAAGAACATTTTCACAGACTTTTTAAAAATACTGGTTCTACACTTTGGTACACCAAATTTAGGATATATCGTGCTTTAGCAAACAAATTGTTCAAGCGTGATAAACGCCTTCACCGTGATAGCGTAGAAAATAGCTTGAGTCGTCGACCTAAACTGTTCTGGCAGTTTGTACCCGCGATATAAGTCAAGGTATCTGTTTACGCGATGATGCAGTGAACACTCCTCCTTATCATTCATCGCCTGATGAGGTTGCAAATATTTTCGCCGACTATTTTAGCAAATGTTACTCTAGCTGCCACCAGTCCTTCCAGCCTGGCGACGATAAGATAAGCTGTCATGACTTCTTGCATTCTGTACGAGTGGATCTTGTCGAAATAGCGGAGGCGATAAGAAAATTGAAACCGAAGTTTTCGAGTTTTGTGGACGGTATACCGAGTTTTATTATCAAAGGATGCGGTGATTTCTTTATTCCCATTTTAAAACACATTTTTAATCTTTCATTGAGTTCTGGTGTGTTTCCATCACTTTGGAAGAAATCAGTTATTGTTCCGATTTTAAAGAGTGGTGATGCCTCGGTTGTTACGAATTATCGTCCTGTTTCTGTGCTCTGTGGGTTTTCCAAGGTTTTCGAGATTGTTGTACATACCCGGATGCTCTTTTATTTCCGTCAAAAATTAACACCTTTGCAGCATGGTTTGCTCAGTGGTAGGTCTGTCCAGACCAATTTGTGTTCTTTTCTAGATTTTTGCGCTCCATGTGTTTCAAATAGGGGGCAAGTTGACACAGTATACTTTGATATGACCAATGCTTTTGATAAGGTCAGTCATAAATTTCTCCTGCTCAAATTGTTTTTATATGGTCTATCTCCAAAGTTATGTGAGTGGTTCCAGAGTTACCTGTCACTTCGCCCGAATTCTGTTCGGGTTGTTGACAGTTATTCCTATAGTTATTTCTCAACGTCAGGTGTTCTCCAGGGGTCGATCCTGGGGTCTCTCTTGTTTTTAATATTTATAAATGATATAGTATCTTGTGTCCAAAGTTCCCAGTTGTTACTTTTCGCGGATGATATCAAGTTGTTTAAAATGATTCACTCTCCTGTAGACTGTGATATCCTACAGCGTGATGTGTCTTGCATCTCTCAGTGGTGTGAACAAAATCTATTAATGCTTAACCCTGCTAAAACAAAGGTCCTATCTTTGTGCCGACGCCATGTGCTTTTTAATTTTACTTATCATCTCGATATCATGCCCATTGAACGTGTACTCTGTGTGAAAGATCTTGGAGTGTTCATTGATAGTGCATTGTCTTTTAGAAATCATGTATCTTTTGTGGTTGGAAGTTCAATGAGAGTGCTGGGAACCATATCACGTTTGACGAAGAATTTCAGGAAGCCTTATTGTTTGTTAAAACTTTACAAATCTTTAGTTAGGTCATGACTGGAATTTGCTTCGGTAATATGGAACTCAATATCTAAAACACAAGCCATGACCATTGAACATGTTCAGAAAATACTGATTCGTATTGTTTACGATAGGTACATTGAAAGGCGCTGTTATTATAACTATGAATACATACTAAGGTCATTTTCGCTTACACCTTTGTCTGACAGGAGAACAATTCATGATTTCGTATTTTTGCATAAGGTTGTTAATGGTGTCATCGACTCGCCACCACTGCTCAGCAAAGTAAATTTTCATGTTAATTTTCGCAATACCAGACATCTCGTATGCTTTGACGTTCGTTTACCATGTTGTACTTCACCGCTTTCTCGGATTCAGACATTGTATAACAGCATCGCTCCTGTTCACCTAGATTTCTGTACATCTATTTCATTGTATCGCCTTCAGTTGAATAGCCTTGCAATTTACTGATAACTTGTTTGTGATGGTATTAGGCTAACGTGTTTCTAGGGTCGTATTGGTGCACCAGAGAGGAGACCACTGTGGTAGTTTCTGGGCACTGAAAAATAAAGACATTATTATTATTATTATAGTCACTGATGACGTCATCGGGATGATGACGATGTCGATGAGGATGACGTCATCGTGATGACGTCACTGATGACGTCCTCAGTGACGTCACCAGGGACGTCACGCGTCCCATAATACAGCGCGCGGTTACGCCGAGGGCGACGGCGACGACGCTCAAGCCGGAAACGGGCGCCTAAGAGCTGCGCTCTAAAAACGGTACCACAGTCCCTCATGCCTCGAACAAATATGTTTAAATATTTTGATGCTTGCAATTTGAGTAAGACATGTATTGTAATATTTAGAACCTGATGTATATAAAATAACCCCATTTCTAGCTAAAACATATAGTCAAATATCAATAATTTTGTAACGATTCAATGAATCACCATCAGAAACGTTACAAATTCTTGAAAATGGGGGAACTCTATTGTGTCAAAAGCCTAATCTTTGTAAATAATATTTTAACTTTAAAATAATGAAGTAACTATTGTATTTACCTTTTTGTTGTTGTATTAATCATGGTGTTTTATTCAAGCTTAGCATATTTGTTTAAAAAGAGTCGTGAAAGCTACACTTATGCGGTTTGTGCAGATGAGTTATAAGACCATGGTCATCGTATAGAGACTGATCATAACGATCTGTTGGCTAATTCAATAAATATTTTATTTAACTTGGTAATTAGTTAAAATAGTCATATGGTTTCAATCGGAAACATGTTTAGCGTCATCCAAGGCCATTAAATCGACTCTTATTAGAAAGATATAGGGCATGAGCAGCATTCACGGCGTTCCGTAAAAATGCTCAATTTCTACGCGTTTCTGGGTTTTGCTTCCTTATTACAGCGCATCTCTGCGCCTGCAGTTCTGTGTCCTCGTGGCCGAGACGCGCAACACGCCTGCGACATAGTTCCCTGCACCCTACGAGGGAGGCGAGGTGGCGGCTTCGCGCCGCTGCCACGAGAGTTCAGGAGCGCTGGCGCAAAGATGCGCTCGGATAAGAAACCGAAACCGAGAAACGCGTTTAAACTGAGCGATATTTTCTTAGGAAGCCGTAAAATGCTGGAAATACATTATTTATTTCTAAAAAGAGTTTATTTACTCGGTCGGTTATGATGATGCTCAACAAGTTTCTAATTGGAAACATATGACTAGTTTCACTAATTAAAAATATAATTAACAAATTACACTTAAGAGGAGAAATTATTGTTACGATTATCCTTCTATATTATGTCCCCCTGGTCGTATAACTCACCTGCAAAACAGCATAACTGTTTGTTTCACGGCGTTTCATAAACAAATCTGTAAATTAAAAAAAAAAAAATACATTACACCTTACATTACTCCTTACAGACCTGACGATTTCAGATATGGCACATATCAAAAATTGGCCACCTATTACGTGACATGGTATATCTTCCAGATATAGTCTGATATCCCCGGACAGGTGTGGAAATCCCAGATCTGGCTAAGTATAAAAATTCCAGATCTGGCCAGGCATATCAAAAGAAGCACACAAGCCTGAAATCAGCACTTTATATCTTTTTATTTTCTACAATAGACCATTTGCTAAATCCCCCAAGTGCCCCGGCACGCAACTCGAGCAATCATGTAACCGTGCTCCTTCAGCCCCCCAGTGATCGGCAATTTCGACCAATTCCACGGCACAGATTTGAGCGTACTTCGGAGTCACCCTGAACAATCGTCCTATAGAGCCCAAGGACCTGTCATATCACTTTTCAAACTTCTCGTCAATGCCAGCGTTTATGATACTGTGCATGCGATCCACATTTCAGTCTGGCGGAGGCGCAGGAAATCTCTTACAATATTACCATTCACGTGATTGTTGTTTTAGCGGAAATTGCTTAAAAAGCCGAGAAATCGCAACAACGAAAACCAGGATTTTGCAGTCAGCGGGGTCTCTTTCTAGCATTTTTAGCGTTTCTAACTTAATATCAGCGTCTTTAAAGCTGTACAAGAAAAATAATAAAGTAAGAGATGTCTGCAGCTCATTCAGGTGATATGACAGTTCTCATGATTCCTCAAATGCGGGCCGGGGCGCTTGGGGGATTTAGCAAAGGTTCTAATGTTAACACTTCGAAATAATTAAGCTACAATGAATTCCTCGTGAAAAGTAAAATAATCCAAAACTTAAGCTTGCCAAGACAGAAGTTTGGGATACACGTTATTCAGCTCGCGAACAATGATATCATTTACAGTTTGATAACAATGCACTTTTTAACTAGGTTTTTTAACTTTTCTATATATTGAAAACCGGCCGCCATATAAGGCTGTGGTATGCCAGATAACGAAGAATATACCTCAGATAAGGCTGTATATATTCCAGATAAGGCTTTATATTCGCCAGATAAGACTGTATATAATCATATAATTTTTGATATGACCAGATATGCCCCAGATACAAGATTTCCATACCGGATATATTTTATCTTTCTTTTCTATTTTATCTGCGGCGAACTTAAGTTGTGCTAAAACGGACACGTTAAAGCGGAAAAAAACAACAACAACATAGACCTAAAGAGACGATAGGCGACAAATGCCAAGCCGAGAAGGCATTTCTTTTTGCTCGTACGAAACTTCGTATTACATTAAGTTATTTTATGATTGAATTAAAAGAGGAGCCTACAAGAAAAACGGGTGGAGAAGTGCGCTAAAAAAATCGAACCGAAAAGAAAACGTAAAAATGATATTACAATATTGGGACTTTTTGTTACTCAGCCGAGTAACGGCAGCCCCATTGTCTCATCATCTGCATAATCCCGTTCGTTGCAGTAATGGTGGTAGTGCACGAATGATACTATTTTAAACCAGAATATCAAATAAAAATATTTTATGGTTTCTTGTGGCCAAGAATTACACTAGATAGTTGGAGTTAGGGATGGTGGTGAACTAAGGAGAAAAATATCCAATACATATTTGCTTCTGTACCAGACAACTAAACGCCTGAGATAACCTGAGTTAAGAAAATGCCTGACGCACTACTTGCCCACAGACCACCTGGAGAAAATGACTAAAATCTATGTAAAACCTAATCTGCGTTGGAACGCTGAGCAAAGTTACAGATATAATTTGCAGTCGTATCGCATAATTTATCTCGTGGTCAGAGAGGCCTTTTGCCTTTGTCCTTCACCTAACTGCCTCCACAGATTCCAGTGATTAGCTCTCTAGGTGCTGTGAGCGAGAGAGCACACAGGGTTTCATATCTTTGAAGTCGGATACCTGAATCGGTGCCTTATAAACACCGCTACAAAAAAAAGTTATTTTCAGCTGCAGATAAAGTAACGACAAGGAGCGGAGTGGTCGTGAAGGATAGAACCGAGGAGCTATATTTTACCAAAATGTGCAGTGAAGATAAGAGCGGCCTGGCGGCCGAATAATGAAATAGAGTAAAGAAGATTAAATGTAAACCGGTGGAGTAGCAATTAGATGACGGCGTTATTGGATCGTCTTATGTGACAGGGGATGTTTGCCTCCAAAAAGTTATATGACCACACATTAGTGGACAGTGTGTAGGCAAGAAAATATCAGCAGTGATTCGGATTTCAGTACATGTTGAATTTAAAAATCAGAATGGGTGGCATTACATCCTCATCCTAAATTTAGCTCTAGAACAATGAAGCAGCGCAAATGACTGAAATATTTTCTTCCTGGATCTTATGAGGTTGTTTATATTTATTTCTTCAAAGAGCTAGGTTTGAAAGACTCGTGATATATGCCGGGGAAGCGTATTTTATAAATATTATGCGCACAAACCTCACCAAATTGTCAGCGGTTTCTTTTTTTAAAGCAGCTTAAGAGAAATGTAGCTATATTTGTGTTTCTGCTATTCTGTTAGTTCTTCCCATGTTTCTTAATGCCTGTCCACTGCAATGCCATGGCTGAATTGAATAAAGGTTATCTCTGTCTATATAGATCCAGGGTGTTTCACGAAAGGTGGACAAATTCGATATTTGGAAAACTACGCATCGCAACAAAAAAAAAGTCTGGTGTCGTTTTGGTCCTGGGCCAGTTGCCTATTTAGGAAAATTATAAAAGTTCAAGACAATTAAGTTGTTAATCATTTTCGCGTAATTAACTTTTTAATATTGTGTTTAAGGGCATGCTTTCAATCAGAAAATTGCTCGGCGTCATCAAAAAACACTGAATCAACAAATTTCAGAACGATAGAAGGCACGCGAAGCATTTTACGGCCTTCTGAAAAACCGCACAAATTCGGCGGGTTTTTAAGTTTCGGTTTGCTGCGCTGTCATTGCGCGACGCAGCAGAGGCTGGTTGCACTATCTCTCCACGGGGCGCGGTGCCGCCGGGGCCGAGATGCGCACTTAAAAACCTGCCGAATTTGTGCGGTTTTTCAGAAGCCGTAAAATGCTTCGCGTGCCTTCTATCGTTCTGCAATTTTTTTATTTAGTGTTTTTTGATGATGCTGACCAATTTTCTAATTAAAACCATGCCCTTTAACACAATATTAAAAACGTTAATTACGCAAATATAATGAACAACTTATTTATCTTGAAGTTTTATAATTGTCCTAAATAGGCCCCTGGACCAGGACCAAAACGACACAAGCTTTTGTTTGTTGCGACGCGTAGTTTTCGAAATATCGAATTTGTCTACCTTTCATAAAACACCCTGTATATATATATATATATATATATAATATATATATATATATATATATATATATATATATATATATATGTATCTGTCTCGATGGCTCATACTGATTAGAACACTGGCTCTTGCGCAAAAAAAAAAGTTTAATTTTTTACAACCTGCCCAATAAAATTAGGTTACCTTATACCAGTTTGATATATTTCTAATGGTAGACCTAGTGTAAATTGGAAAATCAAGAAACCTGATGTACAGATAACGGCAGGTCCGTATATACTAAAATAAAACTATTGCAAGCTCCACATTTTGGATGCTGTTAAAGAACAAAATTCGCGAAGCACTCAAAAGTTTTGATGAAGTATGTTCCTGGGTTATACAAAGTACTGTGTACTTTGTGTACAACAAGATAATTAAAAAAGAATACACTCACAGAAATTTCCTATTTTAATGCAGGGAGCAGGGTCTTTTTATTCTGTAAACTAAAGTGCTGTGGCATATTGCATAAATGAAACTGAAAATGCCAAGCATGGCGTCTGTGTCGTTTTGGTGACATTTAAAACTTTGCATATTAGGGTTCATCGTATGTTTTGCTTATTAAATAATATATACCCGTAGGCCTCTACATGTGCTATCGCCTGGCGCCGCTTGAGTTTAATTTATTTTCAACAAAATAAGTTATATTTAATTTTAATTTTTGTCAGAAAATAAGTACACCCTTAATTTTAAATTGTTACATTACAAAAACTTATGTTTACTTTAATTTTTTGTTTACAATGTGAACGTTATGTTAGCATCTTTAAAGTGACCGTTTTTGTATTTGCTGTAGAAGTGCTCACACACAGATATATGCACCCGCATCGGAAGAAAGGTAGTCTCCATAGACCGCTTTACTGCAAGTATTTTATAAATAAAATGCTAAGGGCAGGGGGCGGAGGTGTTCGGGACGTGAAGGGGTGACGGACCATTGCAGTAGAGTGAGGGGGCGGGGACAGAGAATCGTAGACGTGCCCCCTCTTAGGAAGTAATGTCTGCCCCTAGACCTCCGCTGTTCCAATTCCACTCGCTATGTATGTTTTCTCATTTTTCAGGGCGGGGGGGGGGGGAGGGGGGGGGGGGAAGGAGGGAAAAGGACCAAGGGGAGCTTTTTATTGAGATACTTAGTCGGTCTGCATGTTTTGTTTGTATACATAAAATTGCATAATCTATGCCTGCATTTCTATGCTTTATAAAAATATAAGACGAGATCTGCAACCGGCAGTTTGTGTTGCCAGCTATTATTCCAATTCTCTGCTCGAGTTTTTTTTTTTTCGTACATTTGAAGTTGTTTGTGTTCATTTTTATAAATGACTGTTGGTCGTGACTTCATAGGGTTTTCTTTCGATGGCCGACATAAAAGGAAGATATACCGAAATGAACGTTTTCACTCTGTGAAAAGGACCTCGAAGTGGACGTGCACGTGGTATAGTAAAGTGCTTTGGCCAAAACTGATCCTGTCTGGAAACTCTTCGTGCTGTGTCAGTAAATTGAACTCAGATTTGTGCCCAGGTATAATTTTCAAGCATCATATGCTCAGGGACGAGGAAGGAATTCCAAGCAGCGGACTATAGCTGACTTTATTGAGATCCCTGTCGGCCTATAACAAAGACTTCCAGCAGTTTGAGTTGAAAAGAATATTAAGACAGTCTAGAAGTCGCGTTCAGTCGAAATGTTTTTTTGAAAATTAGTTACTGCGAATTAAACACGTCGGAAAAGCTGAGACTTCCCGGAATATTGCTTCTGCTTCGCGTGTGGTATGTTGGAACTTAATGTGCCTCAAGGATTTGTGAACTTATTGCTCAGTTGAAAAAGATACCAGCTTCAGATACTCATTTCAGTCTTCATTATGATCATTCCCAATTACTTTTCCAAGTATCACAATAAATGGTGTATAAATGGAAACATCTCCAGACTCAAAGTGTTGCGTGACAAATGTGACATTTTGCCCCAAGGGGAAGGTTAACGTCTAGGTACTTGACTTGCCAACTGAGTACTGCACAAAGACGATCTTTATTGTTTTATTCAAACTCCAAATATGAATTATGCTGCTAAAGTAATTAAACATTAGGAGAAGAAATATGGAACCTGATTATACATGATAAGGTTTATTTGGCAGAACCAAGTGAGGCTTCTAAACGCCAAAACGGCGATTACGAATTTTAATCACTGTCAAAAATGAATGAAGATCAACTCAAAGCGAACAGTACCTTCCTACAACTGTTGTGCTCCCAACACAAGGCTAACGGCGTATAAGTTTCCGATCTGCTCTTTACATGATTATGCTGAAAGGTTATGATAGCTTCATTCATAACCGTATGTAGATCAGTTGGAGATGGTTAAAAAATGTTGTAGGATCAATTAATAAAAATGTGACAAAAATAACATGTTTCACCGTTGTAGGCGGCGTCTGGACTGCCTGTGTGGTCTTGTCGAGGGAAAGTAAAGAGCTCAAACGTTTTACATAGCATAATACAAAACAACACTTATTTAAAAGTCAAAGTTTATCCTCAGTGTATCGTGGGCTGTGACACAAGACAGAATCACGAGAAACTGATTCGTGAGTTTTGTTGCAGGAATATTATTTCAAAATTATCTTTTTTTTTCCCGCATAACTTTTGCGAGTGGAACGAGTTGCCCCGCAGCGTGACGGGAATTTTCTCTTTTGCTACATTTTTTTGTGCAATTGATGAACTTTACTTAGTTATAATGGACTCAAAGGACAAAAGTGCTTACTAGTTTTACTCAATATTCATTTGTATTTTTTGCGTCTCTGACTTCTTTTCTGTTCGGCCGACAGCTTGTCCTTTAAAAGTTCACCTGCACTATTTTCAATATGAATAAATAAATAAATTTCTGTCTTTGTCTTTGTACTCTCTCAAGGATTAAATTTGAAAACAAGAGCTGCTTTTTTTGAGACTTTTACAAAGATAACCTCAGCATATCCATGTTTAGGCGTTTCATAATGGGGAACGTTCATTCCGATATACCGGGCGTTTCAGTGAAGACTGACGAACATTCCTAAGATTAGTGTATTCGAGGTAAAAACAAAATTTTCTCGGGACCGCATTGTTCGTGGTGACGGAGGAAAGAAAAGTCGCAATAATTACTAATTATTTCCCCGATTAATATTAAAAATAACTAATTACATTTTTAATTAATAAAAATATTCATATGGCTCAAATCGGTAACTTGCTGAACGTCATCGAAAGCTAGTGATTTAGCAATTTTTAGAAAGACTGAGCGCGTGAGAAGCGTAGTAATGCACTGAAATTACCATTCGTGGAGCATGTACAAGGCTAACGGTTGCGATAAGGTGCCTGCGCGATTTTTTCGTCTCTTGTCAGAGCCCCAGCCTTGTGCCTGCTCCACGGGTGGTAACGTGAGCGCACTACTACGTTTCCCACGTGCTCAAAGTATATTCTAAAATTACTGATTTAGTGGTTTTCGGGGACGCTGAGGAAGTTTGTAATTAGAACCATACGTCTATTTTCACTACTTAAAAAGTTAATTAGTCATTTTTAAATAGTGAGCGTACTGATTAGTAAGTATTGCGCATGTTGAAAAGTAGTGAAAGCGCACAATAAAGACGAATACAAAGACGGAGAGGCAAACAGGACGAGCGCTGACTATGAACTGAATTTTGTTGGGAAATAGAAACAGCAAAATAGAAACAGCAAAAGCCACAAATATTACAAATGGGACTAGTCAGCAATGACTCGGTTGCCACACGTGTCAATAAAATCCACTTCCTTTTTGTGAAGGAAAAGTGAGGGCTGACTGATACACTTATCAGGACATTCCTTCTTTATCATGTATGCATCCAGTACCTCTCTCGCCACCTTTTCTTTACCTCTCTCTACGATTGTAGTGCCTTGAAAGTTGGGAATGCAACGGCAATCTCTGCAATATATGCGTAAATGTGCTCCTGTTGTTGAACGCAGTGATAAAGCATGTTCACGCAACAGTTCGTTCAAACACCTTCCGGTCTGGCCTATGTAAACCTTGCCGTAGCCCAATGGAATTTTATATACCACGCCCACCGCATATTCCACGTATTTGTTTACATGCTTCTCTGTGCATTGCCGCTTATATTTGCCTTTCTCTTTTATCCTCGGACATAGTTGAGCCAGTTTACATGGTGCTGAGAATACCAGAGGTACCTCGAACTTTTCCGCCACTTTTTTTTTTAAATTGTGTGGCACCCTGTGCAAGTATGGCATCACGTGGGGTCTTGCTCTCTTTTTTTGGCTGTCCTTTTGGCTTTTGCCCCGGAACTTCTTCAGAAGTTTCTCAGCCACTGCGAGCATAAGGGAATGTTTCTATTTTGCTGTTTCTATTTTCCAATAAAAATTCAGTTGATAGTCAGCGCCCGTTCTGTTTGCCTCTCCGTCTTCGTATTCGTCTTTATTGTGCGCTTTCACTAGTTTTCAACATGCCTAACGAACTCGTCTGCATCGCAGCGTTAGTTCAATTATCGCGCATATTCCGACGTCCGGCACCACGTGTAATGCGGTCCCTAAAAATATATATTTTTACTGGAATACACTGACTTTAGAAATATTTTCACTCTTCGCTGGAACACCTGATATATTCTTTTCATATCGGCCATATTTTGGAGACTCTAGTAAATTGTGAACGTCATTCATTGTTAAAAAAGGACACACATATGTACTACGGTAAAGTGTGGATAATCTAGGGAAATGGAACGCAAACGGCGAAACAAGGTCTACTCTTTGTAAATATTATCTTGTTTTAAGAACCGTTAGGATAGTCGGTACATTCATCGGAAGGAAAAGAACATGAAAAACTGAAGAACACGAACAATATGAGGTATACGTACCATTATTATACTCAACTAAGATAAACAACATTGCGCAACCCGACACAATTGTATTAAGTTGCACAATAATAATATTAAGAAGAAAAATGAAAAAGAAGAATTATAATAAAAGTGAAGAAATAATAATGATAATAATATTCATAATAATAATATTAAGAAGAAGACGACGAGGAAGCTTGCATTTCCAGTAACGCAAGTACTACGGAAGAGTAGGAACAGGCCCTTTTTTCCTAATGGGTGCACGATCATATTCTCCTTCCCCTGCCCCCTCTCCAGCACCGTTTCCAAAAAGATGATAGACCGGAATTATGCCAGACCAGTGGCCCCGGCGCAAGGGCTCATTTGAACACAGGAATGCCATCCTCGATGTGGTCCCGAATGACAAATGATAAAGCGGCGAATATTTGAATTAACTAAACCTCTAATGGGGATGAACTTGTGACCAAAACAAAATAGAAGAAGGTTAACGTCGCAGGCGTCGATGTTGGCGAAACAGCAGAATTTAGTGCTGTGGCGAGACTGGCTGCGGCTCGCCACGCGGAGCCCCTCATGTACACGCTTAGGCTTCTGGAACTATGGGCGTAGAAGTTTCGGCGCGTAGAACATTCGGTCCTAGAACAAGCATCAGAGTACTTGAATTTCTCAGAACTCGACATTTACACAAATAACAAAAGAAGCGCGTCCACTCCCAGGTGTCGAACCTCGGCCCTTGGCGAGGGAGACAAACGCGACAACCATTCGGCCGCGGGTGCGGTTGATCGGAGACGCGCTTGGTGTTACTTCCCCCGAAATGTTTTTGTTTTAAAAAGAGCATCGTCTCGATTTAACGTGCAAGGAAACAAAACAGAGCAACACAAACAAAATAATGAAAAACTACGGAGGCTAGTAAACCAAAGTTCTATCAAGCGTAGCACGGGATTACAGTTCACAATAGTATCGAGCGTAGTACGGCTTCAGTCACACGACGTGCAAAATTGCAGGTCGTGGTAGGCGGCGTGATGATGTTTTTGCTCCGCCGGGAATCACCTCGTAGTTCAGACTCCGAGGCGACGAAGGACCTTGTATGGTCCAAAGTACCGATTCAGCAGTTCCTCACTAAGGTCACGGTGGTGAATGGGCGTCCAGACCCACACCCTGTCTTCGAGCTGGAAGTGGTCGTCCCGACGACGAAAGCTGTAGTTGTAGCGGCCAGGGTCGACGCGTTGCTGTTCTTGAATTCAGAGTCGAGCGAGCTAAGCCTTTTGATCAACCACCTGGGTGGCGTCGCTCACATCGTCAGCTGGCTCGTGCGGCAGCATCGGGGGGAGCATGGTTGTTACCTTCCGACTATGTACCAGCAGGAAAAGTAAAAATCCTGTGGTTTCAAGAACCGCCGTGTATGTAGGCGAACATCAAATGAGGCAACACCTTGTTCCGCGTCTTGTGCTCTACGTCGACGTACATAGAGATTATGTCGACGATTGACATGTTGAGTCTCTTTGCCAGCCAGTCGGTCTGCGGGTGGTGCGCAGTGGTACGACGGTGGCTGGTGTGACTGAGCTGAAGGATTTCTTCGTTCAGCTGTTTCAGGAACGATGATCCCCGGTCACTGTTCAGGACCTCGGGGGCACTGTGCCGAAGGACGATGCACCCGATGAAGAACGTTGCGACTTCCATGGGAGTTCCCGCTGGAAGGGCTATCTTTTTGGCGTATCGGGTGATGCTATCTGATGCCACGATTATTTATCGGCTGCGTTGCGTCGACGGAGGAAATGATTTAAGCAAATCCATTTCGATCTGCTGGAACGGTGTGGTCGGAAGCGCCTTTCGCTGCAGAAGTCCCGCTGGCTTGGTCGGCGATTTCTTGTGTTGTTCACGCTCATGGCACAATCGGACGTAGAAATGAACAGCTTTCGAGAGCTTGTGCCAGTAGTACTTCTCACGAATCGTCGGTATCAGTCCCTGAGTAATGGCTCTGGGTCTTTGAAAGTGTCCGACTGGCGTTGGCGATTACTTGTTTTGCGCCCTCCTGCAGCTGGACCAGCGAGGCTCTGAACCCCGTATTACTTCCGTCCGTGTGAATTTCGGTCTCTGCAAATTAGTCGAAATGTCCGAGGATGGGAGGTGCCTAGAGGTTTCGTTTCAGCTCCTTAAAAGACCGTTGCTTCTTTTTGTCTAAATAAACTTTATGTCGTCTTTAGTGAGACGTGCTAGCGGCGAGGACAACTTTGCGAAATATTGAGCAAACTTCCAATAGTATGCACAAAGTCCGAGAAATCTTCGCACGGCATTCGTGATGAACTGCGGCGAATATGTTACCACTGCGCGCGTCTCTTCCGAATCAGGGGGAAGACCTTCGCTGCTCACAGCGTGACCTAAAGACTTGAGTTCAACGTAGGTCAAGTGATACTTTGATGGCTTGAGCGTTAGTCCCGGGGTTTGATGGCGTGAAGCACGGCCCGAAGGCGTCCCAGGTGTTTGTCCAAATCCCGTGAAAACACGATGACTTCATCGACGTAGACGAGACAGCAGGTGTAAAAGGTAGTGCTGCAATTATAGACCTGCCAGCATGGTCTCCATGACAAGCTGTAAGGTGGCTGGTAGAGTACGAAGTCAAAAAGGCATCACTTTAAACTCCAATAATCGGTCGGGCGTCAGGAAGGCAGTTTTTCGCGTTCGCGCTTGCCGACTTGAGTCTGCGTGTAGCCACACTTCAGGTCGATCGACGACAAATATCGGGAGTGGCGCAGCCATTCCAATGTGTCGTCGATGCGGGGAAGCGGATACATGTCTTCTTTGGTCACTGCGTTCACTCGTCGGTATTCCACGCAGAGACTTGAGGTTCCGTCCTTCTTTACGAGCACACCTGACGAGGCCCAAGGGCTGCTTGAGCGTGTTGGTAAATACGCCTAAAAACAAGAACATAGAAAAAAGCACACCGGACGAGGTGTAACTGGCAACTGAACTTTATTGAAACAAGCACATAAAAAGAAGAATAAAACCGCGCATGCCCAAAGATGGTAGACTTTCATTAACCATCCATGACAACTACTCAAGGGTTGGGTGATGTCGTGGTCGTGCATTTCAAGAACATGCTGTCGAATAACCTGTCTCGCTTTCAAATAGACTCGAAACGGCGACTAGTAAAAGGGATTGCATCGTCGTCGGTGGGAATGTGGTGCTTTGCTAACGTGCTTCTTTGAACCCCTGAAAACTTGGGGAAGCACTCACAGAATTCGCCGAGAAACTCAATCATCTGTCGTCGTTCAATGGCAGGAAGCTTCGGGTCGATGTCGAGTTGCGAGGGTGGCGTTCTCTAGTATTATGACGAGGTCGGCTCTTCCGAAAGTGCAGCGATTGCTGCTGAGTTCTGGAGTTCGTCCGTGTGGCCAACGGCGGTACATTCGGGAAGGTTTTGTGGCTCTTCTCGAAGGTCCCGACTGGAATGAAAACGCTCGACCGTGGCTGTAAGTTCACATGGTTTGCGAGGACACGAACCACGAATGACGTCGCTTTGGGTTCTGACGGTGGTGGGGAAGGTTTTCTAAGCGTCAACCGGTTCGCTCCGAGATCAATGAGGGGGAAATATTCTCACATAAAGTCCAATCCGATGATCATATCCCTCGCACAGTCTTGTGCGAGGGACATAATCCTGGTGGAGGTATGGGTATCGATACCTTGCACCTTCACCGATTTGTCACGAATGACAAATGACGAGCCGGCGAATAACTGGAGAAACGAAACGTTGAACGGGGCGAACTATTACTTAAGAAAATAAATAAAAAAAGCTTAGCGACGCAGGCGTCCATGTCGGCGAAACAGCAGGATCGAGCGCTGGGGCGAGACTGGCTGCGGTGCACCAGGCGGAGTCCCTTATGTACACGCGTGGGCTTCGGGAACACTCGGCGTAGACGTTTCGGTGCGTAGAACATTCGGTCTTCGAATAAGCAAAGGGTTTTGAAATTTACGAGAACGCGACACTTTCAGAAACAACAAAAAGGCGCGTCCGCTCCCAGGCATCGAACCCTGATCTTTTCCGCGGGAGCCAAGCACGATAAATATTCGGCCACGGGACCGGTTGCTTTTTTTTTTCTTCTTTAATGCAGGGAGGAATGCAAAAACAATAATGTTACTTAAAAAAAAAAAATTGCAAAACTTCTGCAGGTACATTAAAATCCTCGCATTTCGGGGAGCAGTTTACAAATGTATAGCCTCTCGGTTTTTGTTTTAAAGTTTGAAAAAGCACTTTCCACTTGCTTAACAAGGCTGAAAGAAAACTAATGATGCACTTCTTCCACACAGGAGTCGGCATGACGAACCGCCATGCGCGACCTCCAAATACTGCACAAACCCAATAACATAATCATATCAAAGGGCATGTCACCATCCTTACTCACATTCGAGAAACGTTTGCTTGATTGGTAAATGCACAGTTGTTTCTTCAACGTTCCCGGGAGCACATCCTCAAAAATACCGCATCCCAGTAAAACCTAAAAACGTGTTCCATGATCTCAGGACATTTACACGCAATACACCCTACAAACTACAGAACAACAATACCCTTACCGACAATCCACACCTGAATGGGCAGCATATTGGCATGCAATTTTAAAAAAGATTTGCAGAAATGGCTCTACACCAGGCTTCTACGGGCTTCCCGAAATCCACAAGCCTAAAGTTTCCTTACGACCTATTGTAGAGGTCTTGCCCTCGCCACTTCGCGCGCCTTCCAATGACTTACATCAGATTTTGGCCCCTCTCGTGGGAAATACGTCAACCTATGTGAAAACCACCGGCCACTTCGTAGAGAGTGTTTCGAAAGTAAGACTCAACGACGATTACTGTATGGTATCCTTCGACGTTGTTTCACTTTTTACAAGCGTCCACGTTCCGTTGGCAGTCACCGCAGCCACAGATGTACTCGAGAAAGATGACAACTTGGGCTCAAGAACCAGCCTCAAGGTAGATGAACTGTGTCGCCTACTCGAATTTTGTCTCGGCAGAACATATTTCAGTTTCCAAGGTGAACTGTTCAAGCAAGTCAGCGGAACTGCAATGGGTGCCTCCATCTCTCTCACAACGACAAATCTTACAATGGAAACAATCGAGCAGAGAGCACTACGATCTTTCACCAGCAGGACCAAACTGTTCTTGCGTTATGTGGATGAATGTTTTTGTATTTTAAAGTAACCAGAAGTCAACCATTTCTCTGCCCACCTCAATTCCATCGAGCCTGCCATTCAATTCACCGACGAATGCGAAAAGGATAACACCTTACCTTTTCTAGATGCATTGGTGAAAAGGCAAGGGGTAGAACTGAAATTCGCTGTGTATAGGAAACCTACGCGCACCGGGCGCTACTTTCAGTTCGACTCGAACCATCGAAAGAGTCACAAGGCGTAAGTGGTCTCTACACTTCTATCCAGAGCATTGACTATCTGCTCATCAGAGACCGATAGAAGAAAAGAAATGTAGATCATCATTGTTGATCTGAAGAACAATGGCTACAGCAACAGCTGTAGCCGTGCGACCTTCGCAATGGTCGCACGTGCCAAAAACAAAAAGCCATCATAACACACACACAGCCTCGGCCCATCGCGCGCATCAGCGTCCCCTTGTCAGCCGAAGCGCTAGCGCGTGTGCTAAGGAAAGATGGCATCCAAGTGTCACACAAGCCTGACTCCACACTGAGACGATTCATGTCGCTACCCAAAGATCGCCTCCCAAAAACAAAAGCACAGGGAGTGGTCTACAAGATTCCATGTGCAAAGTGCCCCGCTACTTATATCGGCGAGACGAAAAACTTTTCTCAGTGCATCACACAGCATAAGAACGACGTACGCAAGTTCGACCGGGAGCGCAGCGCCGTCGCGGAACACTGCGATGATCACGACCATCCAATCGACTTCGCGAACGCGCAAGTAATTGAAACTGAGCCACACTTCCGAAAAAGGCTGTTCCTGGAGTCTTGGCACATACAACACACAGCGGGAAACATAAACAGGTCCCTGGGTGCTTTTCCAACGGCGTATGTTCATGGACTGCGCCACCTGACGACGGCAACAAGCAAGAAACCATCTGTATTGAAGAAGACAAAAACTCGAGTCGAAAACAACTAAGAAGATGAAAACTGCTGCTGCTCCTCGCGATTTAGTCATTCCTGATGAAGGAACCGAGCAGGTTTTGAAACGTCGGGCTGAACCGTTTTTTTAATTTTTGGCTGGAGCTCTTCCGTGTAAACCTGATCTTCCTCCAAACAGACAGATTTCTGTCAAAATTTTTTCACGCATAACTGTTGCTTTCGCGGATTTTAAACAAATCTGTAAAGCTTTAAAAAACCTGCATTTCAGACGCATTCGATACACGTTTTTGTTTCCTCTTAATAACATATTGCCTTCAGCCTATTACTTTTAGCAATAATTCAAGTCTAGTAGTGAGATGCCCCGAGTGTGTGTCGAAATGTCGTGATTGTTTAATAGATCTTGTGTTTGTACCTAAAACAGCTGTCAGAAATGCTGTTAAAATATCAAGCGTGGAAGGCATATGTGACCGTTGTTCGAGGCGGGGTTTAAGCCGCACGTCCGGAGGCTTCCTGGCTCGTGACGACGACCATTCCCCGAAGTGAAGAACCCAGGGGTCCAGTGGAGGTGGGAGAATTGGTAACGTAACGAACGGTTTAATTACATGGTAGCGATACAGTCGTCAAATCCGAGAGAACAACCGGAGCCGCCTCACGCCCCGCCTTATATAGTGTCCGTTTTCTCCCTCACTCTCCGCCAGGGCAGCAGGTGCGACCGCCAAGTGCGTAGCAGAAAAGTCCGCCGCGTCGTAGCCAGAAGTGCGTCGTAGCCATGGTTCTCCGCAGTTAGGCCAGGCCTCTCTCCCCTTCCGGAGCGCACGAACCCACACGCACTCACACACACGTCCCGTTGACGTCACGGACGCGTTGAGACTCGTTTCGGGCAGACCACGACAGGTGGGCGACGGTCTTGAACACGTCGGGGCTCGTTTCGGGCAGACTTCGACAGGTGGGTGACAGTCCAGAACACGTCGGGACTCGTTTCGGGACTCGTTTCCGCAGCGTTGAACCTCGGAAAAGGTTGCCGAAGGTTCCATTCTTAACAGCCCCTCCGGGGCCAGGGAAACCTCGAATGGCCGGTGGTACAATCGCTGGCCTGAAGAGGTGGGCTTGGAGTAGGCCTTGAGAAGACGCTGCGAGCACCAAACAAACTCCCAAACCTCTCACAACGGAGGCATCAGCGGAAACGTCCCCCACAACACCACGCCACACCGCAGTCAAACGCTCGGAATTCGCCAAAGACCCGCCAGACTGGATTACGGATTACCAAAATTTGGTACAATTCCGGGTATCGAGACCCCCTGTCGCCAAAAAAACTCATTTTTCCAACGAGGTCACTAAGAACAAAATACAAAAGACAAAAACTCTTCGCAATTTGTGAGGTCCTTTTGGGGTTTCAACGAAGTGCCCCCACTTAGATCCTCATTCCCGTGGATGACGAAGACCTCTGAGATCATCCCTACTATTTTTCGTGATGTCAGAAAAATCTGCTCAACCCATCGGCATTGCCGTTAAATTTGCCTTTCCTTTTTCTTACGCTGAAGTCACAGTGATCGATTTTCACGTGATTTCTAGACGTGAAAATGCGGTCCTTATAGCGCCGATAAAACAATCCGTCTTTTTCATGCCCCGTCACATTGGTCCTAGCAATCTCCTGAGCTGTATCGCGAAACCCTGACACACTAGGGTCGCTCTTCTGCTCGACTCTGTCTACTCGTAGCAGAGGACCAAAGTTACGTGACGCCGGAGCTACGAGAGATCTTTCACGGATCCCCTCTTCCTCCGCCGGCGCGTTGGGACGGCGTACGCTTCCTAGTGCTACGAGGTAAGGCTGTTCTACAACCTGGTCCCTCTCATCCCGGTTTTCTGCCTCCAACTCTGGGAGTGCTTGCTCCCCGTCAGCTGCCTCTGGCTCTGGATCACTCGTCAACAAAGGGGCGACCTGACGCGATTTGGACCTCGTACACGACTGAACTAGCCCTTCTCCCAGTTGTCACCCCTTTCGCGCAGCAGGAAATCTGACCGGTTAGAAAACAAATAAGGATATTCCAACGGGACTGTTTGCGAGACAGCCGCCTCTGTCACTAGCTCTCCGAACGGGCCAGTTACCCTCACTGTCGCCATAGGCAGACAGACACTGTGCTTTTGGAGCAGCTGCTTGATCCAAACTACCTTTCCCGTAAAATCGGATGGCGTTACATACGACGGATGGACAACGTCCATCGTCGCTGCACTGTCACGAAGCACCCTGCACGGCTTTCCGTTTAACTGGAGCTCGTGAAGATAGGGACGAAGGAGCTTCAGGTCCTCGTCACTACCGTTCACGTACGAGAACACAACCCGCGGTTTCTTACATCTGGCCGCTGTGTGTCCCGGCTCCTGACAGTTGTAGCACAGGAACGGCTTCCTTGCCTCGAACTGCCCTGTTGGGCTTTTCCGCGCCTCGTCTCCGTTCAAGTGTTCTGCGCTCTTGTCTGGGACCTTTTGTCCTGCTTCGGGCTTCTCGGGCCCGTTTTCTCGCGAGTCATTTCCCTGTCGGAAGGTCTTGCGCTGATCGCTTCGGCCGGATTCGCTTTCCTCTCCGCTCAGCTTTCTACGCGTTGCGTACTCTTCGGCTAGCTCAGCGGCCCTTTCGACTGAGTCGACTCCCATCCTGTCCTGCACCCAGAGCTTGACTGACTGCGGAATGCTACGAAAGAACTGTTCGAGGCACACACACTCGACTGCCTTGTCTCGGCTTTCGTACACTTCCTCGCTCTTCAACCATTCAATCAGGTTGGTTTTAAGCCCGTACGCGAATTCCGAGTAGCCCTCGCTGCTCTTTTTGGATGCGTTTCTAAACCTTTGACGGAACGCCTCGGCAGAAAGGCGGTACCGCTTCAAAAGGCTGGACTTCACCTTGTCGTAGTCGTCCGCGTCTCCAGCACTAAGGCGCGCGACAACCTCTGCAGCCTCAGAGGGCAACAGAGTCAAAAGCCGTTGCGGCCTCGTTTCTGGGGCGAAGCTCAACTTCTCACATGTCCTCTCAAAGTTAACTAAGAATAGGCCCACGTCTTCCCCAACTTTAAACGGCTGCATGAGCTTCTTCATTTGATACGACTCGGTCTCAATTGCTCGTACCGGAGCCCCAACTCTACTGTTCTGCGAGTTTAATCGCTGTTGTTCAATTTCGAGCTCTAGCCTTTTCAGCGCTCGCTCCTGGTCTCGTTCCTCTTTCGCTGCAGTCTGTGCTCGTTCCTATCTAGCTGCAGCTTGCTCTCGTTCCTCTTTCGCTGCAGCCTGTTCCTCTTTCGCTGCAGCCTGTTCTCGCTCTCGTTCCTCTCTTGCTGCAGCTTCACTCTTAGCGTTCTGAAGCAGTTCCCACGCAATTTTAATTTCCTCTGCTTCCGCGCTCTCTGAAATCGCTTTACTGATCTCAGATTTCTTCATCTTTTGCTCCACCTCCACACCCAATTCTTCACATAAACAGAGTAAATCTGTTCTCAGTAACCTCATCAGATCCATGATCGCTGCTCTTTAGCTTTGGCTTTGCTATAAAACTTTTCGCGAGGTTGTACACAAACCTAGCGCACGAGTCAAACACTAAGGATTCCCAGCAGTTCAAAATTAATTACCCATAATCTGAAGCCTGGCGAATCTCAAAGCAAAGTCCAAACGCTCACCCACAGATGTAGCACGATGTCGCATGTTGCGATCCCAACCGCTGCCAACCAGTTGTTCGAGGCGGGGTTTAAGCCGCACGTCCGGAGGCTTCCTGGTTCGTGACGACGACCATTCCCCGAAGTGAAGAACCCAGGGGTCCAGTGGAGGTGGGAGAATTGGTAACGTAACGAACGGTTTAATTACATGGTAGCGATACAGTCGTCAAATCCGAGAGAACAACCGGAGCCGCCTCACGCCCCGCCTTATATAGGGTCCGTTTTCTCCCTCACTCTCCGCCAGGGCAGCAGGTGCGACCGCCAAGTGCGTAGCAGAAAAGTCCGCCGCGTCGTAGCCAGAAGTGCGTCGTAGCCATGGTTCTCCGCAGTTAGGCCAGGCCTCTCTCCCCTTCCGGAGCGCACGAACCCACACGCACACACACACACGTCCCGTTGACGTCACGGACGCGTTGAGACTCGTTTCGGGCAGACCACGACAGGTGGGCGACGGTCTTGAACACGTCGGGGCTCGTTTCGGGCAGACTTCGACAGGTGGGTGACAGTCCAGAACACGTCGGGACTCGTTTCGGGACTCGTTTCCGCAGCGTTGAAACTCGGAAAAGGTTGCCGAAGGTTCCATTCTTAACACCGTGCAATAGCTGTCTGGCACTAATTTTTCCGGCGGAATTCGAGCGATACTAAGAAATTGAACCGTTCCCGTCATTTCAGTCGGGCACGTGCTATCGGCATCCGCGATATGTTGGAAGGAGCATTTTACGAGTTTTCTGAGATACGCAATCAGAATGGAGTATGTGTCGATAAGTTATTTTTCTTTTTTAAGCATGTTGTTTTATCGTGCTTTGACATATTTGTTCCGGAACGTTCGGAAAATCCAAGAATCAAAGTCTATGGATTGTAGAATACATTTTATGTCTAAAACGTAAAAAGTAATTTAAAACGTACTGAAAGGTCCCAAACAGGTTTAAAAATTACGCTTCCTTTCTTTCGCCAACAACTACGTGAACTTGTGGGCACATCAAGGTATAAATTTTACAATGGCAAAATTACAAACTTTCTAAGGGAAAACAGCAGAAAATGTTATGCACTTCTGACGAAAACAAATGTACCTATCAACTATTTGGCCACAATGGGCATTCGCTCACCGAGCCAAGTATCGCAAGGGAGATTAACCGTTTTGTTTTTACTGTTTATACCGTGGATAACTTTATTATTCCGCCTTTTACTTGTGACCATTGCGAAATTAGTAACTTAGTAGTGACAGTATGTGCTATTTTTTTCATAGCCTTCTCCGACTGGACGTTAAAAGGTAATGCGGCCCACACGGGATTACTAACGCATTCCTTCAGGTATGCTGAATGGAGTCCGAAGCTTTTCTATGAGATATACTTTTGCGCTGGCGAAGTGCCGCAAGATTGGAAAGTACCTAAAGTGGCGCCAATTTATAAAAATGGAAATAAAAAGTGTGTTTCCATTTACAGACCTGTCTCGTGGCTCAACACATGCAACAAGTTCTCGAATATTTTATTTTTAAGCTTATTGTAACTTTCTTGGAATCTGTCGAATTTTTATCAATATCAACATGGGCTGTGACGTAGTTACTCAACGGTCACTCAGCTTCTTCATACGTTAAATGAATTTGCTACTATAGTTTTTTTACACAGATAGAGAAATTATGTCCACGGCGTAAGAATGAAAAATTGCGTTTACTTAGCAGATATGTACAACGCTCACCGCTACCTCGATCGTCTCGATGTCCTCTGTCCTCGCGCCTCTTTTCCGGCCTTCCTCGTCTTCAATCCTTCGTCGCGCGCACACTCCTCCTCTTCGTCTACAATATTCTACACACTCCGGGGCCCGAGGTGGGAACTTCAAGGAGGTACAAACGCTGCACAGGCCTGACAATTTCAGTCCCAGTTGGCAGCTTTACCTTTCATGCCCGTACTACATCATCTTTGCCTTGAATGCGTCCCATAATGACCCCAATCTTCCAGAAACATTTTTGCACACTATCGTCATGAATTATTGCTACATAAACTATTCTTAGGTTATGAGTGCGCTGCATGTTTCGTTAGTGAAAACCGCGGAGCACAAGTCGGTATTTATTCTGCCATCGTTTCCACATGTGCTCCATCTCACGCTGTCGGTGAATCCAAAGATTGAGTATTTCTAGCTGAGCCTTTGACTCATCTGAAGCCTCTGTAGGAAATAGAATACGACATTCCAACAAACAATGAGACGGAGTCAATACGTCTGGCTCATTGGAACTGAAGTAAATGAAAGTGATCGGTCTTGAATTCACAACCGCTTCGGTTTCAGACAACAACGTGCCCAGCTGTTGCAGATCGAAAGACCCCTTCCCCAATAATTTGCGAAGGCACGTCTTCACAATCCCAATGAACCTTTCCCAGAAACCGCCCAACCATGGCGCTTTTTCTGCTATAAATCTCCACCTTACATGATGACTAGCATAGTAGTTCTTCACTTCATCTTCTCTCAGCAACTGGCGCATTCCAACTGGTTCTCTTGACGCTCTTTTAAAAAGTTGCAGCGTTATCCGAGTACACAACTCGCGGGGTGCCATGCCTGGCGGAGAATCTTTTAAAAGTTATAAGAAAAGAGTCTGCCGTAAGGTCTACAACAAGCTCAAGATGAATAGCTCTAACGACTGCACAAGTGAATAACACAAAGTACGCTTTCACTGCGCTACAGTTTTTCACGAAAATGGGTCCGACAAAGTCTACTCCCATAACTTCGAAAGGACGAGAGCTTAGGACTCGGTCACTTGGAAGGGGAGCCACCGGCGCACTTGCCGCTTTAAGGCGGAACCGGGCACAGAGATGACACTTTCCAGTAACCCGTTTAACAGCCTGTCGTGCACGCGTGACTCAAAACCTAGCTCGCAGTTCAGTTAACGTGTCACCGACCCCTCCGTGGAGCACCGCTCTGTGAGCAAGTAGAGCATGTAGTCTTGTCACAAAGTGTTCACCTGGAAGTAGTACGGGGCTTCTCTCGTTGTAGGACACCGCCGCGTTTTGGAGGCGGCTCCTATTTCGGACGAGTCCTTCGTCGTCAATAAAAGAATGGAGGTCTCGTATTGGCGAAGTATTTTCCAGGTGTTATCCTTTGATTAGTTGTGGCATTTCATTTACAAATGCTTCTCGCTGTACTTGACGTAACCAGACGTTTTTGGGCTGCTCGAGGTTCCTGGGCCGTAAGTGTGATTTCACGACGTGTCGTCGGTGAACGGCAGTTGTCTGTGAAACGCTTTATCCAAGCTGTCACTCTGGTCATCTTGGTCCAAGTGCTGTACTTGTCAGGCTGAAAATCGGCTCATTTGCCACGCTCACGAGTCCTGGAACGTCACGTTTTAATTCTAATATCGAATCACTATTCACGTCTGTAGACTCGACGGCAGCAGTTATCCCAGGCCAGGATTCCTCTGCCCTTGATAGCTATTCAGGTCCTCTCCACAAGAGGTTGTTAGTTAAAAGTTCCTTTGCAGAGAGTCCTCTAGTGAAGAGATCCGCTGGATTCTCATTTCCAGGCCAATGGTTCCAGTGGGATGAATCCGTTGCTGTCTGTATTTCTGTCACTCTGTTAGAAACAAGCTGTTTCCACTTGGCCGCAGAACCTCGGATCCAACATAGAGTGACAGTTGAGTCGGTCCACAAGTAGTAGATCATGTTCCAATGCTTGTTTACCAGCGCCTTTTTCAGGAACTTCACTAAACGAGTGGCCAAAACTGCCGCAACTAGTTCCAAGCGAGGAAGGGTGACACGTTTGATAGGAGCTACCCTACACTTTGAGAGCAAGTGTTGGACGCTCACATTTCTGGTTGTATCCTCGATCCTGAGGTAGGCCACTGCGTCATAGGCACTCGAACTGGCGTCTGCAAACCCGTGAAGTTGGTGGAGTTTAGAGTTATCTAAAAAGTTCTTCAACCCACATCTGTGAATCGAAAATGTATGTAACGCCCTGAATTCTTCACATCATTCGCCCCATTCTTTCTGCAATGCTCCAGACATGTCTTCTTCTGAGTCGGTGCCGTGGTCCCAAATTCTCTGGAGAAAGGATTTTAATCCTGATGAGAAACGGAGACAACCATCCCAAAGGGTCAAACAGTCTCGCTGTCGTTTGAAGAACAAAGCGCTTAGTGTTGCCTTTGTCTTCAAGGAACTGCAGCACTGTTTCGATATTAAGGTGAAGCTCGTCGGTGTCGGTATTCCACAGAAGACCGAGGACCTTTCTTGGTGCCGGAGCCGAAGACGGTGCTACTCCCTTTCCAATGTGTCGTTGAAGCGCCCTGTCGTTTGGAGTCCATTTTTGAAGCGTCATGCCAGCTTCCTCAAGGATAACTTTAGCTTCTTTGTAGGCACGAAATTCCTCGTTTGAAGTCGAAACCCTCGTGACAAGATCATCCACATAAAAGTTCTCGCAGGGCAGCCTCGTTGTGTTTTGAAAAGCTACTTCCATACGCTTGAAATGGTGTTGTAATGGGGCAGTCAGTAGAAATGGACTTGCCGTCGTTCCGAAAGGTATGCGAGTAATTCGATACTCTTCTACTTTAGGCAGGGGATGGCCTGTCTTCGGCATGTGCTCAAACCACAGGAATCGTAAAGCGTCTCTGTCGGTTTCTCTAATTGATATCTGAAGAAAATCCTTTTGAATATCTGCCATGAGACCTATCTTGCGCAGGCTGAAGTTCACGAGCGTCTTCACCATGTCATTGGTCAGATTCTGCCCTTTCTCCAGATGATGATTCAGTGAAGCTAGCCCAAGTGCATGGGATGAGGCGTCAAAGACGACTCGCAGTCTTTTCGTTGTGGATGATTCTCTTACCGCAGCCGTATGAGGCATGTAGTAACACTTGTGAGGTATGCTTTGGCCGCGAGTTATCTTTTCTGCATGTCCATTCACTTCGTATTGCCGGACAGCTGCGTCGTACAGCTGGATCATCTCTGCATCTGTGATGAGTCGTCGAACCAAACTGTGTAGCCGCTTGACTGCAACCGCATGGTTGTCTGATAGGTCCACGTTGAGGTTCTTTCAAGGAAAAGCTACTTCATACCTTCCGTAATTAAAAGCAATCTCCCTGCTGAATTGTTGGAGAACTTCGCTGTCGTGGCTGAAGTTCGTTGAAGTGTCAAGTATTCCAATGCTTTCAAGCTCCCAGAATTGCTACAGCGTATCGGAAACTTCCGATTCGACGCCGTTTGTTTGTAGAACACAGATGTGTGTTCCAGCCTCTGTGAAAACGGCGCCGCCAGATGTCACGGGTCCTTGTAAGGTCCAACCGAGCTTCGTGTTTATAGCCGCCAGGCACTTGTCCTCGCCATGCAAACAGACTTCGTTCAGGAGGAATTTCCATATCTCGTCTGCTCCCCCAAGTAAGCTCAGACAAGCTTCTCCTTGGAGTCCAGGGAATAGCAGAAAGTCAGCAATATATCGTCTTTCCTTGATCATCCTATGAACAAAAGAGTGTGCAGCGGGAGATTCACTTAACTTCTCGCAGATAAATGGAACTTCAATTGCTTCGATTTCGTGTTGGAAATGGTGAACTGGCTCATCATGGCTACTTGTACTAGGTTGTATTTCCTTCTTGGTGCTCTGTTCGATCCTCCAAAAGCTTTGATCGACAAGTCAGCCGTTTTCACGGCGCGTAATCCCAATTTCCTCGACACGTATTTTTTTATGAAAGTTCTCTGACTCCCGTTGTCGAAGGCTCCTCTGATGTAGCACGACTGGCTTTCGATCAACAACCAGGCTCGAAATGTCTCTAAGAGCACTTGCTTATCTACTGAGCTCGTGGATGCATCCTTGGTTGCCGCGTGTATGGTGGCGCTCTCTTTTTCGCGTGAGTTTTTCTTTGCTCTGTACATCGAGTCGCAAACAACAGTAGTGTGCCTGTCCCTGCATTTTGTGCAGTGTACGTTACGGCGGCCGTCTCTCGGCCGATGTCCAATAGCAGTACATTTAAAGCATCTAGCTGCCTTCGCTAGCCGACTTTTCTTCTCCTGCAGATCGATTTCTGAAGAACAGTTCTTGGTGGCGTGGATTGGCGAAAGGCAAAAAAAAAAAAAAACAGTCACTTTGCTGCTTAGCCGCGTCACTATGAAATACCGCCGCTGAAGGTAGTTGACTGCTGTGTGAGCTTCGTGTGTCGTCAGGCAGACTTTGTTTGGTGAGTGCGACGAGCCCAGTTTTCTCGCGGGCTTCCACTTCTATACGCAGATAGCATAAGAATTGTTCAAGCTCTGCTTCTGACGACTGATTTTCTCTGTTGTTCTCTTGGAAACTCTGTCGCTTATAATAGTCGACAACGATGTCACTTGGGATTGCTTTGGTGAGAACCTCTAGTAACATTGCTGCGTACGACAGCTCCGGCAGACCCAGCGCTTTTAGGCCTCTCACATTAATCTGTACGCTGTCCAGGAGTTCCCTTAGTTCAGTCACGTCACCAGATGATATTACTGGCTTCAGCGTTCTGAGGTTGGCAAGGTACGTTTGCTGGATAATTTTACGCTTCCAAATCGGTTTTTCAAAATTTTGATTGCGACCGCAGTAGGATGCCTCGCTCACCTGGATTCCTGCAATGGCTTTCGCTGCTGGCCCACTCAGCAGAGTCTTCAGGTAGTGGTACCGATCAATGTTGGTCAAGTGGTTGTTTTCATGAACAGTATGGCAAAACATATCCCAAAAGGGCTGCCATTGGGATACGGTCCCGTCAAAACGATGAAGCTTCAGTTTAGATTTTAGAAAGTCATGCACCTACCCGCCCGGGACCTCCGTGATCACCGTGATCATTCGGTCGTGCGCTCGGAGCATTTGGGAAGTCCTCGTTTTGTTGATCGATTCCTCGGGCCGGTGGGCCTGGAGCTTGGAGCGATTCAATGTGATAGCGGAGCAGCGCCAAGCTCGCAGCTGCGTTGTCCTCGTATTCGCTTACTGAAGCGAACTCCTCTGCAGCCTGTTCGTCCGTGAGGAAGGCCTCTAGTTGCTCGTTGAGCTTCTGCAGGCCTTCATTGCAAGTCTTCAGTCTATCGTGCAAAACTCGCAGAGCAGAAGGCTGAGCTGGTTGGAGTCGATGACTTGTCTTGCTTCGGTTTGTAGACGAGTATGCAGAGCCCGCTGTGTGGTTCGCTTGCTTTTCACGCATTCCATGTCCTTAATGGTGACGATACTTCCTCTCGGTTGGGTCAGTAAGGTAGCAGAGTCCCGGGTTTCGGCACCAATGTTTTACATATTCAGAGGAACGAGGTCCACGGTGTAAAAATAGAAAATTGCGTTTACTTAGCAGATATGTACAATGCTCACCGCTGCCTTGATCGTCTCGATGTCCTCTATCCTCGCGCCTCTTTGCCGGCCTTCCTCGTTCTCAGTCCTTCGTCGCGCGCACATTCCTCCTTTTCGTCTACAATATTCAAAAATAGTGACTAACAATGGCCAAGCGGACGCTATTTTATTAGATTTTACGAAAGCCTTCGATAGTGTATCGCAGAGGAAGTGACTGTATAAACTTAAACAGACACTCGATAACAATTACATTTTACGGTGGGTTGATTCTTATCTTACGAACCGTCAAGAATATGTGACTGTTGGTAAAGCGCAGTCTACCGAATTGCCAGTTCTGTCAGGAGCACGCCCGTGTTCCGTACTTGGTCCTGTGTTCTTTTTGGTGTTTACCAACGATCTACGGGTAAATAAGCAAAGAATTCAGTGCCGTTTCTTATTTTTGCTGATGACGGTGTTTTGTTTTCCAAGAGCGTCATGCATTTTCGGTCAGAAATGTTTAGAGGTAGACTACAAGCTGTGTTCTCCTGGTGTCAAGCGTGACAGATGAATTTGAACGAAAAAATTGCGTGCAAATGTTTGTAACACTAAATATGTCTCCACTTTTGTTTTGCTATTCTACCAATTTATTCCCTTGCGAATGCACTTGATCTTACAAGTATTTGGGTGTTTCGATCTCATCTACTTTAAGTTGGTCTGTTCACTTCGACCATATTATGGCGATCGCGTCCCGAAATCTGTGGAGTTTACGAAGGACTAGTCAAACACTGCACTCCTGACACCAAGCCAGCGGCGTACACTTCCTTGATTCGCTTCTTATTTGAATACGCGGACAGTTTATGGGACCCATATTCCAGTCATTTATTGACCAATTGGAAGGAATAAAAAAATCACTTCGATTTATATATAGTTAATACGGCATGCATACGTCTGTGTACACTCTCAGAAAAAAGCCTGTATTTTTACACCCTTTGTAACATATAAGACACCCCAAAACTTCAGTTCGACGTACAGAGCACTGACGTCGATCTGATGCTACTAACGTTTACAAGTGGCTTGATAGCCGTGTGGTACCACTTATTAAAGCTAATGTACGTGTTATTCACTACGAAAAAAAAAAATAATCGGGGTTTTCTTCGCCCTACTGAAAAAACCTCAGGGTTTTCACTCTGTGGATTTTATATGTATTTTAGCTATTAATTAAGTTATATCGCACCGTTATATCAAGACCCTCGTAAAATTTAAGGCCGTCTGTTCGACTATAGTGCGGTGTACGTCGAACTGAAGTTTTGGGGTGCATTATATGGGACAAAAGGGTGTAAGGTGATACCCTTTTTCTTAAGTGTAATCCCTTTATGCGTTGTCCGGACTAACCCAGCTATTCACTCTAAAAAAAAAGGGAGTAGTACTCCCTCCCTAAAGGGAGGAAATGAGATGTCCCCTATGTTACTCTCTAAAAGGAGGAAATTTGCCACCCTACAAAAGGGAGGACATTTCCTCCCCTAAGAAGGGAGGAAAGTTGCCACCTATTTTTGCTCATGGAGAAAACGTTCCTCCCCTAAGAAGGGAGGAAAATCGCCACCTTTTTTCGCACAATGGAGGAAACTTCCCCCTCGTGTAATTCATATAGCTTCCACCAGATGGCGCTCACAACAGGAAAAAAAATGTTGGTGAAGCGCCAATTCTATCGTCCAGTGTCCCCAACTCTCGAACGCTGCATGGTAAATACACATACAACACTGAACACACAGAGTACACACAGAATGCACGAAACACAAGCAGAACAGCCCACAACAGCAACAGTGCAGCGACGCCGAACCCCCGCCCCTCTCTACGTACGCAAAGTTCGCACTCTCTCTATATATGGCAGTGTTATTTTTGAATCCGACTTGGTCGGTGACTGCCGTCATTTGTCGCATAAACACGGAGAGACGGAATAAATATTACTCGTGCTTAATACATTTTTGAATTGTCTCTTGGAGTAGCCCCCATCTCTTAATTCAACACCCTGATCAAAGCAAATGTAGATCATTAGGCTAATTAACTTAAATTTAATAATTATTTTTAATAAGTTCGAAGAATCATGTTGGCGATGCAGTGTTGAAATGCAGTACACTGATACTCACATTTGCAACCAAGCTATTGCTTGATTGGAGTGCTCAGTGCCAGTGTAATCTATTTTCAGTTTTGGTGGGGTAATAATAATTTTAATTGTTGCAAAGTATTTCAATTAATTTTTCAAACATAAAATATTACTGGTTTTAACAAGACTCCTTGCAACAGCAGAGAACTTATATTGGGTCATGCTTTGTCACCCGTACTAGAGAAATTTAATATTGTTTTAATTTTCTAACCTGGAGCGTTTTTCCTATAAAAAGTAAGTCCCGGGAGTGATAAGGACACACGAACCATGACTTTGGTATGGCAGCAGACAACTAAAATGAAAATGTCTTTGGTGATATAATACAACCGCTTGAAAACATCACGTTGCACAAGCCAGAAAGTTAAAAAGCCTGTGTTGAGAGTCATTGAGTCACTTCCGCAACTCAATAAGCAATTCGTTATGGGTATGGCCTCCGCTATATATACCCTATACGGAGCTGCGTTTTCATGTTTTAGAGAACGTTTGCAACCCGTTGCAGAATATAGCGTTACGAGAGCTAACGCAAAGCAACTATTTCGGACACTAAAGCTAAAATAAAAGTTTGTACAAAAACTGTTAGTTATCTTCTATTCATGTCGCTATCTAAATAGAACGTTAATTTATTACCGAGTAAGCTTATGTTCATCCTTGCTTCTTTTAAAAGTACGTCCAGTACATTCGCGACGAGTAGACTTGAAATCCACGTTGTTAACGCCGGGTCGACTTGGTCGTGTACTACAGCCGCGCTCGTATCGCGACACGAGAGGAACCACGCGATAACGAAGTAAGTCGGCCGCATAAATTAAAACAAAAGCGCGACGAAGTTTTTCTTTCACTTGATTTTTTTTTTTTGTGACTGCGTTATTTGATATGTAGCACACAGTAGCAGGAGATGCCGCACAAACTAAAAAAGCGGCGGTGAACCGTCCGCTGTGGTGAATCATCCGTTCCATTCAAGACCGCGGATCCGACCTCCCTCCCCCACTTCGCCGCGCAACCAGAATGGAATGTCTGTACTACCCTTTCTTCTATGTCGACTCTTCCCGAATGAATAGTTGACCTTGTTTCCCGGATCCGCTGCTTCGTTCCTTCGCCGAATCGTCATTTCAGTGTCATTCCTAGTGCAAGGCTATGGTTTTTGAAAAAAGAAAAAAACGCGTGCTCCCGCAAGCCGGTCGTTGTCCCGATCTTGACGGGCTACAGTGTGTGTCGGACGCAGTCGCTCGCCGCAACGCAGTGCTCTTTCCTATCGACTGGATATGCTATTCTGTTTTACACAGAACTGAAATAAACGCCGCACGGATTACCTTTCGCTGTATGGTACGTACGCTTTATTTCAAGAGTATATGTTTCTCGCGAAGGTGACGGGGCTAGGAACGTAGAGACGTATCGACTCCAATTGAGCAGCGATCTTAGCAACTACGTAATCACGCAGAAAAAAAAAAAGTTCCATGATTATGACGATTTATTTCTTATGCGCCCTACTTGTTATTAAAGTTAAAGCAAATAGGCAGGCGAGCTTGGTAAGAATAGATAGACATAGTTTCGTGTCTGTCCGCCTTTTTTTCTTGTTCCCTCGCTCCAGAGTTACTATGTCTACTTGTCATGTAGCAAGTAACGCAACGAAAGTGGTCGTACTTGCCATGCCAGTGATAAGTCGCCACCTGTACTTATCGCAGCCGCATGGTTTTATCCACCATGAACAAGTGCGATTTCGAAGCGAGCACATTCTCGCGAGACACACGCCGCGCTACGCGCCTCGCTTTTTTTAGTGTACCTCCGATAGCCCCCGCAGCTCCGCTTTTTCTCTCCTAGCATCGCGCATGGGCAGTAGTGGGATTGCTCAAGGTGATGGTAACCAAGCCTTCAAGTTGCTGTCACTGCCATTGAACATCTTCGCAGCGGCAGCGGCGGTACGACCGCCGCTGCCGCCGAGAACATGGGGGAGGAATTTTCGTCCCTTTTTCAAGCGGCACCAGGTGGCGCTGCATCTAAATCGGTGAAATGGAGGAACGGGTGCGATTTCCTCCCTTCCGTTGGCGACACGGAGGAACGGGTGCGATTTCCTCCCTTTCTCCTCCCTTTTTTTTTAGAGTGTTGGACCACAGAATAATTGATGTGTTTGAAATTTTTGTAACGTTAATACATGATAACATCCGAATGAAATTCAAGAATTATCTGACGTAAAATATATTTCTAAATATTATTTTTTTCCTAGACCTTTCCAAGACTGTAATAGCCTGCCTTATAGCATTGCAGTGTGCGCCACCATCGATTCGTTCGTCAGCCCTTTAGATTAATTTTTGATTCCGATTGTTTAATCACTGCCAAGATTTTTTTTCTCATTTACTGGAAAATATGTATTTTGAAGCTTTGCACAATCCTGCTGTCATGTTGCATGCATGTACAGTGTGCTGCAATATGAAAGACCCACTGGGAGCCTGTGGCCAAGGCGGTGGCTGGCGGGTGCGCTGCGAGCGCTCCGAGGAATTCCATTCTGCTTCGAGGGGAGGACGCTCACTCTGGGCTCAGCTCAAGCGCAATGTGCTTATCAGTTTGTGCTGAGCCACGAGTGAGCGTCCTCTCCTTGAAGCAGAATGGAACTGTCCAGAGCGCTTGCAGCGCCCCCGCCAGCCACTGCCTGGGCCATGCGGTCCCAGTGGGTCTTTCATGTTGCAGGGCACTGTACGTACTTGCCTTGGCCCACAAAAGTAGCCCTGCATTATTTTTCAAATAAATAAATATTTTGGCCGCATTCAGTATGCATTTGAAGCCCATTCTATATACATCAATATTACAGTATTAAATATGTTGCAAATACATTACAATTAAGCCATAAATATATATCAATCATATTCAAACTCTGTGACAAATGTATTGGATATAATACTTTTTATTTTACTTATGACAACGATGCAGTGATGCGTATATCATCACTCTAACATTTTTGTAAGGAGCCGTCGCAGACTGTCACTGCAAAGTGGCGTGAACGGGTAAGCCAGATTGTGTCGATGATATGTTAGTGTCGACGAAGCGTGTCTATGAAACGTGTATCCATGAATAGTTGTTAATGAAACGCTTTTCTCCGAAATGCCAGGAAAATAACAGTATTCTACCGGCCGTTGTCACTTGTTTTCAGACAGCTAATAGGAGGCGACTGCTTTTAGAATGTCGGGGAAACTTCTCGCAAGATTTCAGTTTAGAAAAAGAGAGAGAAGGAGTGGGAATACATAGCTGCTTCAAGGACCGAACATGGGTGCGCTGAACACGCGGGCATCCATGGAATCCTAACAATGAACACCATATAGAGGATTAGTCAGTTGTATTATCTTGTATGTTCTTACTAAAGTTGGGCACCTGCTTCTATCAGCGTGGCCTTAGTCCTCAGAAAGGTTCCGTGCTGTGCTTATCGTTAGCTTGGGGACTGTAGCCAGGTTACCCTAACCGGAGACACGATTGGCCAAAAACATGCATAGCGTCTACTTTGCTGTCAACACCGTGTGGGACAGGTTCTCTGCATAAAGGCTAGTGTTTGGAGTTCCTAAGAATTTGCCCATCCCGACTGTACACCAAAAACAATAGGTTTGAGGAGCCTAGTTTTACGCTGTATCACCCACATCATAAATTAAAAAGTTAGTTTTGAGTTTTTTATGCAGTTATGAGATTCTGTGCATTATTGTGGCGTTTCTGATTACATTGTTTAAGAAATTGTACTGTTTTTGTTACATGTAGACGGTCCTTAACAAAAAATAGTATTTTCTTTTATCAGCGAGCAGCGGAGTTTACGGTGCAAGTTATTTCTGGGCAATAATTTTGTTTTTAATTTCTGAAGTTTAGTTTTTACTGCAGTTATCCATAAACAATCGGCGCTCCACGTTCACAACACGTGTAGGGGTTGTGGACTTGGAGAAGCTCAAACAACTTTAATAACTCAGACTGAAAAAAGAGAGATCAGCAACAGCGCTTGCTAATTTGTAGAATTCGCACAATAGTTAGGTAAAACGACGTCCATAAGGTGCCGCACTGTTTACAATAAATTGATTAACTATTTGTTTCGGGCGTGAAAAAGTGTTTTTAATATATATTTCCTTGTTCTCGGCGCGGACGTCAACGGACATTACGCCGCTGCTTACGCCCCTGTCGAGGTGACCACTCCCGTTGTCACGTTGTCACGACACTCCATCGCGCTATTGGTGACGTGCGCGATTGAAAACGCATCTGTGGAAGGCCTGCCAAAATTGGCCGAATGTTGACTATGACGTCAGCAAAGGATTTCTCATCGACGGAAATAAGAGGAATGCAAGAATTTTAAGTTTTACGGTGTTTGCAGTGTTGCTTTGAGAGCCCATTGATTTGAACCTTCCGCTACGCAATTTACAAACACCATCGAACTGGTGGTTCGCAAGGTGATGACGTCACGAGAGGGAACCATAGGAGGACGCCACCAAAACATCTCGCCACGAATACACTCGTCTATTTAACCCGTGTGCAGTCTCTCTCCAGAGAGAGCTGTTTCGAATGTCAGTGCATAGGTCATCAGTGTATGGAGAGCAACGACGTGGTAATCGCTCTGAGAATCGGCTGCTTAGGTTTCGTAAACTATTTTGCGTGCTTTTAGTTCATATTTAGCGAATCGTGTATTTCGCAGTATATTAAAAATGGTGAAGTGCCCTTTAGGCACTTTAACGTACTTCAAGCCTATTTGAAATGTATTCTTGAGGCAAGTGTGTTTATCACAATGGCAGTATATTTTGTGGTATGAATAAAAGTTTCAAACACTCATAAAAGCACTTGAAGTGCATTTTCAGTGCAAAAATTAAATGTATTTGGACTCATTTGAAGTGCACTTGGAGTATACTAATAGTTGTCCTGTTTTAAATGCATTTTTAAAAATGTATTTTTAGAACAGAGCAAGGCTATTTATTTAATACTCTTCTGAAATACATTTAATAAGATTTTGAATACAAAGTGCACTTGTAGGAAATTCTAAATAAATTTGGACATTTGTGAAACGTATTAGTTTTTTTAGAGGGTTATCTACTTTTCCTTTTCTGAATTGCGATCTTTGTAATTTTTTTAATATATTTTGACTCACTTGTTATGAGGGTACTGCCCATTCATAGAAGGCAACAAACGCATTGTCCGCTTTATCGGCTAAACCAACGTTTTTTTTTTGTTTTTTTTTTTTAAACAAATTGATAAAAACTGCAACTTCTAGATCAAGTCCCAGCAGAACAGGAACTTCGCATTTGGGAAGGGAGCCACATCGGTTAATAACAAGGGAAGAGGTGGTAGGTGTCCGTCAGCGTCAGGTGTGAGTAACTGCGTTTTTACAAAAGAAAACATTTTGCATTCACGACGCATACATTCTAGGGAAGGCCTGGGTCGCTAAACTCGTGGACTCAAAGATTCTTTGTGTTATGACATAGTGAGGGGAGGAGCCGAAAGATTGCCGCGAAGTTTTCTTTTCTCAGAAACCCGCAGATCCATTTATCGTCGTGACGTTTTTCTTTAAGGGGCGAAAAATCCCTACCACTCCCTAGGCGCCGAACAAGAGCAGCACGAGAGAGCACGCGGAGACGACCGTGGTTCATACGTGTGACGAGACGAGAAAGATTACTAGCTGCGACCAACATGTTTGATGGACACTAAAAGGCACGGCGCAGGCTTGGGGTAATTGCATTCTAAAACCCACACCGTCAAAATCGACTATCACATATCCTTGTTATTACTGCTGATAAAGCAGAATTTACCGAAAAACGTCGCTGCCGTTCCGTTCGTTTCTCTCGGCCTTTTGGATATGATCAAAGTGTAGCCGACGTGGCTAGGTCAGAATCAGCCGAGTAGCGCTGCCCGCCGGGTGGAGTTCGCCTCTGTGCAGTTGTACCCCCATCGACGGGATAAAATCAATTTACTGTTTTGTTTTTCTAAGTACAGAGTGTTGGCCATGTAGGCTACCAAGAACGTCGGTGTGGCCGGCTTTCGAAGATTAGTCAAACTGGGATTAATTCTGCTTTCATGAACGAAATCAAAAGCAATGGTTCACACAGAAAAAATAAAACACTGAAATGGATGGACAGACACTCACAATTTTTTTACGGGTCTTTTATATTTTTTTAAGAACGGTGTTTGTTTTGTTTTTTGTCTATTTCAGTGTTGTATTGTTTCTGTCTGAGCTCTAGTTTACCCAACGCGCTCTTCTACGTGTAAATAAGAGTAATGTCGTTTTGTCAATATCGACGATGATGTTTTAAGAACACGATGACTCCATGCTTCTATAGTAAACAATCAAACTTGTCATCGTCAATTCGAACACGCACCATCGAATATGTCGTTCACAGTTGATAATCCTGAGCATGACGTCAAGGGTGGGAAGTGTAAAATGACGTCACTGCACGCGCCCGCATGCTACGTGCCCTGGCACGAGCATCTCGCTTTGGCCTGGCATGGCCGCTCGTAGTCGTGAGTTCATGGAACGCGAAATGTATTAATTTCAGAACCTCTAAAACTATTCTTTCGAAAATTGCACGCTACTTTGTTCCTCGTTCTCTCTCAGTTGGAACACCTCCAAGCAGGGAAGGGAGGGTGATTTATCCCCCCCCCCTCCCCAAGTTGCGTGGAAAGAGTGGGCAAGGGGCAAAAAGGGGTAAGGGAGGGGGGGGGGGGGCGATCGCCTCAGCCGACATTTCAGAAGGGTACAATAAAATATTCGAGGGAAGGGATGTACCCCTGACCCCGATTTTTTTTTGTATGTTGGTCGTGTTTTTTTTTTTTCCTTCCCCCGGTTCTTTTCTCGTCAACCCCTGTCGCCCCCTCATCTCTGAAGCACTACCGACGTCACTACCCACACCGCCTCTCGGTGGCCCCGGTAAGGTGGTTGACAGTGGCGGGAGATGAGCTCTAAAACCCTGTACACCGCGCGCGGCTCCACAATATCACAAAGTTCAATCTTCTCCTCGATTCCGAAGCGAAGATTTTGGCCTCAAATAACTCCTTCCCAAAGTTGTGAAACGTCACTTTGTCGTCAGCAATAACTTCCACAAACGACGATCTTGCGACGAGAAAGTTCAGTGTATACACAGCCAGCCTAGGAACAATCTAGACAGCATTAACTTTAACGTGACGTAGGGATGTAGGGACACCCGGGCGGGACGTCATCAGTGCAGCCGTTCAATCGGCTGGCCGCACGGTGTTGCTCGAGCGCGCTCTTTTGAAGCTCGCTGTGACTGTGTTTCTCAATCTCGCTGAAATTTGAGCACCGAGAGAGTTTGAATGATTGACATCTCGTCCCGCGTGACGTCATCGTCGCGAGAGTCCAATCAGCACGCTCCGCGAACTTCGGCCCCAACTTCGTGTTTGACGAGTTCAGCGACCCTGCAGTAACTTATGAGCAGATAAGGAATATTAGAGAGTTTGAGTATAGCGTTGATGGCTTTTAGGTACGCAATACGCAATGGTATAGTGTACGCTAAAAGTGACCTGCTCGGACCGAATTTAGTTGTGCGTTAAGGCCGGTTCAGACACTTGCGTTTGAGTGCGTTTGACTGCGTTGCGTCGAGAACCGAAAGCGAGTCACCGGCACATCTGTGCTTCGTATGAAGCGTGAAATCCAATTCAATGAATCATCCTGGCGCGCGATATAAGCATCAGGGATGTCTTGGTTTCTAGTTGCCGCAACGCAGTCAAACGCAGTTAAACGCAACTGTCTGAACCAGGCTTAAGGTTTTCGAGGGAACACCGCGCATGATCTTAGTTAAATTTGCTAGAGCCGTAGAATTCCGCGTGCTTATAGCGCAACCATGCTCCTGGAAAGAAATATTGAAAATGAAAACGTGTCCAATCATTTTATTTCAAATTAAACCAAGCCGCAGCTGCCTCGTCAAGCGCGCTTTTCTGCGGGGTACAGAGGCTACGAGTACGAGTGCGTAACCAAATTCGATCACGGAGCCTCCGTCAGTCGTCCCGTGGAAACGGCAGCTTTTATCAATGCTATCGCGGAATGAAATTCATGACCTACATATGTCCAGTGCATAGCGAGAACTTCGGCGATTTCTTTTAGAGTCGTTCGTCCGTCGGCGATGAACTGTGCGAATAGGCTTAGCGTTGAGCAGATTGCAGCGTTGACGCACATTCCGAGCGGCGAACGTTTTCACTGTGCACTCCTTCAGCTGCACGGCGATCTGATTCGACCGCGGTAGGTCCCAGAAAAAATTGCCGAGCTGAACACCTCGCAGTTTCACGTAACACAGAACTTCGAAAACACCACGTCGCCCTTGCTGCGCCAGTCGAGGTAACCGCCATCTTGAAACTGGCGCTCTCGTTGGGTCCGAGATCTCTTGAGAGCGTCCCGCAAATGTCGCTAGGCTGCCACGCAAAATGCCCAGCGTTGCGTGCGTACGCAATACGCTAGCTCTTCTATTGCGTTCTGCGCACGCACACTCCCGACCCGCAATTTCATTGCGTACGCAAGGCTTTAGCGTACGATTCCACTAAAACTGTCTATTAACGATTTGCTAGTTTTAAGACAACCCTGACAGACCTTTTTTATAGCTTATTTTATACTTCTCAAAGAGAATACGAGCTGTAAAGGCGCTAGCGTCGGCCGATAAACATCTTAGTAAAACGTCTCACGTGTGAATGTTGACTAGAAACATTTGAGTCTTCATAGGATAAAATAACCTTCGAACATGTTGTAACACACTTCATTCCAATTCTAGCAGATGAATTGTCGTGGTGTTTATGCTCAAAGAAAACGCCGCTAGTCATTGCGCGAAATATTCTTCAAACTAAACTTCTGGCACATTTTTGATACAATTTTAATCATGGAATTTTAACAGTTGTGTTTGGTAACAAAATTCGTCCAGCAAAAACCGTTCTATAACAAAACTACCAGCGGATATTTACGTTGCATTCCTTTTTACACCACTGTGCATTGAGAATGTGACGCCAAACGTTTATGCGTTTGGTCAGAACCCTCTTGCGAAAACGCTATCTACACCATTCCAAGATGTAAATTATATTATCAGCCTCAATAAATTATTATTCTTATGCTTGCGAGCACATCAAATAGCTGTTTTAAATGCTAAGTGACTATAAAGACGGCTCATGTAGAGCGCTTCTACAAGGTAAGTCCTTGGTAACCAGATATTACTTTATCATCTCTCATCGCACCTTTTTTTTAGTTTCTGGCTCCATCATGAATTGTCGGTGTCCGGAAAAATTCCACCTTTCATAGTTGTTGCAGCTACTCAACAACATGACACGCGGGTATTCATTTGACATACTTGCAGAGATTCGGACTTTGTATTGGGGAAGACCCTTGTGCGTTGTTGCCAAACTCCTCGAACAAGTAGAAGAAAGTTGTTCCACAAGAGAAAAACTCAGATAGAAGGTTTAGAGGGTCGCATGTAGCTAGAATAAGAAAAAAAAACATAAATCAGCTAAAGGTTTGACAACATCTTCTCTTATAAACCGTGCACTGGTAGGCGCTTTGAACTAGTTCAATAGGACATCAGGAGAAGGGGTGAACACCGCGAGGCGAGTGTTTAAGACGCTAAGACATTATATATAATTCAATTTATTTTCACAACTTATTCTCGCAATGCTAGCAGACAGCCCATATTTTCTTCTCTGACCAGGTTATTTTATGGAGTACAGGAGAACAAGTAAAAAAGTTTGTCATAAATGATAGGTCTCAAGTGTTTGAATGTTAGAAATATATTCAATACTGTCTACTGGATCGTGGTGTTCCACTCATGGAAAGCTCTGTCTCAATTTGCACGGAATCTGATATGCAACTGGCTCCCGAAAAGCACTGCTCGTTTAACAAAAAAAAAGACATTTTTTTTTTTTTTTTTAAATTTAGTGCCTTAAAAGTTTAAATAATAAAGCCAAGGCAGATGCAAAGTTCTTGTTTGGCCCGAGGTTGGGTACCTTGGCCCTTAATCGTCAAGAAGTACTGAAGTTAAGCTTCACTGCTGGTAGTTTGGTTGTCCTATGGAATATTTGGGCTTACATCATGGAATATTTGGGCTTAGATCGCTTTCACTTCTGGATGTTCGGTTTTCATGTGGCCACTTTGGGCCTAAATCGCCAAACAGGTGCAAGATTTTGAATTCACTGATGGTTCTTCGTTTAAAACAAGGCATAATTGTCTTAAGTTAGGCACTTAGGCGATTATGTGACGAGCCAAAGGAAAACCATAGAAACGTAAAAAAACGTAAAAAAATACCCTTGCAAATCTAACCCCTGAAAGCAAAGTCGTATTAGACCCGAGTTAGGCCGCAATGGGTGCCATACATGTGTCAAGTTAAGCGTTTTTGTGACGAGTTACTTGGGGCATCTACCAGTTTGCAGTTTCAAAGCCCTGAAAGAAAAGACAGTTATGCGTGTGCTGCAACACAAAATAATTTGTGTTCCGACTTGGGCTGCAATATTGATACAGAAAAAATAGCAGAACAAAGGCTTACATAATACCATTGATATTTTAATATTTTGCTCATTGACGGTAGTGAAAATTCGCAAAGGATTGCCATTACAGACGTGCACTTCGAAGCTTCTAACAGAAAACGCTATAATCAGAGGTCCGAGTCAAAGGTGTTTCTGTAAGGAACCCCTGACGGAAAAGACAGACAGAGATTGGCGGAAAGGAGAAATTAAAATATTAGGTTGAGACTGCGACGGCGCAAAAATCAATAGTTACTTTGAGTTGTCCCGAACAATAAAACATTCGGCCTTAGAAGGTATAAACAAATTGTACTATTATTTGTTTTCAGGAACTGGTTTTCTAACAGCTGTAACGAAGGAAAGGGTTCTAATTCATTTTAAAAGCAATCAGTGTGGTTCTTCTTTGAGTGCCGAAATGAATAAATGTAGCGAATTACATAAAGACTAACATCACCTAGAATGATATACTATGTTTTCTGGTATAGAACTTCAAATGTTTTATCTATAAGAGGGGTGGCCAGGCTCACCCGGCCTAAGAGCCGCAAACAAAACCACGAAACTTCCAAGAGCCGCAAGGGGGGGGGGGGGGGGGGGGGGAGAGGACAAACTTTAGTCCAGAGCAATAATCGAAACTCGAACTACTTTCAATCGATTCGAGTCAAAAGCAGTCCAACTCTACGTAAGGTAGGAGTAGCACAAGAATGCCAAAACGCAAACTGTCTTTCGATTTAAAACGCGGTCTATTTCTCGCTTTCGGCAAGTGCGGGGGGGGGGGGGGGGGGGGGGAGGAGCCGCGAGCCGCACTTTAACACGCGAGGAGCCGCATGCGGCTCGCGAGCCGCAGCTTGGCCACCCCTGATTTATAATTATATTAAATTGCTCCTGGCGGAAGAACGCCTTAGTTAGTAAAATCTGCCGTAATATCAAATTACATATATTTACTTATTTTCAGCGTTTCTCAAAATTATTCAAATTTTTTTTTTATTATGTCAAAAATTTAAAATGAAAAATGTATGTAGTGTAAATATCAATATCAATTAAGGAAACATTAAGAACACCCTTTTAATTTTGAACTTATTTTAAATCATGAAATGCTTTGCCCCTCTGTCCGTCCGTCTGTGCATTTTCCGCTACACCAAGAGCAAAAAAACGGCGTCACGTGTTTTCGCGGGTATTATACGTTGACGTTGAGTGTTCCGATTATCTGTCTACATGTACTCTTTGCATTGAAGACATTTTAGAAGCTATAAAAGAACTGAAACCCAAACTATCATCTGGCATTGACGGCATTCCTTGTTTTATTACAAAAAAGGTTGTTGTTCTATTTTTGCTCCAGCTTTTAGGCATATTTTCAACTTGTCTCTTGCACAGGGTTATTTCCCCGAACTTTGGAAATTCTCCGCGGTTGTGCCTATTTTTTAATCCGGTGATTCTACATTGGTTAACAATTACCGGCCGGTGTCACTATTATGTGAATCTGCAAAAGTATTTGAAAAAAGTAGTCCATAAGCGTCTTTACTTTTATCTGAGCCCGATGATAACTGAAGCTCAGCACGGATCTTTAAAAGGGAGATCGGTAGAATCTAACTTATGCTCATTTTTAAATTGGTCAGAACCAATTGTGTAGGGTACAGGTGGATGCGATTTATTTCGACATGTCGAAAGCGTTCGACCGCTTTAGTCATGATTTACTTCTACAAAAGCTCGCTCTGCATGATTTCAGCCCACATCTGTGCGCATGTTTTTTTATAGTTATATAAGACGTGGTCGTAACTATGTTCGTGTTGAAGAAAGCTACTCCGACGAGTTTTGTTTCGAAATCCGGGGTGCCCCAGAGCTGCATGCTGGGACCGCTTTTGTTTATTTTGTTTATAAATAATAATCTCTCCTGTGTTAGTGACGCAAACAATATTCTCATTGCCGATGATGTTAAACTATTGTTAAATGTGAGGTCAGCATTGGATTGCACTCGTCCTCAAGCTGACATAGAACATGTTTCAAATTGGTGCTTCAAAAACCACGTGTCAACTTAATCCCGCGAAAAGTACATATTGTACTATCTAGAAAGCGTGAATTCATTTCTTCTTCTTACAACCTGGAAGGCGCCTTGATACCCCGCGTATCGTTGGTAAAGAATCTGGTGCCCGTATTAACAGTTCACTTTTTTTCAAAGAACAAGTGTCTATAACTGTTAATGCTGCGTGAAGAGTGCTAGGCATTATTCCTCGATTATGTCGGCAGTTCTCATCACCCCCTTGTTTGTGACATTTGTTTAAGTCAGTAGTTAGATCACGGTTAGAATTTGGCTCGATATTCTGGAATTCGTTATCTCTTGGTCAGGCAACGGAAATTGAAAATATACAAAAGCGGGTGAGAAGGATTGTGTATGACCGCTATATCGGAAGGATGTCTTTTTATTATTATGAAACGCTACTTCACCGTTTGACATTCTATAAACTTGCCGTGAGGAGGCAGTCCAGGGATTTTGTTTTGCTTCATAAAGTTGTTCATGGTCACGTCAAGTCAATAGATTTACTACGATCCATTGACCTCCATGTTCCATCAAGGCCAGCCGGAATGAATTAACGTTTTATTCATCTTGCATGTCCCCTGTATCCCCTTTGTCACGGATTCAATTGGCCTTCAATAAGGAACATCACCTGGATATTTTCGTGCGTCTTCGGGAATTCACCTTGCTTGTTCGTGAATGGATGTCTTTCGCCTAGATATCTTAATGAGACTTTTTCTGGTGTTTGTATTTAGTATTTTAGTTTTTATATTTGTATTTAGTATTTTAGTGCACCACAGTGGAGACTAAAAAGTTGTTTGTGGGCACAAAAAATAAAGAAAGACTATTGTTATTATTATTAATACACATCTTGGGGAAATTGACGACACGTGACCAATATGTCAAATAAAATTTTCTGCGCGATATTTAGCGGAAAACTTCACGTCTTGTAGCAAAAACATGAAGCCAGTTCCCCGCTATATTTAGCGTTAAATTGACAACACGTGTCCTACAACCGATTTAGTTACCCGCTAAATTTAGCACGAAAATTCATGTCTTCTGGCTCAAACACCAATCCAGTTTCAACACTAAATATAGCGGAAAAAATCAACGTCACGTGGCCTAACATCACGTGACCTATACAACCATTTAGTTTCCCCGCTGAATTTGTCGGGGAAATAAAGTCACGTGACGAACCAATTCTCTCACCAATTAACTATAATGCTTTTCGTTTATTACAGGGCTTAAAAAGGTATAGGTCGCTACCAATTTTTTACATCAGTTGATAATGTCCCTAATATCCTGCGAGACTGTACCAGCTCAACCAGAAACATGAACCATGTGATGGCAAATGTCGCCGTGTCTGTTTTAATCCGGTGCAAAATGCGTAGTTATTTATTTATTGTTTCGTTGAAGATAGCTCTTTTGTGAGCAGAATTAGCTAAGGACACAAAAATAATTGGCCCTAGATTACGGTTGGATTGTTCCCGCGTGATAAACTTATTTTTTTCATGTTTGCACACGTGACATGAAGGCCTAGTTGTGACTAGGATCCATAAAAAATAAAGAAAAAAATTAAGCGCCTTTCTAAAAAAACGAGAGGTGTTTCATTATTTACCACTGATCAGCGGGAGAAAAATGTCATTGTAAAAGTCAAAGTAAAGTAGATTATCTTGTTTTTAGTTTCGGCTTACCGCTGGGCACATAGTCTGTACAAAGGCTTTCAAAACCTTCGGTTATCTCCATAGAAAATTTCTTCAGTTGAACTATCAAATCATCGTTGCTCCCCTGCTCAAAAACGAGTCTCTCGCATTGCAGAAAATCATTGTAATGCCTGAAAAAAATAATGAAGGTTGTGAATCAGGGGTAAAAGCTCTAAGTAACACTATTTATGATCCCATTTGCCGCGGGACTGAAAGTTTAGAAAAAATACGATGTCGGTATTTTTTTTTTTTTTTAAAGAATGTGTTTAATAAGGAAAGGTGTTTTGTTTTGTTTTGAAGGATATTAATAAAGCTTCTAGAATGTTTCACGATGGCTTAGACAATTAGTAGCTGAGTCTATAAACAATTTGCTTGAAACAAGAGAATAATTATTATTGAATTCAAAAACCATGTTAGGGAACATAATTTTATTTGACGGCCATTAAACATTTACAGTCCACTGCAATCCGACGCATAAATTGACCATTGCAATGTTCTTTAAAGACGTGCATACCTCATCAGATTGATTGCCATAGATTTGACATTTTGATGGATTTCGGTTCAAATGTATAAACAAAGAGACTTTTTTTTTATCTACATAAAACTTGTGCAATAGTTGGTTTTTAAAAGTAAGCTGACTTTTATTGTATGATATAAGAAGTCACGCCAGTGGCGTATTTGTGTATTTAATCCTTGCGCCGACGAAGCTGTTACATTATTTAGACACAAAAGGTAAAAATAATGCGGGGCTGCGTTTCTGCAGTTCTCGGCTCCAGACTACTTTTAAAGTAAGGTAGAATTCTGGCGTTCCTTTTTTAAATATATCTATTAGGGTGCAATGCGAAGACGACCGGAGTACTTCGAGGAAGCATATGCCTTCTATCATTGACCGATTTAGAAATTCTGTCTTCTGTTGCACGATGGCGGACACAAGCGCGAGCTCCTTGCGTTAGCTAGATCCCTTTCGCAAAGTCACGTGCGATTTGTAGAGTATCTGAACAACTGCTCAATTGCGACATTTCGCGACGTGCAAATAGAGCGATCATTTATTTTCGACTTGTGCTCCAAGCCGCACGAGGGCTCGTGTGGCCGTGGCGCAGTCGAACGCAGGAAGCAAGCTCGCGCATCTGTCCGCCATTGTCGAGGAATTGCACAGTTTCCAACCGAGGAAAGAGTTTAGAAAGGGGTCTATTGAGCCTCAGCTCCTGAAGCCCTCGTGGAACGGGCAGCAGGAGCGGGAGCCAAAGTCGAAGCAACCCGCTCGCGCGACTTCCCCGTTCCTCGATGGTTGTTCCCCAAAAGAATCGTAGATGCTTCATGGTCCACTGAACGTGTCTTATGCAAGCAACCGGAAACTATCAAACATATTTTAGCATTTTTCCGAGACGCTGTTTTCTTCTTTTGGTGGGGGGGCGGTGGTTGAAGGGGGGGGGGGGCGAATTTCAGAGCACATATTGAGAAAGAAATTGGGCTTTTGTCCTGCCGACATTCGTTTGGTGAATGTGACGAATGATGACTGTGTCCCATATCACGTCTTTATTTGTTTATTTTTTTGGGGGAGGAGAGGGGAACGTTTCAGATTATGGATATCACGTGTGGCAGCCAGGCATGCGGCGGCAGTACAAAATACATTAATTTTGACTTTTGTTTCTATCAAATTAAGCAAATAGAAAGCATTTTTCCCTCCCTAGAGTCTAACCGCCAAATTGACAAACCTCACTCTAATTGAGGCGCCCCTCCACTTCCTCAAGGAAGGCGCGAGGGCCGCCACTGGCCAATCTAGGCGGCCTAGGCTGCTTATCTGTCCTAGCGATTGGCCAGCGCCTGCACTCGCGCCTTCCTTGAGGAAGTGGAGGGGCGCGCCTCAATTGGAGGGAGGTTTGCGAATTCGGCGGTAGCCCGAGAGGCTCGGTATGTGTAATGTGCTTCTTGAAATTCCCAAGTTTTAATGCGCCCTGCCTAATTCACGCAATGATTTTTAAGCTAAATGACTTGCGCGATTTGTCCCTTGCAAAAAACAAAAAAAAAAAAAAAAAAACATTGTCGTTGTGGTTTTGCGTTTGACTCACAATCTTGGCATTCTGAGTTTCATACCTCGTGGGGGACGTTCTTTCTTCTCAATTTATGCAATCATTATTGACCCGTGCATGAGCATTCGTTTTGTCGTAGATTACGAAATATCACCGGGATGGCTGGCGAAAGGAAAGTTACCGTGTTTTCTAGAGTGAATGTTTCGTTCCGCTGCCCATTTAGTTTACTTCAGCACACGGAATTAGAGAGAATGCCTCGACCGCTTAAAACATACATTTCTGTTACTTTATATATACTGTATTATTGCTGTTTACTAACGAAGGGTTGTACAAAGTTGTTAAAAAATAGACGCGTGACATAGCTTAAAAAAGCATAAAAAACTTGCGCCTGCACACGCAGTTTTTATATAAACCGTGTATTTTAATGGGCAATTGTACAGTTAACACATAAATGGTTGCTCCGAATTCCTAGTGAAAAAGTAAGGACAGAGTTACACGAATACTGACCTTCTGACGTTAACACACAGGGACGAAGCTTATCTAGCGTGCACCTATCTTCATCATCACCGCAAAATTGCCTTGATTGTCATGTACAGAGAATGATTCACACATTCTGAAACGTTTATTCCCGCTCAATCATGTAGTTGTGCAGAATCCTATATGGCATATATAGGTTATGTGATTCTACAAAAAGTTGGTGGCAAATATGGGTATACTCAAAAGCATTGGTAAACGCCGTGAAGTAAACTGAAGAAAAATTGCTTAAAATCTTACTTCTATCTACACCTAAGCAAAGGCCGTGAGCTTATGGGGAGAAGCAAAAAAACATATGTACAACCTTGATCATAGTGGCAAAGACTTGTAGCACATAATGTTTGGAAAGCCTTACAGGGAAGAAGAGAAGGGCGTCTGAACGGCACCGCCCACCGAAGATTCGCTCTAATTTCTGGCAAACGCCATGGAGGGCTCATCATCACAGGAAATTATGCGCGCCACGCAAATTAATTCGGTTATGCGTGCTCTGTTCACCGACTCTGTGTAGTTCGCTGGGCTAGCACTTGGGTCACAATCTCGAAGTGGTTAGTTTAAATCCTGCTGGGGGACTGAAATCTTTTTAGATCGTTTCCTATGGACATAACGATTTTCGGTGTCGGTTTTGTGTTATAGCCTTCTATTACAGCCGATAGGTACAGCCGGCCGTTTCAGCCGGCAGTTACAGCCAGCTGTTACAACCATACGTCACAAAACTCTGTAAAGATCTGCTGATAAAACACTATCTGTGTTTATTGACGCAACAGCGTTGGGTAAATTTCGTCAACATATATCGGTATTGATGGACAAAGAGCGTGCTAGTGTGGGTCGATATAGAAGCAAAAATAAACCTGTAGGGCTGAGACAACACAACCACAACCAAGATGTGGTTCTGTTGTCTTTGTCCTACATATTTACTATTTCTGCAATCCTAAAATATATCGGTTACCTCTAAATTCAAGCACTTGGATGTCAATACCCTTTGGTGTTTTCTGTATTTAGGAGCCAAGACAAAAGTGTTGTTCCTATGATTTTCTTATTTTATTTCAGATTTACTTATATCGTTTTTATTGTTTGCCGAAATAGACCTATGTAGCACAGAGTTCTATCCTGAAATTTGGCTTAAGACGCCCGAACAAAACCGACGTGGAGTCAAACCTGACCTTCTTTCGCAAGAGTGGATATATATTTCCCCAATTCGCCAAACAAGTGACAGAGTCAGGCTTCATGGTTTTTTAGTTTAGCCGTCATCTATCATCTCTGGGCTCTAACCGCCAAACAAGTGCCTAAGTTCGGCTTTCATTCCTGATATTTAGGATGTCACCTGGAACCTTTGAGCCTAAATGGCCACATAAGTGCCAACGTTACGCCTGCTGCCTAGTAGTTCGACTCTTATACGGCATCTTTGAGACAAAATCCCCAAACAAGTGCCAAAGATAGGCTTCACTTCCTAATAGTTCCGCGGTTATCAGGCATATTTAGGCACAAATCGCCACCAAGTGCCAGGGTTAGACTCAGAGCCTGGTAGTTCAACTGTGACATATGTTCTTTGTGTACAAATCGTCAAACAAGTGGCAAAGTTAGGCTTCAATACCTGATACTTCGGTTCTCATTGGGCATCTCTTGGCATGAATCTCCTAACAAGTGCTAGAGTTAGACTTCACTGACTGGTAGTCTGTTTTGCATATGGCATATTCGGGCCTGATTTGCTCAACAAGTATCAAGGTTATGCAATCAGGGCGGTTCCCGTTGGCGCTCGTTTATTTATGTTTGGGAATAAAAGACCGGTGATGTATTGGCATAGCGTGGGCGGTTTGCGATCAGTTAAATACAGATGGAGGTTAATTTCGGTCACGAATTTTTGTGTGCGTGTCTCGTGATCTGACTCTTCCCTCCCTCCCCCCTCCCCCTCCAGAAAAAAGAGAAAAAGTTGGGCGGAATATTTTGTTGCGGCTGCACAAGGCAACGGTGATTTTGCAAACGCAGAATGCGCAAGACTATTGTGCTCTTGGGTAGGTTCACACGGGAATCTCAGATGAGAAAGTTACACATCCTCAAACGAACTTGCGGTGACACTCGGTCGACGTTTATGTAATTGCTGCACTAGAGCTAGCCCTGCGGGTGACTGATGGGAGCAGGTTTCCCCAACACATGCCATTATTAAGCTACGTGTTGAAGAAGCGAGCGTAGCTTTGTGCGTGTCTTGCAATGATTGACTACTGTCAAAGCTTAGTGATAAACAATAGCGGCTGTGGCTGAGTTCGCTTCTGGCTTCGGGCGAGAGCCGAGAGCCGAGGAAGCATCAATGCCACGGGCAGCGGCGGCGATGAGTATCGTATTTTGCTGCACCGTTTTCCGGATGAAAAGATGTGTAAAGATGTTGTTTTCTTGCACGTTGATTTAATGGGCCGACTGTACCGAGCCATTTACTTGATAGACGGACTCGAGGACATCGTGGACATTGACGAAGTAATCTCAAGCGGCCAACTTTCAAATGAGCTGCATCTGGATGGCCACTTTCGCAAGATGGACGCCACGGAGAAGGCGAAACAAGCGGGACAGTTCAAGGTCAAAGGAGACAAGTACCTGGTGCTGGACCCCAACTCCAAGGAAATCAAGTTAAAGCTCTTTCGGCTTCTAAACTACTTAGAAGACGGACGTATCACTGAGGCCCTTGAGCCGTTCGGCAAAGTCAAAGGCATCGTAAGGGAGAAGTGGCAAGACCCCGCATGGAAAACAAAAAAAACATGAGCCTAGAATTCAGTCTGCAGACTGAATTCTAGGTTCATGTTTTTTTATGTTTTCCATGCGGGGTCTTGCCACTTCACTCCAATTTGGCGGAGTCATATAGCGTCATGACGCTATATGACTCAACCAAATTGGGCCTGCCCGACATGATCAAGATCAAGGGTGTGCAATTCCTTGGAATTTTGCTTGGAACACCGCCACTGTTTCTACGGTGTAAAAATATTGTCCATATTCGAAGACAGTGAGGAGCACCAAAATGTCAGACTGTCAAGTATTTCGGGCATGATAGTAGCGAGTGCTACTCTATGTATGCAACTGCACAGAGGTGAACTGCAGAGGAATTAAAGTCGAACCTAGAGTACTTCATGGACGTAACCGATGTTGTGGAGCCCGATCGTGAAGTGGGAATAACGGCAGGTGCTCCTGCCGTCAACTTGCCCGTACTACCAGGTGGGTCTGGTACAGAAAGCGACAAGCAGCCGCAAATCCAGAAGGACACACATGTGGCGAAGAACAATAAGGACAACCCAACTGCGAACGACAGCACGGGCTGCGGCCACGAACACAAAAAGGAACTGACTCCAACACCGGGTAAACAAGGGCCAACGGAACCACGTCGAAAGAGCAACCTTATGAAGGACAATGAAGACAGCGGTGACATGTGCACTGACATCGGGGCAACGGGCGGCATCGAGGGAAAGCGAAAACAGCTGGACCCTACAAGTACGTTCACGTGTAAGCGCTTAAATTCGTTACAAAAGCTGCTGACACGCCGATACCGGGTAAAACCGCCCACTTATTAACATAAAAAAAATAAAAAAAATATCCATCGTGGCTTTATGGTACCATGCCCGTTTCACGCTCAGCGGACCTGCATTAGATCCTATCTTAGTGGGCGTGTTTTTTTTTGTACGTTCTCGTTTAAACTTTTAGCGATATCAACACGAGTCATGACATCTGACCATCGCGTTTTTAAGTGTTTTTTTGTTTTGTTCTGGAGCGCGTAAAAGATTACTGTTGTGGCAAACCAGACAAAAGTAAGTTTGTCGTGCCTTCGGGCTTTCTTTAGTTTTGCACATATTTCACACACCAGTGGCTCAACCTTCAAGAACCAAACTTTGACATGCCTCATAATTCCCTTAATAATATTTACTTCGAACCTATGGTTCAAATATGGAGCGTACTTTGGCACTTTCGTGGCGCACCATGCAGAGAAAAGCCAAACTTTGGCATGCCCTTGAATTGCCCAACAAGAGCTAGTTAGGAAAAGCTCTTTGGCTCTAACAAGCGCCATGGAGTGAGACTAAATTAGGCCAAGTGAGGCCATTAGGTTTGACACACTTTTGGCAAGTTGTGCCTTTCTCTGGAGTGATCTCTGGGCAGCCACCGCCTATAATGTCCCATATTAAAATAGATCGCTAAGATACACCTGCGACAAGAACATTTAACTCGCTGCTATCACTCGGGGAATTTTGGCATTATTGGTACAGCCTTACCAGATACTTCGCCTTATCTAATTTTTGTTCAAATTCTCTGGAGTAACCATGGAGACTTCACATCTTCTCGCATAAGTCGGAAGAATGTAAGTTTAATCTACTCAGAACAAAATTTCCAAAACCCTCTGGGGTTGATGTTTTTTATGAATGCGTCTCCCGAGTTTTATATAAAATAACATGTTTTTTAATAAAGATATGCAGCAACGTATTCCCATAAAATTCAATTGGGGATGTGTTGCTTACAAAAATGATGTCCTCTTTTGAAAAACTCAATTATACGCACCTGCATTTTTCGTCCTGCAAAGGTTGCGTTAGATACGTATTTAACAAAAATTCGGCACCACAGGAGAAGTATGTTCCAGCAGTGTGAAGGACAGGTTTGAAAGCAGCTTGAGCAGGGAGGGCGCCACTTCGACCCTTCTTGTTCACCAAGTTTTTCCGGGCGACAAGTAATCCCTCAGGAGACGGGGTTACTGCCGTACCAAAATAAAATAATAGAAACAATTATAACATAGTTGGCGTGAACAAAATAACTTTGTGCACTCGTTAAAGTGGCGAAAATTTTATTTATATGCTATGTTATGCTTTAGGGCTGCAATTTTAAAGTAAAATGCAAATCAAACATATAACACTCAATATGGGTAACCCACTGCCACCGTCATGTATCAGTAAGTAAATCTACGTCTCAAAAATTGGCCACAGCAACAAAGATATAAAAACAAATTCTTACATACCTACTACTCGTCAAACAAATAAAAATCATGTCTCAAATAAAAAGACCTCGAAGAGCGATTTATTCATGGCATTCATTAAAGTTTGTTTTGTTCTATTGTAGATATTAGTGACATTCAATAATCCAGAGCCGCGTGAAATGCCTTGTCAAATATATGTGAGATGGGGTGTGCAAACATGGAAAGTAGAGTTGGACATCAATTCAAATTAAAAACACGATTATACGGCACACTTTAATTGATTAGTTTATAGATTAATCGGTGGAGTTAATGCCAAGCAAAACAGCGTGAAAGGGGCAAAAGCACATGTCTCACTGTAGTTTTTTTTTTTTTTTTCCTTTTCGTGAAAGGAGTTTTGATGTGTCGTTTCAGCTGGGGATAACCATGTGCAGTTGTGTAGAGTCAGAAGATAATCACGGAAGATTTTTCTTCCGGCGAAATCATAGCAGAAGGAATTTCCTGGTATTCTTCGACGTGATTATGAGCGATCGAGTCTCTCGCTTCGTCGAAATCCTCCTTGCTACTGTAGAAGCACTACAATTTTTCGAACGACCGACACTACTTCAGAACGAGGATATGTGCGATCCCCACTGCAGTTTGCCGTTTCTCATGTCGGTTGTGGAACGGTAAAGAGACACACCTATACCTGTTTTCACCTCAAGAACCGAAGTAAAACAAGTCCGGCTCCTCGCGGAACATTACTAAGTTCCCCCTTTATGTGGATAATGAAGACATATGTAGGTGAACTTTAGATTAGATATATGTTATCTCATCAAGACGTACTATCGTGGACAATTTGAGTTGAAACAGCGCTCCGGCCTGTGCATGGTACTACCTGCGCCGCCTGTCGCATCGCTCCCTAAACACAGCGCACCCTGAGGCCGAGATAAATTCTCACTTGCGCTCACTGCGCCACTGCGCTCTTCCGGCGGTCCGCTAGCGAAAATATTGGCCGACGGAACCACCATAACGATGCGTGTGCCGTGTAGCCCTATGTTTACGTTTTCAGCTAACATGCATTTCAGTGCATTTTAAGAAAGCGCCGTAGTGAAAAATGCGCTGTCACGCACGCTGGTATCTCCTCAAGGAAAGCTGCCTGACGAAGCTGCCTTGGCCCACAAAAGGAGCCGATCTGAATAGTATCATCGAAACCATTTGGAGGCGCATCAAGGTATCCATGTCATGGCATCCCCTCCACCGCGCCACTGCCCACAAATCGTGGAAAGCAATCAGAGTTGAATGGGAGTGGCTTCGGGCTGAGCCAGACTTTGTGGTCCGCGCTCAATGATTTCTTACCAGACAGGATGACAGCCGTGGTCGCGGGTCAGGGGAGAATGACGCGGTATTAAATTATTTTGCAATTTTTACTGCGCCTCAGGCCATCCTTGAACCAGACTTCTGCCGATTAGAACAAAGCTTGATGCTACGGTTGCGACACACTGCTTAACGCCGTTTACCACGCATACTTTTGTGGGGTGCCTCCTTCATCCTGATCTTCTTGTATTGTGCAGTTGAACTTCCACGCCGACTATTAACCTTTTGTGTGTGACATTGTCCTCTGCAAATATTCTTTCTATTAAGTTCCAATCTCCCTTCTGCTGACAAATATATGACTGTTTGTCCCACATTATTAAGACTAGAAATTTGTAAACAAAAACTAATGTCTTGTCAGCAACTTGTTTTGTTTAGAAACAAACACGTGGGCCCAGTAATAAAGAAATATTTTTGAACCTTTTCATACCAATCAAGGTTACAAACCCTTCACTGTAACATGTATGCTTACCGCCTTTTTTGAACATCTGTGATCAATGAAAAAAATAATTTGGAGCCGGACTAAATCCGGCATACAGATTTTGGCCTATATTTTACGATGTCCCACTTTGTGCATGCACCTAAAATCAAACAAAAAGAACCTGCAACGCCTTTTGATGTGACTCAAAACCTATAATCGCAGCTGAAATTTAAGACAGTTCAATATTTTTCTTCACCAGTCAGCGTTTTTTCTACGGGAATTCTGCGCGATACAGTAAAGTAAATCAATTCCAAAAGAGGGACGACAAGTGTAATCTTTTGTTCCCCCCGCCGTCCTACCACACATGCCCGCTGTCGCACCCGCCGTCTCGCTTGCAGACAGCCGGAAGAGCGCAGTGGCGCAGCGAGCGCAAGTGAGAATTTATCTCGGACTCAGGGTGCGCCATGTGTGCGGAGCAAGGCGACAGGCGGCGCTGGTAGTACCGTGCGCCGGCCGGAGCGCTGTTTCAGCTCATATTTTCCGCGATAGTACACGTTCCAAACGCCAAAAGCATCGCTTTTTCCTCCGACACCCGAATCTCGTTAGAACTATTTCGCGCCGCGTAGGAACAATGCGCAAAACGTAAGTTTTTTTTGAGGTGAAAACAGGTATACGTTTTTGTTGTTTTTTGTTTTTTTCGCTGGCCAGCATACACCGTGGCCCGGAGCCGTTGAGCGGCATGGCGTGGGACTGGCACATTGTGAATGTACGCTGCTTTGAGAGGATTCACAACGTCGTCATACCGACTTCAACGACAAATTATGAAAATTGTGTTTCCAATCGTCGGCTTTAGCGTTACCGAGCCGCCACCGTCAAGGCCCGAGAACTGAGGGAAAAAAACTCTGAAGCACCGACACGTATGCCACTGAGTATGTGCGCAGGCAGATAATTGAGAGTGAAGCTGCGATGCCTTGTTCCTCTTCTGGATTCTCCGCCTGCTAGCAACCTGCTGTCCTTGTGGAGCTCCATCTCTGCGACCCTTAAGCTGAGTCTGAAGCCAAAGCTACGAGCGCGAGCTCGCTCGAGCTTCTGGCTTTGAGAAGTGCATTTCTCACGCGAGTGCTCCTTCTCCAGAATAATGCTTCAAAGCAAGGACCTCGACCTTTCGTGCTTATGGTATTAGCGGCGAGATGTTTTGGTGGCGCCCTCCTGTGGTTCTCCCTTGTGACGTCATTACCTTGCAAACAACAAGTTCGATGGTGTTTGTTATTAGCGTGGTGGAAGCTTGAAATCATTGCGCTCTCAAAGGAACACTGCAGCAGCGTCAAAATTAACGTTCTTTTATTCCTCTTATTTCTCTCGATGATAAATCCCCTTTCCGACGTCATAGTCAGCGTTCGGCCAATCGTGGAAGGCCGACCACAGCGACGCTTTCGGTCGCACACGGGGCTAACTGTCTCCAGTCTCAGCGTAACGGTGAACGGAGTATATGATCCATTCGCCCTTAGTCAGAGACTGCAACCAATGCTACAAGTGTGAGAGCACAGAGACGAGGCTTTGGAACGTTCCTTCCGTAGAACGAGCGTACGCGATAAAGGCACGTCTCCAAGCCAGAATCGCGGGCCAGATGGCGCTTGTAGCCTTGACTGTAGACTCAGTTTAAGAATGAACGGAGTATAGCTGGACGCCGCCCTCTTTTCTGTGTCACTGACGCCAAGAAAACCTGATGTACGTTCCTAACTTGGACAAGGTATTGTTTGCTGGAACCAGTCATGACTTAACCATGACTAGTGTTGTTCCTATCTGTGAGTTTTCTGGTGACTAACAGGATAGCGTTCGCGTTCTAAAAATAAAAAGGCTGGGTGGCAAAAAAACAAAAAGAACGTAAACTGGAAGTATTTTTTGTGTTTTTTTTACGGTTTCATCAGTTTAAAATTTAACCGATTAACCATTTAAAAAATATGTCGTGATTAAAGCATTATTCAATCAACTACAAGATAAATTGATTAATTGCCCTTCCGTAACATAAAGATATCCCTGGATAAAATAAAATTGTGTAGATATCAAAGGTTTTGATCTCACATGGCCTCGAAAGTGCATCCCATTAGAAACATTTGGGACTTGAGTGACAAAACAATAGGTGCAAGTTGACAAAGCACTAAATTTTTAACCATGGCAAATATAATGTACAAGCCGAGATTTCGGCTTAAAAAAAAGAAATATGTTCTTATGAGTATGTTTCTATTCGTTAATATACATGTATATGTTAGCTACTACATAGCTGGAGGAAAGTTTCCAGAAAGGGGGGGGGGGGGGGGGGGGGGCTATAGGCAACACCTTCTAGAGAAGAAGGCCGTAGCGCTCTTCTCGTGACGTCGCGAAGGAAGGCCATCGGGGGCGCGCGTCGAAGCGAAGGCAGTGCGCGTGGATCGGCCGTCGTAACGCGCTTTTAGTCCCATACGCGTGTCTTATTAGCTAAAATGTAAGCTGCACATCGAAACAGGTCTAGAAAACGTTTTATTACACGAGAAAAATATTACACCGCTAAATAATCGGTACGAAATGGCACGAGGTATGCGTATAAGACGTCTATAGAAAAATGTGATTGTTATAAGTCGAAAACATTGAGTCACGCAATTATTGCTGTAGGAATGCTTATTTTATACAGAAATGCTTCGACAAAATGGCGAGACACGCAGTGATTGGAAACAGCAAAACAGATCAGTTAAAAATCAGGTAGACACAGTCAACGCAGACAAGGCAAGACAAGTGTCCCTTACGATCATGTAAGCGACGCTATCGCGTGCAGTCACTGAATTCTTACATCATACCCCGGCCACAAGGCAAATATAATGTAATTTCGATCGAATCACATTGTGAGGTCGACAAATCCGCTTGCGGCGCTCGTATAATCACTTAAGACCGCGAGCCGATTAAATCCTAAATCACTGAATGAAAATATATTAACTTTTCCGTGTGGCAGGGGTACTAAACTTACTACTTAGTCAACTAATTTACATTACCTTATGGGCTCGAGCTGCCTTAGAACAAAATATAACTTATTTTTATATAATAATACTATTACCTTGATACAGTTGAGATTCTAGTATAAACGCGCGGTAAAGGCAATAAAATAACATTAGTATAAATAAACACAGAACCACAAACAACGCACTTTCAATAATCACACAAACTTGTTTTTCACCTTCCAGTGAAAACTAGACTACCGCGTGTATTTAAAAATGTCGACGCAACTGCGCACGAATAACGACAAAGAAAAAAATCCAATCTATCACGCGATTACAAAAAACGATTGCAGCATTTTACTTGCGTCCTACATGACCAAGAAAGCCCGTAAATAAGTTGTTTCTCACCTGTCGATCATATCCATACGTCCCACAATATCCGGGACGAAAACATTTGAACACGAACTCCAAGAAGCCTCTCTCTATAGAGAGAGAGGTCGTTGGCTAGTTGTCACACATGTCACTCAAACCGTAGCAGGGCTTGTTTCACGAATCCACGTAAATCCCGTAGTATCAAGCGAACACAAAAAAACTACCCAAGACTACGGTGATGACAGAAATACGACGGCAAACAAGTCTCAAAACAGTACCACACACGATAGCAGCGGCGACGAAAGGAACGTTGTCGACCCATCTCTTGCTCATGTGCGCTCCCTGCGACAATGAATGGATTTGTTTTCGGTTTCCTTCCCTTCCGAAATGTCCCAGCGTTCCTTTTCAGACACAACGTAAATTTACCAGAATCTTAGCCCGTATGAGGGAACATGTGGCATCGGAGGATCGGAGCCGGTTTTTTCAAAAAGTGTGGGGAGTTGCGGGACTGCACGTAGTCCTGCGGTTACGGGGTACTCCTAAATATATATTTGGTACTATCAACCTTGGTAACACGTTGTATATTACGTTTATATTATATATATAATAAATTGTACAAGACTGTGCCTTTAAAACGTATATTAATGTCGGATAAATGCGCACTGACACCGCCGCGCCGCTTGACAAGAAACATTTTTTTTTTCACGTCGATAGCATCGGTAGCAGATATTCTCTCACGTAGTTGCGCCATGGCCTTCCTTCCTCCGACATTGTGACGTAACCTATCAGAGCGCTAGGGCCTTCTTCTCTAAGAGGTGTTGCGATAGGGCCCCCCCCCCCCCCGAAATCGCTCATTTTGCTGGAGTGTACACTTCCCCCTCCCCCTCATACAGCATTTTTTCATAAGCAGCACCCCCCCCCCCCCGCCCCCCTCCAATCAAAATCCTGGCTACGTGCCGTTTGTTTTTCACTATAAGGAAATGACAAATATGCAGGGCAGAACGAAATCAGTACCAATATTATTTCTTCGTTGGGCTCTTATTTAGAGCTAATATCTAAACTAAGAGTCAACAACTCATTTGCAGTGTGCCAGAACAACCGCAAAGGCGTCACTAATCCCACTGCATGCAGTTTCTGGCATGTAAGTGGATCACACATTTGATTTAGTTGTGACTTTTAAAGGTTACAGCTGCAAATCAGAATGGGTATATTCATATCTCTATGGAGACCGACTATACTTTATGTTGCTTGCAACCTGATACAGCCTACCAGCTATAGGCAAGCTTTCTTTTTCCGAAGAAAGGAAAAAAAGCGTTGGTTGAACGATTTGTGATTCAACCATCAGTTAAATAATATACCATTGTTTAGGGGTGTGTGAACATTGAAAATTCGGAATTAGAATGAAACAATAACAGTAACAATAATTTAAATAAACTTTTAATTTTCTACTATTCCAGTTTTGAATATTTCAATATATATAAAAAAAAAAAAAACATTACTATTGGAAAAAGTTTTGGGCTTATTCAGGAACTCTGTTCATATCCTGAAATTATTCACACAGGCCCGTGTTGGTTTTATTAAAGCATGCATTCGGGTGCTTTGACTAACAAACCAGCTCGAAAACAAGTAGTCTGTCTCTTGTGTTTCTCGTATTGGGCAGGAGAGCGAAATAGGGGGCGCTCTATCGAACTTGTTGTCCGCACAGCCAGGTGTTTTCGAGCACATTATAACAAAAAAATTAAAAAAAATACAACCTTGCAAGGTCTGGGCAGAAGCGCTTCGCTCTTACCAGCGCTTTGGCCGCACGAGGAGCGGCCTTCGAATCATCATTTTTGATATCTCTGATCAAAAACAAAACAAACAAGACAATTCGGTTTGTTGTCTCCACAGCTTAGGCGTACCAGTAGTGACGTGACTGTTCGACCTCGTCTCCAATGTATAAGACATGTCCAGCTTCTGGCATGCGCACGATAAAAAACTCTAAACCACAAAGTCGAATATTTTAATTCAACGACATTTCGCCACCTGCACCCAGGTCCGCGCACGTTCCTATTATGAGAAGTTATTATCAAAATTAAATAGCAGAGATAATTGAACGGAGCGCTCCGCTATTTCGCCGCTTCCCGCAGCGTCGAGCAAGGTGCCAGGGATACGTGGCGCGAGACCTCACCGTACTCAGACGGATTAGTTATCTCGGTTTAATTACCAATCCCGCTGCGTATCCACACACCGATGCGTGGACACATCCGTCTGTTTTGCCTTAAACGTGTTTTTAATCGAGGTCATTAATATCGTTTCCATTCCTGCTACAATATTATGGTTTCGCGTGCTGTCCAAAATATGAATTAAGGTTTATTTTTATTTTTTTATATATATGTGCGGTTTTTCACTTTAGGAACGTTTTAAAAAGCATCTTTAATGATCCTGTTCAATTAAACATTCGACATTTTGGTCACTATATGACACTACTTCATTCAAATTTGATTCCAGCTAAAAGTTTGACATTCCACACCTCTATTTTCTATTATTTTGCCCCACCAGTTTATTGAAATAAAGAACGACTCTCACAAAGATCATGAATGAGAAAGTAATCTGACATCGATTTGTTGATCTCAGGTTATAATATATTTTTACTGATATCTTCCCACCACCTCCGCACTTAAAGTGCTAAACAACCCACGACCTCCTCGTCTGGAGTGAAGAATTATACAGGTAAACGTTTTGTACACCTATCATTTCTAAAATATTTTCCTTGTTTACTGAAAAAAAAAAACAATAATTATTGTCCGTGTTTCTGTCGCTTCGACTGAGGTCCTCTTTCGTCTCATAACTTATCTTACATATTTAACTTATCATTACAACCAGGAATATTTCTGTTTATTGGGAAACGCTCTGTGGTTGTTTAAATTCACAAGTTGGGGGATCCTAAATATGCAAACGAATGAAGAAATATTGCACAAGCGTTTTGCAGTCTATTTAATAGAAAGGTGTGCCCCGAGCAACGCGATTTTTCAAACTGAATGTGGGAGGAAACGAATACGTGTTAATTTCTAATTTTCACTGCGGTGTTTGTATGTCACCCTCAACAGTACCTTACTTCAATGTGTTTAAGGTAATTCACAAGGATGTCAATAACATCCTTCTGTCTTAACTCAAGAGATATGGTTTGTGTTGTCTCTACTGTGATTGGCTAAAACGTTATATTTTATGTCACATAAATACTGCTCGTGTATTAGGTGCTTTGTCCGGAACGTATTTATCGACTTCTCGAGTGCCATACACAAAGAAAGATTGATGCGCTTTCTAGGAGACGAGGAAGAGGAGGACAGAGAAAAAGGGTGCCAGTGAAGGCACCCTTTTTGACTGCCGTTCCCCTGCCGAGGAACGGCAGTCAGAGATTGAGTGGCATTCGAGCAAGACAGCGAAGGCGGAGTAGAGTGGCAACAAGGCCGCACACGGTCCACCTGGCTGACAGAGCCGGGCTAAGAGAGCGAGGGATCGCAGGCAGCCACCGCCCACAAGCCCGGCCTCAAGCGGCCAAACACTGAGTGCCATTAAGTATCACATGATGGTATCGTTTGTCCCGTGTGGTCTCCCGAGGGTGAGCGGTACTCGGCCTGATTGAGCGATATTGACGAGCGACCCACATTAGCGTCCTCTTTCAACGTAGGGCCCGATCACTGTGCCATTGTTTCTATTCGCTCCGGGGAATTTTACGAATTGCGATTTCTAGCATTATGGTTTGTTTTTAATAGTTTGTTTATTTTTCTTTAGTTTTGTTTACTCCGTTGTACACCAGTGTCTTTAACGTTCTCCTGCCATGTCCCTGTTCAGGAATGCAGCCCCCCACCCGACACCAAAACCCAGTCAGCGGTGAACGTAGGCTTGGACGGGGGATTAAATCACGAGCGGGTATGCGAACATAGCAGCTGCGCTGGAGCCGCCCACTCCAGCGCTGGGGGCGGGAGACGTCAGAGAAATAATTCACTTTATGACGGCGATGTTTGCCACGTTTTCTGAACGAAAGGCATTGGCGCGAGGGGTGGTGAATTGTGCGCGTACGCCTGTGCCCCTTCCTCGGTTGAGCGTGCCGACGCCGAACCATTCGGGATTCTCCGACGGAAGAACGGTAAACGACTTCCTGAATGATCTAGACGCGTATAGGCAACCTGCAATGCTGTTTGGTTTGGCGCCATCTAGTGACTGAAGCAAGAAATATTGGGCACCCCTGGGACTGGCGGCTGCATTGTGCGTTTAGCAGTTATATAGGCAAAGGCGCAAGGCGCCTTCATCTTTGCCTTGACGGCAGACAAAGGAGGCGGACTTTTGTCAATCTGTCAGACAAGCAAATTTCTGTGTTCTTGGGACAGGATTTTATCTGCCACCCAAAATTATCTTAGATTAAAAGAAAAAAACACAGAGGGTATCACTATAATCCGTTGACTCCTCTTATCGCCTTTGCCGTCCCACCAAGTTTCGGGCTGGTTATGGAACCCTCACTCCCCGAATCACAAGAGGAGCATGAGTGAGCTGCGCGCGTCGGATCGAGAAGCGTTGAATCGATTGTTCGTTCATGCATTGTGCCAATAGAGTACCGGGGGAGACTAGCACACGCCTTGTATCGACACGCACCTGTGTTTACAGAGAGGCCGGGACTTACAAACATTTTACAACATAGAATTGACGCAGCAGTTGCTACGACAGGGTGTTGTAATCCCTGACCGCTAAATGCGCCCAAGCGGGCTTTACTAGATAAGGCTCTCGATGAGATGATAGACAAATGGAAAGCGCAGCCCTCCCAGAGCTCCTGGGCTTTCCCAGTAGTATTAGCGCCCAAAAAAAAAAAGTTAGGGCTCCAATCCACGCTGTGAAGGTGGTAGAACAGCGAAGCTGTGTTAACACCTGCAACGGTTGCCCACTGCACTATAGACCCTTTTTATGGCAAACGCCACCACGTGGGGCTCCAGGTTTTGACGTCCCAAAGAACTTCCAGTTTATAAAAAAATAATTAACAAAGGCCCTCTTAGCACCGCTGCTTGAAATGTAGATGAAACGTTTAACCGCCTATTTTCCAGGTGAAGGCCAAAAAGAACGAAGGAGTGCGAGATCTGTTAAAATGTTTCGAGCATTCCTGTAAGCCAACGTGCCTCCTCCAAGATTTAATATTGTACAGAGGAACGCCCTCGTTAAACCTCAAGCTTTGTTGTCCGTGCATCATTTATGCTTTCTAGCACTAGTAACATAACCAATCTCAACAGGTTTGGAAAGACGGTGCGACAGGAAGTCGCTTGGAACGGAAGCGGCAGTTCATGTTTTTAAACAGCAAAAGAGTCTATATCAAATGATTGACGAAAGACAATTAAATGCACTGTGCCAAAACATTTTTATATATAAAAGACTTTGTACGCTGCCGTTTCCGCGGCAGCTTATGCAACCGCAATCTTTACCGAAAGACTCCTGAGGGAGCGCTACGTGCTTCGCATTGTTCGCGCGCGCCTTATCATCTATCATGTGGTAGTGACACTTGTTTTGTGGTTTTGTTATTAAAACAAGTGTCAAAACTACATTATAGATGATCAAGCGCGCGCAATGGATTTCTGTCGACGGACATGAAAACACCCGACAAACGAGTCATACACGACTTCGCTGTAAAATGACGCCACATCTCGACTCTGCGTTGCCTACTGCCGAGTTATTGAGATAACACGAGGGGATTTGTATCTCCTTCTATCAATTCAGTCCATCATGTAGTCGCTGGGTAGTGTAAGGGTTTTAAGTGCCTTAGATTGTAGCAGAGGTTTGTTTTTGCAAATCCAGGTAGCACCAGACGATGTCGAGCAGACGGCATTCACCTGTCACAGGGGCCTGTTTCTGTTTACCCGCCTTCCGTTCGGATTGTCCGACTCGCCATCGAGTTTCCAACGCTTGATGGACATTGGACTTGGTGGCGCGAAGATCAACTTTGCCATTGCGTACATAGAGGACGTCGGAATATTTTCCAAGTTGTTGGAGGAACGCCGTACACCGCTTGAGCTCGTCTTAAGTAAGATGAGCAAGAATAGACCAACGATTAATCAAAAGAAGGTGCAGCCCGAAGCCTCAAGGGTCATTCATTTAGGTTTTAGTGTAAATAAGGGTACCTTGAGGCCGAATGAGAATAATTCGAGGACCATTCTTGATTTTATACCGTCGCACGACTTGAACAACCTTTAAAGGTTCCTTGGGATGGTCGGTTAATATCCGCAGTTTATTCCAGGATCCGCTGGACTAGCGCGGTTCTTGAACCTACTGCTCTACAAAGGCTCGAGATGGGCCATGGGGCTAGGGAAAGAAGTAGCTCTCTCTTCGCTCAAGAAGGCGATAGCAGCCACAGCTAACCTGTGCCAGTCAGAGCCTTACCGCCTTTCCGTCGTTCAGACAGACGCGAGCGAATACGGTGTCCGCGCTGTGTTTTGGCCAGGACATGACGGACTGCTACGCCCGGTGGCATTCGCCAGCCGCACCATTACAGCGCCAGAGCACAACTACAGCATGACAAAAAAAAAGAGGGAATAGGCGTCATGTTCGCTCTGAAGAAGTTCGACCTGTATCCAAACGGGATCCCATTTCTCATTCAGACAAACCACGTCGCTCTAACCTAGATTCAGAAGTTAAAAGAGTTGTCGGGGAGATTGGTTCCGTGGGAGCCCATTGTGCAGTGAGACTCCTACGCAGTTGAATACCGAAAGCGCTCGACCAACAAGGTTGCGGACGCGCGGTAGGCCTGTAGCTCTCAAGTTTTAGCAGCGCCTCTGGCGATCAAAATTGAATATTTTGGAGTCGCGTTTCTGGTGTGCGTCGTTACGCTTTCTCACATTGCTCGCGGGCACCAAGCCTTTGGTCAAGCTGCCAGGCTTTTATTGGTAGATATAAAATTTCGAAGAAAGTAACGAGAACAAAAAAGCAACGAGAAAATAATTCTTTTCGTTTCATTTAAACACTGAAAGCGGGAGCTAAATTTTGTTTTTTGCTTATTTAAACTTGTTTTATTGCTTCATGCACCCTGTCAGCGCGCGCGTATACGGATGCTGACACACGCTTGTAAACAACCATGTAGAGTGCATGATCAAACACTGCCTATCCGCTTTATACTAGATGCAAGCATTACATGGTAGTGTCTTACGAACGCGCCCGCGCCCCCTGGTCGAGAGCAACAGGCCTATCTCAGGCGCCTCATGATAGTGGTTGGGAAAATGAGACGCAACCAGGGGATTGCGAGACGAGTTTGCCGTACAGCTGCTCAGAAGCGAGACATCGGAGAGGAAATGGAGCAACCGGAGCTCCTGGCACTGATAGAACGCTGCACGAAGGAGCAGCGGATAGTAGCTTGGGGTGAAGTGAAAAGCAAAGATGAACTTGTCGAGGCCCAGAAAGCAGGTGAGGTTTGTCAGCGGGTGTTGGGGAAAATTCCGAAGATCGCAATTGACACCGGGAACGCTGAAAGTCGAGTTAGCAAACATACTGATTCATATCTGCTGGGCCAAGACGGTTTATTCCTCCGCTACATCCCAAAGATCGATGAGAGGGAGAAGAGCGGCTCTCAGTTCAGTGTTGTGATTCCTAAGAGGCTACGAGGTGGCTTATCGGATACTTAGAAATTCGGCTTCGGGTGGTAATGGCAGCGGCAGCAAGACTTAAATTTTTATGTCGTATCACGATATGGCAGGCGATGAGGCAGGGCACACTTCGATACTCCCGTAGTTCTCCATAGTGCCCGAGAGCGAAGCCAAATAGGGGGAAAGCCCCAGGGGGCTTATGCAGGCGGTGGGGAGTCACTAACCGTGAGAGATGGTCGCTTGCGATATAATCCGCCCACTACCAAGAAGTCGCCACAAGAACTAGTATCTCTTGGTGAGGACCGATCTTTTATCAAAATGGGTGGAGTTATACCCGCTAAGGAATCTGGTCTCGGAGCGAAACTGTGAGAAGCCAGAAATCTTAATGAGATTCGGCACACCCACATGTATTATTAGCGATAATGCTAGTTATTTTACTAGCAGAGTGAGCATGAAACACAAGAGGACGAAACCATACAATCCTTAGGCTAATATCACTGAGAGCTTGAAGTGAAACTTGAAGTGCATGCTGACTGCACTAACAAAAAGGCACAGAGACTGGGACGTACACTCTGCCGATATGGGTTTTGCAATTCGAACCACGGTGCACAGATCGACTGGGTGGACAGCGGTGCTTCTGAACTTGAGTAAGGAGCTACCGCCTCCGCTGGAGAACAGGTTACAAAATAATCAAGGTCCAAGAAAGCGCCCACTCCCTAAGTACGCGACGCAGGTGTAAGTTCGCCTGTTGAATGTGTTGCACGATGCTAGAGAAAATGTCGATGCCGCAAGAATCGAACAAGCACCCCAGTACGATAAGAGTCATCATTACCTGGAATACAAGGCAGCGGACCTGGTTTTGAGAACCTATCCACTGAGCAGTGCAGCGAGCGGTTTCCCAGACTCACTAGCTCCGAAGTGGATATTGCCCTTCATGTAAAAGACAGGACCAATAGACTACTTATAGTAGTATATGGGCCGTGTACAGAAGTAGTCTATAAACTATAGAGTACTTGTATTTATCTATAGTTTATAGCTCGGTAAAATACGAACAACAAGTTTAGCCCGGTCCACATCACAGACTTAAGAAAGTACCATCTTTGTGATATGGATGACGATGAACGAGAGCCTACCGGAAAAAAAACACAAGGCATCCTCCGTTCCGCGTGTCTCGCGCGCGCGACCGCCAACGGGGCCTAAGCGCGGTAGCCGAACAGTGCGCGAACCCGTCGGTGAGAAATACGACAGGTACTCTGCATGGTGTTATAATCTGCGGGTAGCGCAGATGTTAATAGAGGAACCAGAAAACCAGAATGTGCGGCGCCATTCAGGGGGGCGATCGGGAAGGTCCATGAGACCATCCATCTCCCCGGACCGGAATTTGCTATCTGCACCGCATCAACCGGGGGGGGGGGGGGGGGGGGGGGGGGGTCACGTCACACTTTAGTGACATTTCCTCTCTACTTTACGCATCTCTGCTGGTCAGGGCCACGCGACCATCCCAATGTTTACGTGTTTTGTCGGTTGGCGTTATTTGGGTTTGTGGATCGTCAAGCTGATCTCTCCGCGAGCTGGTAGGCTCGGCCGCTGCGAAGCGTCGTTTGCGGGTGGATTAAGTGGCTTAATACTTTTGTAATGATTCGTCGCAGACTGCCGTCGCGAAGAGGCTTGAACGCAGCGGTGGGGGTGGGTTAACACGCGCCCCGTTATAGCCGACGAAGCGCGAATAAAAGAAAAATTCACACGGCCCCCACCAACAAAAATGTGTGACGCAGAGGAACGACTTCACTGGAGCATCACGTGACCTTCCGGTTGATGTGGTGCATAGAGCACCTACCCCTCGGACACCGGCGGTGCCAGCCGGACCAACACACATAGTGGCCGATTCCTCCGGCAGGAGACCAGCCAGAAGAACCGTCAAGATGGTGATCCCGGTTGGCAAGCGACTAACCAACAGGGTGGCCGACACGGTTGGCAGGGGCGGGGTGAACAATCCTGGCATCAACCTCGTCGATGGAGGCAAGACGGCGGAGACGCAAAGTACCGGGAAGGCTTGGCGAACCAGGCGGCCACACTGAATCCTACAGCCATGCCCGCCTCCACACGAGACGGAGTACGCCCGTCTACGCCTGGGGAACCAGCCCGGTGCAAGCCTTTTTGCTACACTGTTTCTCTTCGGACAACCCACGAGGGCCGATGAACCCTCCACTTTGTTTGAAGGGTGCGCTGAAGAAACCAACTCAGAGTGACCCCGGCACAATCCAGCACCCAGGTCCCACAGCCCTTACAGAGGCATATACTGCCTCAAGAAGGTCTTATTCTACGGGGTATCTAGTTCCGTATTACAGTGGATTAAAGTTATGTCGAATAGGCGCGGGTTCGGTCCTGTCAACATTACGGCATCTTTCTTGTACAGGGCTAGCTTTGTTGTCCCTGAGGGATCCGTCTTGGCCCCATTTTCACTGCTTTCGTAAACGTCTCCCGTGTTATTTAATTTTTTTTATTACTGCATACGCCAATGACATAACAATTGGCAAAAGAGTAAGGGCACTCAAAGTTTCCACAATGCTCCGGGAAGACTCATGTTCCTTTTACAATTGATGCATTGACAATTAATGACCTCCGCTTAATCCCTTCGAGAACCAAATTATTAAAAAAACTGTTTGCAAGACTAAAGGAATGTTTTAGAGCGCAGCTCTTAGGCGCCCGTTTCCGGCTTGAGCTGCGTCGCCGTCGCCGTCGCCGTCGCCGTCGCCGTCGGCGTAACCGCGCGGTGCATGTTGGGACATGCACCGCGCGAGCCCCCCCCCCCCCCCCCCCGCCCCCCGAGCGGTGCATGTTGGGCCCCCGTGGTCACGTGACCCACCACCGAGGTCACGTGACCCCCCCCTCCCCCCGAGGTCACGTGACCCCCCCGTAGAAGATTGAAGGATGAGGGATGAAGAGAAGGAGGAGGATGAGGAGGGGTATACCCTCCCCTGAGTACCCTTCCCTCCTCCTCCTCAAGAGCTGCGCTCCAATTCGGCGTTACAGGGAGTTGTAAACGGCTTTCATTTGTTTAAGGTATATCTTAGATGGTAAGCCCTTGTCAAAAGTACGTGAGGTCAGAGACCTCGAGGTTTTTTATTTTACTACATTCTGCGATTTGACAGTCACGTAAACAAAGTGGTTCACTTCTCACTAAGGATATTAGTTTCGGCATCCCGCACAACGAAGGAGTTCGAAAACTTATCCGAATTTCTTACTGTGTTGCGTTCATTAGTTAGGCCTCACCTAGAGAACGCTTCAGTGTCATGGAACAATCTTTCCAAAAATTAAGTCCATGGGTGCTGAAACAGCTCAAGACAAATTTATTTTCATCTTCAAACATCGGTATCTAAAAAGTGTGTACACCACACAAATAATCAAGCTAATTCATGACTCGTCAAGAGGCGGAGCCTGCACCAACATCGAGTGAAAGAGGATTCACAGTGTTAGTTTAAGGCACTGGATGACTTGATCGTCTTAAGATGGTTCTTAAGATTCTATGTGTGCCCACATGACTCCGGTCATCATTTTATAAATCTCGATATTTGAGTAACTTAAACCCAATCCACAGGTCGGCTGAGTTTTTTAATCTCTACTCTGGCAGACTTGATATCTATTTTTGTGCGCTGTTGGCACACAAATCGAGAACTTTGTTTCAAATTCGCCGATGCTAGAGAAAGGGCCGAAAAGTACTTGTAAGTCATTACAATATTTTTTACTATTTCTTCAAATATGAATGTCTGATCAGCGTTTCTGTTATGCTAAAATCAAAGGCGTGGACGGTATAACTGCTTTGAACTTAAGTTATTTTTGTGTTTGTATGTGTACGTCTATTTCTTACTGAAGTGGGCCAGCAGCAAGCACTGAGACTGTCAGGTATCTACTGTACATTATAATAAGCCCTTCTTGATTATTATTATTAATATTATTATTATATATGTGTATACTTGTTACATAGAGCCAATACTGACATAGATCAGTTCGGCGTTTTAAAACACAAATGATGTTACACCAGTTAATCAAAAAATGACTCAAGCTTGATCACGCTGACAAAGACCATGGAGAAAAGAATGTGTCCTGCAGAACCCGCGAACGCTTTATTTTTTATTTTTATAAATTCTCATACCATTTTATCGTTATTCTTTTTGTTAAATGTTTTGCACGGAAACGCATTGATATCTAGATCGCGTGACGTCCAATTCTCCACTACATTTAGCAGGAAACTTGAGTATATGATCGTTCACGTTACGTCAATTTCACCCGGGAAATTTAGCAAGGAAGCTGAATTGTTGTGGAGGTCGTGTGAAGCCCTTAATGCTTCAATTTCCCCGTTCAATTTACCCGGAATACTAGATTGTTTAAGGATCGCATCATGTCGCCTTGCACAACGCTCGTTCGTAAAAAAAAAAAAAAAAAAAAAAAACAGCAACAACAACAACAAAATTTGTTTTGCGTTCATATTCAACTTATCTTGATCATTTTGAAAATTTATGAAGTAGAGAATGTGCCGTGTGTATAGTTTTATTTGGTTACGGGAAGCTTAGGGTAGTTTGAACGGGTTGCAAACACGACACGCCTATGTGCCCACTCGGTTTATCAGAATGATCAAGTCAGCTTTTCGTTTATTCAAGAATGAAGTGTGTGTGTGTGTGTTTGTGTGTGTGTGCGTGTTGTGTGTGTGTGGGGGGGGGGGGGATAAAGTATACCTAATTAGTAGTTTCCTCGGGATCTGCAAATACTCCACTGGGAAATACATCTCATTCCGCGACAATCCAATGGCCTGGTTGCCGATAGCTTTGCATATTTAGAACGACTGGACGCACGTGGCTTCGGGGTTTTTGCTTTTCAATCGGGAGGCGGAACTGCAACCATCTATCGTCGTGAAAGTATTTGAGACAACGGAGACGACCGCATATGCTGTCTCGGAGAATTCGGAGTATCGGTGCGTCGGCGGCAAGGCTCTCCCTTTGCGCAAGGCGTAAGCGTGACATCGGAGATTTGCGCAATGCGCACGCGTTCTCTCGATCGGGTTGTTTCCAAACCGCTTGTGGAGGATTTGCAGCAGAAGAACCGCTCTCTAGGGCAAATGAGCGAACTTAAATAAATTCTCGTGGGAAAGTACTCGGGTTTTGCTTCGACTGAGTGCGTGCGTAGTACATTGAGTCTTTAGTGCTATTCGATTGATAGGAACCCATTGTGGTCACTTATGTAATAGCGTGAGAGGGGAGGTTTATCGAACGCGCCAATTCATTTATTGGCTACCATGCCGAATCCTGGCGTAAAACTCCCGCTGCCCTATCCGTCACTGTTGTAGGTTTGGCCCGTGACCTTGTTGGATTACGTGGAAGCTGTAGTCCGTTGCGGCTCCAGGAGGTAGGGCGAGGGAAAGGAAGGCCTGGGAGGAGGAAGCAGACGGAACTCTGGAGAGGGGAAACCTCCTCTTTTCTTCAGCGTTTCGTCTGCTTCCTCCTCTCTCACCCTCTTTTCACTCGCCCTACCTTCTTGAGTTGCAACGAACTATACGCTTCCTCATTCGGGAGCCCTCTGCGGGCACCGACGGTCCTTTCAGTAATACTTGGTTCCGCTGCTTGTGCTCCGAGGAAAGGCGTTGTTGGGCTGCGGATCGCACGGTTTGTGATACGATTCACACTGAGCTGTTTGGTAAATGTGGCTTGTTACAATTAATTACGACGAATTGTGAGCATATAAAAATAATTATGATTAAAAATGTATTTTTTAGATGCTTATGCATTGTCTACTATTGGATGTGTAAGATTTATGTTGCCTTGGCGGCTTGTAACCCTTTTTTGTTACACATTATTATAACACATTTCGCCTAAAAATCCTGCCCTTAAACACATTCTGTGTTGAAACTGATTTTTGTTTTGTAAATGAATAACCCTTACGTCTTCGCGCATACGCGTGCCTTCATAAGGCAAATTATTAGGTACGTGAATGTGATTGTCACTATCATTCTTGTTCTGAACAACGTCTCCTTTAGACACTTTCCCAGCTTCGTCTGTGACTTCTTCCTTACCGGTGTTCTTGTAGCGGGTACAAGCTTTGTTGGACTCAAGTTTTAAGATATTTTCGATAAATGACAAAGACTCCTCCGCAAAAGGTGGACCTGTGCATGACGAAGACGTCTGAGCCGGACTGAGGCACCCCAGGCCGGATTGAACAAACCTGCATTGATTTTGGAAATATTTTATGCCGCCTAAAGTTTTCAATATTGATAAATATCATGATTCAAACGCCTTATAAATTTAATCTGCTCCACCTCTCCCTCTAGACTTTGACTGCGATTGCGCTTCTGTAGAAGAGATACATTTTATTTGCAACAACTACATAGAACTACTAATATTTCAATAGTAACCTTAGACTGTTTTTATATGCTCACTTTTTATTGCCATTATTTCTGTACTGTTGCCCCTTCGACAGTCAGAACACACGTTTTTTAACGTTTGTGCAAAATATGAGCACTATTTATGGTAGCTTGCACTGCACACTGTGGCTTGAGCATGCACTGACAGCACGTAAGGAAAAGTGTAGTGCGCCAACACGCGGCTGGAGTTTGTCCCAATCATTGTATAACAAAGCATTGGTCATCGGGCTCGCGTCGAGTCACACAATTTAGGATGGAACCGATAATAAAAACTTGGCTACCGCCAACGCTGCCATACTCCGTTTTACATCACGTCCGCCGTTATCAAATGCAACGCCCCGATATAGACAATAATGCAACGTTCAAATTGTATCGTCAGGGCCAGTGGCGTCACTGGGGTCAGTGGCACCCGGGGTGGCAGCCCTGCGCGACCCCCTCCCCCCTTCCGCTCTTGCGTGGTGGCAAAGCGCTACCTCCCCCACCCCCCGCTCTTGTGGCCCCCTCCGACACTACCCTGAGCGCTGCACCCGGGGCGAATCGCAGCCCCCCCCCCCCCCCCCAGCCTTGTGGCGACACTGGTCAGGGCGCTCCTCGACTTTCTCCGTAGGCTATCACCATGGAGGTAGGAAGATTCTTGAGGTAACATGACGCCACCAGAGGTGAAGCCAGAAATGTGGAGAGACACGCCCCCCCCCCCCCCCAACGATGATCAAAACTACAGCTGTGTCACCTCCAGAAGCTCACTACCTCCATGGGCCTAACCAATCCCACACGGTGAATTCGACGTTACCCTGCGATTCTTTTTCTAGGTGTGATTAGTTCAACCGGTGATAGCAGACAAAGAAAGAGGACGTGCACCCTGACGAGGCAGTTTTGGCGCTGCTTGATTTGCTCTAGCGGATAGTAGCGTGTTGCAGCGGTAGGCCCTAAACGAATCGAGTATAGACAAGGTCGTGCAATGAGACATTTAGAATATTTACCGAAAAATCAAGTACGCTTCATATGTGTGCGCGCATAAAGTTTTTCCCAAATTAGGAGCACTGCTAACGAAAGATATCTACTGAACCATTTCAGGAAGTGTCAATGAACCTCAACTTTAGTTAAGGTTAATTGCAACTGCCTGAGCATCTAAATTTTATTTGAGGAAACAAGCACCTGAACTTTAGCTGAGGCACTTTTTGGCCCGATCTAAAGTGGCCTACACGCTGCCTGTGACAAAATGTTGTGAGTTACTTTCTGATCTTATGGCAATTCTATTTTGCATTTTCGTTGCAGTTTCGAAAATATTGGTCATTTAAAAATACTTCACCAATACTACATTCGGCAAGCCTACAATCAGTAGTAGAATATTAGAAGAAGTCGCAAGACATCAGCAGTGCAACTACTCACTTGCAAAGCTGACTGCCAGATCCGAGGAGAGCGTCCCTAATGTCATACAGGACCAGAAGACAGCATTCCATATATTTAAGAAAAAAGTTTGCTTCGTTGCAATCTAGGAAAGAAAAGCAAAACGAGGAGTGCCAAGCAAATTAAGTATGCGGACTGGGGCCACATACACAAAAGTTTAAGTTTTGCACCTTTAATTTCGAATATGCTTTTCTGTGTTTCCTGAATAATCTACATAATTGGTGATGCCTCGTGAGGAAAATATTTGTTCACCTGGTGTCGTGACTCAATGAGTGAAAAATAAATGTTGTTGTTATGTTGTTATTGTTTAACTGTTGATAATTACACTTGTGCCCTAATGTCTTATGGGACCCTTTCAGCCTTCCAAACCCTTTCAGCCCTCAGCCCCTCAAACCCCTTCAGCACTTCAAACCTCTTCCGCCCTTCAGGCTCCCGCAGCCCTTCAACCCTTTAGACACCCAAATAAGTGTGTACCATAGACCAAAAATGCAGTTTAAAACGGTATTAGAAGTTTATTTCAGACATTGTTCCTGACATGCATGTTATAAATAAAAAATACGATAAGAACCAACGTGTCCTTAAACTAGGGCGAAAAAAGCTCTAGACAAAATATACCAAACTAAATAGAAACAACCGAGTCTTTTCTCGCCAAAAATATATATTTGGAGGTACTCGCAACAACGGATACAAAACAATAGAAAACACGACACACCGCATTGGGTTGGATCACGGTTCGGGCGAATGATCGTGACAGGCCAATAAACCTTTGCGGCGTGCACACGATGAAGTGACAGCGAACTCCAAATCTAGGCGTCACACAGCACAATCGGAAGTCAAACCTTTGGAACCACTAAAACAGACTCAACTGCGCTTGAACCAAACATCATTAGGTGCTAAAAATGACACTCCCAATGGTCACAAGCCACAATCTGGACGTCAGCCCGAATCTCCCACACATTAAGGGGTGGATGCCCGGAAGTCGATGCACTCGGTGAAGTTCGCCGTCCGTGCGGGATGGAACGGAGCGGGCGACCGGTGTGAAGGAGCCGACCATGTACAGCTCTCTCGAGTCTACTCCAGACGGAGCTGGCGGCGGCCCAAATTGTGCTCCGTGAGGTGCCGTCGACTCGGCTGGCGTCGGTAGTCATCCTTTTGAGTCTCAAACTCCCGAACTGCCCCTCGCCACCTCCAAAGCTCGACAAGCCACCGCTCGCAGAACATCGGCGTCCCTCGCAGACGACCGTCGATTTTTTATGGGGATTCCCCACACACTGTGGGATCCCCCGTAAACCAAGACGCAAATCGTTTAGTCAAGCTTGTTTACGTGTGGACACCGTCTGCTACCAGCGCGAGAACGGCGACAACATGAAGGGTTCATTCGTCGACTACGACTTTGCATGCTCGCGCCACTAGCGCTGCTCGAGCAGGCTCTTAGCAGTTAGGCAGAAATATAGACCTATCTGCCCGGTGGCTCGCCGGGTGAAACCTCCTCTTCTCGCCAAATCCAAAATTGCTGAATTCCTTAAGCACACGTAACCACTGTTCAAACTGTAATCATAAGCATTCGATCGAAACTAGAAACACATAATTTTGAACAAGGACTCACCCGAACTCCCGACGCCCCGATCCACAAACTCGAACCAAAAAAAGTGACGAGCCCTTCTTGCCCAGCCGCCACGCTTTGCCAGTGGCACTGGTGCAGAATTCGCATGCACTGTGTGCCACATATTGTGCGGTTGCTTGCGCCACTTGCCAGTATACGCGTGCGGCGGCATGGCGCGATTTTTTTATGTCCTTCGCGCTGTCTGCTGCGAGGCGTGATTTATTTTGAGGCGAAGTTGAGCTTATTATACGGCGTAGTCGCCTAAGGGTCGTAATAAAAAAATACAAGGGAAGCCGAAATATGCCGCTGACGGGAAGCTGCATGCAAACCAAGAGTTGCCAATTAACGCTGAGGGAGTGTTTTTTTTTTGGGGTTTTGTGTTTGTGTTTTTAGAGTGATAGTCTTTCGGGTGCGCTGTTATTTCGAACATCATGACGACGAGTTGTTCGGACGACCAACGCAGAGAGGCGCGTGTTTTGTCCAGCACAAATAATGCCGCCATATGAAACATATCAACATGCCTCGGCGACGACCTTCTTCGCCAACGGGTTCAAACGTGACACCGGCACCTCAGTGTTAATTCCGAACATACCAAAAGCGAGCACTTTCACAAAAAGCTGGAAACCAAAATAATTTTTAAAACACTACACTACAACCTGGCGCAGACATCCTGACCTTTCCCACAGACAAGTTAAAAACGTTTGATGGGTTCTGTGCTTTCACGGAAAAGATTAATCAGACCCCGCAGGCTTTAAAAATGTATGACGGCTCTTTTATACCTTTTAGAAAACTTGAACGGTACGTAAGGCCCTTTAGAAAACTTAGACGTATATCTCAGACCCCTCAAACATTTGAAGGGTACGCCAAAACATTTCAGAAACCCTAGTGGAACCCATATACGGATTTTCAATATTTGTTTTGTTTTTTTGGTTTTTGTTTTGATGTCGCCATCGTGTCGTCGTCGTCGTTATCGTTGTCGTTGTTGCTTGTGTTGTTGTTGTTATCGTTGTTGTTATGGTGTGTTTTGCTGTTGTTTTTGTTGTTCGTAGGCTTCATATCCTTTAAACTGCGCTTTGTGCGGGGGCACTCTATTCCAAATTTTCTTGTGGGCGCCGTCAACTTGGTGCTTGGTAGAGAGCAAAAAAGAGCCGGGGATAGGTACGATTAAAATCCGACATTCCGAGCTTTGGTCGGAGTTTCAGGAAGGTCAGGCGACACGGTTCTGCTCTGTCGAGGACTGCTTTGACATTTCAGGAGACAAAAAGGCCTTTTGCTGCCAATTCAAAGAGAGCTTCAGGTGACCTGGCAACAATATTTTTCGCGCCAAGATAGCTGAATTGCCGTTACTCTGAAGCGTAGTTTATTTAGCCGCTCTTGCAAGCTTGTGACAAAGCCTAAACTCTGAGCTGCTAAAAAAAAATCTCAGTTCCATCAAATTTAAATTGTTCTTAATGTTACAGAACGGCCCCAAAAAAGGCGCCCCAGTAGGCACAACACTGCATCCACGGTGAGTTATCAAAATGAGCTAGGCAATCGGAGCAATCGGAACCCACCGGTTCTGTCATCTTATCCCTATCAACCCGCGAAATACAATCAATTACAGTAGCTACGAGGGGTGATAAGAAAGTTTTGCAACTCGCATATAATAAAAAAACTACCGGGGCTTTGAGAAAAAAAATATTTTTCAACACTATCGCACTTCTCCGATTTGTTTTAAAAACTTTCAATACATCGCAAAAAAAAAAAAAAAAAAAACTTTATTCCTGAACGTTCAGCCACTGCTCTGTGTCAGTTCGCAGTGCACTCAAGTCATCGAAACTTTTCCAGTTAAAAGTATTTTTCTTTATTCGGGAATAAAAAAAAAAAAGTCACTAGGAGCAAGATCAGGACTGTAGGGTAGGTGGTCAAGCTCTTTGAAGGCACACTCTCAAATCACAGCCTGGGCAACGCGAGCCTTGTGAACGGGAACGTCGTCATGCAAGAGGAGGACGCCTCTTGTCATTAATCCTCGTCGTTTTTCCCCGACGGCCTCAAGCAGTTTACGGAGAACGATGGCATAGAATTCGCCTGTCATTGTCCTGCTCTCTTCCAGATAATCAATCAGTATAATTCATGTTGCGTTCAAAAAAAAAACTGTCGCCATCACTTTCTTCCCCGAGAGTTACGTCGGGGGGGGGGGGGGCCCGAATGCCTCCACTGCATAGGCCGTTGTTTTTTATCGGGGTCCCATTGGTCGAGCCACGTCTCATCCCCATTCACAAGGCGGGCGAAAAAACTTCTGGGTCGTTTTTATAGATGCTCAAAAGCTCCCTTGACGAATGCAAGCGGGGCTGTCTATACTGCGTAGAAAGATTCCGTAGCATCCATCGTGCCGAGAACATCGACATACCCAAAACGTCATGGATGATTGTGAAAGCATTGCCATACAAAATGTTCATTTTTGTAGCAACTTCAGATACCTTAATTCGGCGATTCTTTATGATGAGACTGTCAGCTCGGGTTGAAAGATCCATAGAGGTCAAAGTGCTTGACTGCCCTTACCTTGGGTTGTCTTGCACGTCCACACGACTGCATTAAAACTCGTTCAACCAACGAGTTACTGTAGCATATGAGGGACATTCATCGCCATACACATTCACCATTCTACTGTGATTTTCCTCGTCGGAACCCCCTTCTTTGCACAAAAACTTTATCACGCTCCGGTACTCAAGCTTGAAATTGGGGGAGGACGCTATGTTTAACTGACTGGTGCAGACAAAAAGCGGAACCGAAAGTCTTGATACTCGAACATGTTCAGCTAGAGAGATGAGCTAACCAGCGGTTATAGAGACATCCCTGGCAGACTTTCGGTTATAGCTGATTTGCAAAACTTTCTGATCGCCCTCGTATAGCCATCTCAGAGGCCGATGCATTGGAGTTTATTGGCGCGTTGGGGTTTTTGACGCTATTGACAGGTGTCATTACAAGGGGAATATATGCTAACATATATCATAAGTGGAATATATGAACAATTACTGGAACATTATGGAATGGCCAAGAAGGTCAATTGCTGAAACATTATGAAAAGGCCAAAAAATACCCAGGTTGTGGGTTTTTCTTCGCCTTACAAGACATCTAGGGTTTATCGTCTATGTCGCTCCAGGCATTTGGAGCCCCAGAGCACGTGCTGAGCTGTACACATTTTCGCTGTCTAAGTTTCTTATGGGTATATAAATCGAAGATTAGGTAAAAAGTGTCAATCATGTCGGAATGTGCAATTTAAAAGATTTAAGTGGTTGTCCGTTCATTTTTACTCCATAGTGTCCGTTGGTTTATTATTACGGCAATTCACTTGTTTCTGTCTCTTGTTACACATTATATGTTAATGTAAGCGGTTAATTCAAGTCGTTCAAAAAAATTTGTGAATCTAGCACGTCAATGTCCTTGTCTTTTTTATACCTTGGAAGCAAAAACAATTATTTCGCATAAAATAGACAAATAAATAAAAAAATAAAAGACATGTGGTATAAACGCTGGAAATGTTAGGAACGATATTATATAAGGTTCAAAGGTATCCTGTGAATACTAAGCAGCCTGTAAATATTAAAAAGATGGGGATGCATGCCAAATGCTAAAGAATTTTTGCTGTAATTTATCTGTCGAATTTATGATGAAAGTGCATACGCAAACTATGAAGCCCTCAGATAATTGCCACAGCCGCTACTAGATGCAGCGCAATTTCGAAAAGGGTTTCTTTAAGAGAATATCTAACCGAATATTTTAAAGACTATAGAACAACACGGAGAAATTGGAATCAATATCTTCTAGTACTAACTTCTTCAAACAAGTGAAGGAGATATGAAGAATACGTGAAACAAATTTCTAGCAGCGAGGCCATCGCCCAACCTTTCCTTCATCAGATTATTGCATCTCACCTTGGATGAATGGTTTCTTGGCGTTTCCGATGTAAGAAGCTTCAGAAACGTAATTTTGACAGACAAAGTCGTAGGGCTTCAGAAGGGCGTTGAGGGCATATATCGAATGGTCGTAGAATTTGGTAGACAGAGGGCATAGGTTCTTTTTGCTCGCTGTGTAGGTACAGTTCTCGAAGTTTTTGTAAGCTCTGTAAAGACATGCAACCAAAGCGTCAGACGGACAAGGAAGCAGAATGGTTCGTTTAAAGGGATACTTCAACGAAATTTGAAATATACCCGTCGTGTTCAGAAATAGGCTGAACTTGATCCAGAATATCCGTAAATGACAATTGTGCGTTTTCATTTTGAGACTGACGGCTGTATTTTTCGTTATAAACGGCCAACTCTGGCAAGCAAGCACCGAGAGCAGCCAGCGGAGAGAACCTGACATCCGCCGCAATTGTGACGTAGATTGTATCGGGACGAGCAAAACTGCGGTGAGGCTGACATCGAGATGATGTCCTAGCCGTTCTAGACACCGAAGCGGCCGAAGCACGCCAGCGATCGGGCCACCGCAACTAACCCCAGAGCTGCTTTTGAACGAATTTTGAATGACGAGTTATTCTTCTGTAATCATGTAGAAGGGCAGTGGCAACGTCTGGTACACACAAAAAAAAAAAAAAGATTCTCGGGGAGAGCGGAGCTCCTCCTTCCCCTCTTCTCTCGTGGTGGCCGGAGGCGAGACAGTTATTGTCACTATTTGTCAAGGTTCCTAAACGGGCATTACAAACAAGGCGTTAGCGACATACACCAGGTGCTCTTTGCTACTCGTTCCTTTTCCTGTCTTTTTCAAGAAGAAATTGGTGTGTCCAATGTGATACTGCTCCCTTGAACACGTATATACCAAGAAATAAGCGCCGAAACTTCGTTGTAGTATCCTTTTAATAGCAAGTAACTATTTAAATCGTCACATTTAATTTCACAGGCACGGGGTAACATAAGGATCAGTATGATGCATCTTCAACATTTAGGAGAAACGATCCTTTCTTTCTGATATACAAACTGCCTAATTAATGGTTGATATATAATATATTTGGCGTACGCCACAATGAATTAAGCAAGTTAGCGGATAGAATAAATTAATAGGCACGCTATGTAAGCTGGTGTGTGAGGCGGGAAGGGAAGGGGGGGGGGGGTTGTCCAACACCAATATCCTTAAAGAAACGTGTCCCGACAGGCGAAGTTCTGCAAAAATATCATCGAAAAAAAACACCCCCTTAAAAAAGCCTTGAATTTGATTTGGCACCTGAAAAATTGATCCCAACTGTCAAGTAGGAAAAAAATGCTCTCAGAGTGAGGAAAAATATTTCCGACGGAACCAATTTTGAAATAGAACGTACTAACCTAGCAAATTTCTCCCAACACCATAATTGCATTATGCATAATAATTTGAAGTGCTGTAACTGTTTTTTTTTAAATAAAATTAATAAGTTATACGCGTTTAGACACACCGGCTTGAAACGTGGAATAGACGGCTTGATAATATTGCCCGTGAGAGCCATGAATCATCTACCTGTTTTGAAGGAAAAAGACGCCTTACGTTGAGATAAATCGTTCACAACTATAAACATGACCCGGGACCTAGTCGGCGCCCCTCCGAAGAAGAGAAAGCAGGTCAGTACTCCTCGAAATGCAACACTGACTCGAGAACCTCAGTAAGAAGTATACTGCTGAGACGACAACAATGAAGGACTTCCTGCATGCTGTCGGGTATATAACCTAATTCTAACGTTACGGTACCTACTGACTATGTTCACGCCAGTATGTTCAACTGCATCTTCCTGTTTATTTTCTTTAAAACGTTAAAAAAAATATTGCACCACTTAGAACCAGGATGCACTCACTGTGATGGGGAGAGTGGGTAGGTTATATATATCCCATTCTAGATAGGTTTGATAGAAAACAAAAATTCTCCTCCTCCTGGGGCTATTTTTTTTCTACTTTCCACTTGGGGCTATTTACTCCCGAATATTTTTTTCGGAGTCCCTTTTTCCGGGACCGTTTATTCCGAGGCAAAATTGTCCTACACCCCAACTGGCGTCCAATTTCATTTAAAAGGGACTCAAGTGCTTTTTGTAGAAAATTCTTTTTTTACAGCATAGTGTTTGTTGGGATTTAGTGAAAATATGACCAGTTCTAGATGGCAGGACATCCGATTAGGCTAACTACACTAGAAATATCCAGGCACTAGTTTTTACTGGGGGAAGCATGTTCGGGAACCATACACCTGCATAATCTTTGACGAATAAAGATAACTATTTCCATGAAAATTCCGAACGTTACTATTAATTTGATTTTAGGCACTATATGGTGACAAAAATCGTAAACTCGTTGTGTGTAGTAGACTTAACACTGGAATTATTGTTCGAAAGCACCGTCTGACGGAACACCCTGATGTCGGCTCCAAAGCGCAGAAAAAGGTCCGGGCGTGTCACGATCTTTGATTATATTTTAATAAACAAATTGGCCCGCCATGAGTGTAATTTTTTCTTTGATGATTGGAGGCAGTATATTGAATTTCCAGCATAAATAGACGATCTGACAATCCGTCTGAGTTCTCCTCTATTGTGATTCTCGGGCTTAACCCGAGAACCATATTACAACCCTAGAACATGACTGCTATTCCGGATTTATTGGCTTCGCAGGTCGCGCGATAAGAAGCAAACATCGAGGTATTATACAAATAAGGTACGTAAATTAAAGCTAAAATGAAAAAAAAAAGACAACACTACTTCAAGAGTGCAGCTAAGCTATAAGACAGCAGACACAAGAAAGATCTCAAGCATAGCTACTGAAAATTTATTTCGCTCGAGAAGTCCTTTAATAAAAAAATGCCACAAAAAAGACAAAAAAATAACAACAAAACAGAACAGGGAAAGCAAACCCTCCATTTTCACTCCGAAAACAATAAAATAATAAGGCATCTTCCTCTATATACATTTTTTCGTGTACTCTCGTCCCATGCCACCTAATAGGCGTATCCGGTATGGACGACGAAAAAAATAATTAAACGTTTCAAACTCTATATATAGTAAAAAATAAAAGGGAGGCAAAACGACAATGTGTGAAGTTTACTCTTATATCCTAAATGTCTTCTATTGGCGTGGCGACAGCAAAACAATGTGTTCGCCCATACTGAAAGTGACGATAATTCAAGATGGCGGAGCCCTTGTAAAAAAGGTCTGTACCAAATTGAAAACGAACTCACACGGGCCAATATAATGATTACTGGAGGGGAAAAGCTGGTTGATGTCAAACGGGACAAGGATCGAACAACAAGATCAGAGAAAAGACCACGAATTACGAAGGACGCTAACCGTCCTCTTTTGAAGGCTCTGCATCCAGCACCCGCTCGGTGCTTTTCCCCGTGACTTGACAACGCGTTCACGCTCGAGCATAGCCTCCTATATACTGACAGAGGCTGGCAGATCGCCACGAGAAGCGGCCGCCGAAATGGAAAAGGTGGAGCAGTAGACAACGGATGAGAGGAGAGCTACGTGACTGGCACTCCGCTGCGGCGAGACCCCGAAACACACTTCTCCCAAGCGAACAAGTGTGTTTCGGGTCCTCGCCGCTGCAAAAGCTGTGCGCTGACATCCAGGTTCCCCGAGAAATAGCTCCTTGATGCCCTGTGCCACCAGACCATCTCGCTCCAAATGTGCAACCGGGCTCTCTAGGGCTCCCTCGTTGAACTGCCAGGCTTTGTGAGTATAGAGGAGGTTATGGCTCGAGGCTCACGATACGCCTAAGCGTTATCGAATGTAGTCAGCTCGCACCGCAAGTGGTGCGAGCTGACTACTTCCGACTGACAATTAAGCCTCCCTCCGCCTATTTGCCGTTATCATGTCAGTTACTACACTACCCGGCATAGTTAGAAGATAGACTTTACTAAGGTTGCGAACTGGGCGAGTTGCTAAACGTTATACACGATGAAAACAGCTCAAACAGCTTCGCCCTGTCGTGTAAGTGTTCCACTTCGTCTTCGTCGCTTGACCTGGTATCATCATGTATAAGATAGACTTGCCCACGTTGTCCACGTTAGTGAAGAAAATGTAACTGATTACAGTTAAAAGAACTCTATGCATGTCGCGGTCTTATCTTTTTCCTTGGTGTTTAAGCCCCTCCATCATCATCATCATCATCGTAAACTTTATTAATCGATAAAGTGAAAGGACCTTGCGGTCTCTGGTCGGTGCCCTTAGTCCAGGGCTCCGTTGGCCGCCCAGATTCGGCGGGCTCGCTCAACCAGTCGCTGCTGGTCATCGAGCTCTGTGCCGGAAAGGGCCGCCTCCCAGGAGGAAAAGGTGGGGGAAGGAATGGGGGTGATACCCTCACCGAGGGGGTGCGGGCATTCCCAGATGGAGTGGTACACGTTAGGGTGATCGCTGCCACATCCCGGACAGGTGCCTGGGTACCGGTTGGGGAACCAGCGATATCGCTGGTGGAGGTTAGGGAACGTAAACGTTTGAAGTTGTCGCCAGTCCGCTGCCTCTGCCCGGGATAGCTCCCGATGCGGAGGGGGCAGGACCCGGCGGGTTGTTCGGTAGTATTCCGTTACCAGGTGGTAGGTGTTAAGGTGTGCGTCGGTTGGAGTGCGGAAGGACTGGGAGTCCGCGGGTGTGTTTGGCTCTGGGTCCCGTTGCATCCTGATCCCATCCGACAAAGCCCGGTTCGTTGCTACCGCTCGGGCTAGTGCGTGAGCACTTTCGTTGCCGGTTCCTTTGATCTATTCTTTGTCGATCTACTTCTTGTTTAGGCGAGGATGGTCTCATCGTTGGCGTACAAAGTGAGTGTGTAAATTAAAGAAAAAATGTTTGACAGCTGGCTTGCCAGAATTTATTATAACACTTTGTTGCCTGTTTATAAACTTTTTTTATCTGACACTTTTTTTACAACACAGAAAAAAATTATACAAAGCAGCAGGTGATGTACGAGCAATTACAGCAAAAACCCAGGAAACAAACATTTTCTCTCGTAGTTGCGTTATTTGGTATAGACACCTTCTCTCGTTTACACCTAAGGCGGAGAAACTAAGTTCTGTTATTTCGGTTTATTACAATTGTTTATATTCTTTTAAAGACCCAACACGGCACAGGCATATGGTGGCCGCATTGCTGATATACCACTGCACGACATATTTCCCAACAGGTACTAAAATTGAAAGTAAAGTATGTGTAGTAGCAGAGGTATAGTTGTGTGTGACAGACTCCTTTCTTACTACACTTTCTTCCCGCCCTATTCCCTATTAGCACAAATGTCGCATAATAATAGAAGAGGACTAATGTCATGCTTTGCCTGTCTTGTTACATCTTCGAATAACAAATATGTCGACGGTAGTAATTGTAAAAAGGGATATTAAAATAAACGTGCCTCACGCTATCTATCACCAATCTGAGATAGCCATCAGACACCAGGAAAGTCAATTGGGTGAGTTGGATGGTAGTGCACAGCACAACAAAGGGCAAGCCACAGAGAAGACGAGAACCGCTATAGGTTAAAGTACGTTTGCTCTCTGTCCTGTTTTCACTTAGCTTGCGCTGTGTTCCGTATTTTTGTGCTTCAAACGTTTTTGCGGGTTTGTGTCGCCTTTAGTTTTTCTACTGTCTCCGCATTGTGTGATGTCTAAACTTCACCAGCTCGTTTGTGCCCCGAATTTCTGTCCAAAAACGAATGTACCGCAGATGCAACGCAGGAAAGCTTATGCAATCTGTTTCTCACTTTGGCCTGTATTAATTTGCACTAAATCACTATTGAAAGTACCAACAATACCAAGATTGTTTCATTGCGTAACTGTCCTTACAATAATTGTGCGCCAAATATGATCACGCGCTTTTACGCGAGCATCGACTGATGCCGAAACCGAAAATGTGGAAAAGAGGAAACGTGCCATAATATAGGTGATGTGATTTCGTCGCGCTACCTTTTATGGTCGTGTTATTTTGCTGTATTTTGTAACCTACTCTTGCAATTGCAATTAAATATAAATCATCTTACGTAAGATATAATTGACCAGTTTCCAGCAATTTTTTTTAAACTTTTATCAGGCTGTAATTGGTAACTGTAATCAGCTTAATTTTTTAAATAGAGGAATTGTAACAGTAATCAGTTGCATTTGCGCCTAACAGGAACAACTTTATCCTCCCTGCATGTTGGGAAGTATAGTCACTGAAACAATGAGAACGACTGAGAAGCGTTTCGATTGTCCCGCCTCTTGCGCGAGCGTCCTACTTCTATAATGCTTTGGTGTCTCGTGATCCTCGAGCCTGCAGGCGCAGTAGAAGCACGGCGAAAGGCGACTAGCGCGTACTGGAGGCGGAGCGTTCAAAAATTGAGGCCGTGACAGTAGAGCTTCTTTTCGATGCTGCTTGACGATGGATGTGACGACGCTGGGCGTTGTTCCATGGGGAGCCTCCGGATGTCCAGCAATTCTGCTCGCACGTGTGACTTCGCTAGTACACACTAAAGTCACTGGATCCTGGGAAAGTAACGCCAAGCTCCCCGTTTGGTCGCCATCTTGGTCCGTGAAATGAGCAATTTCTCCTTGACCCCTCCGTTCTTGGTGAGCCGATCTAGATTCGCTGGTGACGGGTAGCTCTATGGAGTCGTTTTTTTGTATACCCAGATTTTGCTAACCACACACCGGCGAAACAAGCGTACACCTTCGTATACCACCACCAGATGCTGTGTCGGTGCTTGGAGGCACTGAAAAATAAGTTTACTGTCTTGAAATACGCAAGAAGAACAATATAATTGTAAGAGATCCATGGAGATGGGCATGATTAATAAGTTGATCGCATACAAAGTGCCAAAGACTCTTAAATTGGCGAGGAACCCTTCCAGTACGATGATGGTCCATGGTGATCTTGGTGCGACTGGTTTAGAACGACTCCCTGGAAGCTTCGAAGATTTAAATGGACCAAGATGGCGATTCCCATGGCAACGTAGACCGATTAGCCAATCGCCTTGCGAGGTTTCGGTCGTCTGTATGTTAGTATCCGTTTGTGTCCGGCTAGCAGGTAGGGAAGGCAATGGCGTTACTTTCCCAGGATCCAGTGACTTTAGTACACACTACCGAACTCCTCGGACGTTCGAGAATAATAAAAATAATTTAATACCATAAAATAAAGACGCAATTAAGGAAGGTGACAAATTAATTAAGCGCAGGACATTGGGGCACTTGTTGCTGGAGCCTGGTTAAAAGGGAGCTGTAGGGAGCGGGCTCCTTCCTCTCCCAACTCCAGACTAACGATTCCAGCGTGCAACACACAGAGCAGAAACACACCTCCCAGAAATGCATAAACAAAGTCCCCGGTCCGCAACGCCGAGGGTGCGGGGGGGGGGGGGGGGGGGGGGGGGGGATCCTGCGGGTTGTCGTTATGAAGCGAGGTGAGCCCGAAGACCCGGTCATAAACAATTAATGGTGGCCAGGCTTCCATAGACCCTGACCCGCACCTTGGTGAGCGGGTGTCCCCTGTCACACACCCAAGACGAACTCGTGCGCCTTAACGTGTCTGTCGGTACCCCTCGCCTTTACAGAGATCCAGTCTCGTTCTCTTGCGTACCGCCGCTCACTATAAAAATTTACTTCTAAACGCGAAAACGAATGGGGTTTGCTCCTGACACCTGAGACTGCAGTTTTTACCCGAAAAGAGTAGGCCGTGTCTCTCGAACGCTCGGCCGCTAGCACGCGCTCTGTGAATTCTGGGTGCTTTGGCTGCACGCGCTCGTGCTGGAGGCCGAACCATTTACGCTCCTGCCTATCCTTCTCACTTTGCAAGTGACAACTGTAAAAAAAAAAAATATTTATTAAGGCAAAAGCCTTATATGTCTCATCGTTCAGTCCTTGAGAGAAAACACGTCGGCGATAGGAAAGGTACCAAAACCCACGGTTCGCCACTGGATTACGAGATGGCGTTACCTGTGCCAGAATCGGCGGAAGCGCGCGCGCGGCGCAAATCCAGCGGGAGAGGAGGACGCTCTCTCTCGGTCACCGGTGAAGAGCGGGCGTGAGACATGCCGTGAGATTAGCAGCGCCAAAAGTGCGTCATCAGAGAGCGCACTGTGTTCGGAGGTTCGCTATCACCGGGATCGGCGCTTGGGCTTTCGCCTTCAAGTCGTCTTAGAAATAACGTCAAAGTGAAATTTGGGGGTTTTTACGTGCCAAACCAACGCATGGCATCTGGCGCGCTCCAGCGGAGGACTGAGGATTAATTTCGACCAACTGGGGATCTTTTGACGTGCAACCAAAAGCTCGGTTACACGGCGCCTACACCGCAATATGCCTGCGCCATATTGCGCGCTCCTCGGCCGGGTTTTGAGGCCGCCACCTGGGGATCCGTAGGCTGGCGCTTTTGCCTCGGAGCCACCAAGGCAGCGTTCTTAGAAATAACGTAAGAGACCCTGTAAATTTTTGTCCTGTTCCTCGATTTTAAAACGTGACGTCACAATTTGTTTTCACGTTATATAGCTAGGTAGAATCCTGGCGGTGGCGCTACGACGTAGGTGTATGCGGGATAAGTGTGTCCCTCTGTAGGTTACTGGGCTGCGGAGGATTTGATTGAAATTCGAGCAATCATATCAAGATACGTGTAAAGCCCCTATGCCACGACGACAGGGATACTAGCGTCCAGTCAAAATCGGCGCAAGAACTTCAACAACCAACCACCGAGATGACGATCACCTTAAAAAATCAGCCGCCGCGGTGCATGTAATGTATTTTTGCTGGAACGTAAGGTCGACTTTCGGTGAATGGGTGGGGTAGAATGGTAAATAAATAGTCCGAAGACGTGTTCCAGGTTTCGCTGGAGGATACTGTTAGTTTCCAAGTAGCAGAGTCAACTAATATATTTAGACAGTATGTTTAAAATTGTATATTAATTTGATACGGGCGAACCACACTAAATGCCGTTTGTCTTTTATATTTCCTTGCTGTTTTAGAGGTGCTGTGCAGAAATATTGGGTTAGAATGTTTCCTACCTTTCACAAGGTTACTGGTACTAGTGAGTTCCATGTAAAATCACGTAACGCCACTGTCCCTGTGGCTCGTTTTGCCGCGGTGTACGTTCGACGTTAAATGTGGCCTATTGCTTCAATCCCTTCTTCGCAAAACTCGATGACGTAGCAATGGGAATCGAAGCATCGTTGCTGTAACGATGTGTGCACCTCGTTCATATCGGACGACTGTGGCTCATGAGCTGGACATGAGCATTGCGCGAGCATTTTACTTTAAGCTCGAGACAGTCAGCATCTATGAAAACTCTCGAATGGCTCGTGTTCAATCCCTCAGGTGAAGAAATAGCTGATCCATATCAACGTACGGACCTATTTTTTTTTTAAACTTTGGCGCGTGGCTATTAGGAGCAGCGGCTGCACGATATTGGCGCCAAATTATGAGCTTCAAAGAGTAATTTTATGCCGTATTTACTAAAAGCGCAAGATTGTCCCGGTGTATTTCTAAATGTGTGTGTCTGTGTGTGTGCGTGTGTGCGCGTGTGTGCGTGTGTCTGTGTGTTTTTTTTGGGGGGGGGGGGGGTAGGCGTTTGCCGATTAAGCATTGATGTAGCGATACCGACTTTAGAATTAGTAGTCTCGCTTTTGTCCCGGAAAGTTGGACCACCAGCAAGACCGAAATCGCGTTCTCTTGAACCAAAACGTTTTCAAACCTGAATTTAAGTGTAGCGAAGAAAACCAGCGTTTAAGTAGTTGTCCAAATGAGGCACTGGAAACTCTGCAAATGTGGAATTGCTAATCTGCTTTCGACTTGAAGTGCTGCATGTGTACAGCCGTGGGCAACACAGAACGGGCGTCGATATAATGGGTCGCGCGGAGAGTCATTTCGACGGAGGATTCATTAGGTGAGTTGTGATCTATTTGCCTTTGCGTGGGGGCCCGAAAGAAATCGTTCGCATAATTTCGAATGCGGGGTCACCCGTGAGTTGGCCGCCGACTTTCTGCTAAATTGTTACAAGAAAGTACGTTAATTGTCATTAAATAAAAAAAAAAAAACACGCGGCGCGCTGTTTAGCCGGGAATAACCCACACTCCTTGAAAGCTGACTAAAACTGAGACCGCATAGCCTCAGTTGTTAACTACACACACACTGTAATTATTATTCTAAAGAAAAGTCACCAACATTAAAGTCAAGGGCCATGCAATAAAGCTTGATTGAAGAAGTAGTGCCAAAAAGACCTTGATTCTTCCAGATAAAAGCCGTTCCAGGATAGCATTACGTGAACACATGCCTGATATAAAAACGTGTTTTAATGTTTTTTTTTATAAATTTAACTCGACCTCTAGTCCAGGTGTTTACTAAAACAGCAAAGAAGCGATTATATGACATTGAATCGCGGAAGCCTAAATCGTTTTAGAGCGCAGCTCTCAGGCGCCCGTTTCCGGGTTTCGCGGCGTCGGCGTTGACATCAGGCGCTGAGCAACTGCGCTAAATTTAGCGGGAAAATGGACTTCACGTGACCTCAACAGCAATTCAATTCCCCGCTAAATTTAGCGGGGAAATTCAGTTTCTCCGCTAGATTTAGCGGACGAGTTAATTCTTTTCCGCTAGATTTAGATGAGAATTCACGTCACGTGACCTCAACACAAATTCAATTCCCCGCTGCGTGTCCTCAACACCTATTCAATCGCCTGCTAAATTTAGCGTGTAAATTCAGTTTCTTCGTTATATTTAGCGGACAAATACAGTTTCTCCACTAGATATAGCGGGAAAATGAATGTCACGTGACCTCAAAGCCAATTCGATTTCCCGCTAAAAAAAGTCATGTGACGTCATTTTCCAAGCTATATTTAGCGGGGAAACTGAATTGAAGGGAGAAGGGGAGAGGAGAAATGGAGGAGGAGGTGCTGTGGAAGAGGAAGAGAGGAGAAGAGGGTACGAAGGAGGAGGAGGGCATACCCTCCACTCCTCCTACTCAACACTCTTAAAAAAAGGGTACTGTAGTACCCTCCTTAAGGGGGTAACCGACTTGCACACAGGGCAATCCCTTGTGGAGGTATCGTTACCCCTGCAACGAGGGTGTAAACTTACCGCCTAGGTTAGGGTGCAACATTGCCTCCTTTTGGAGGTAACCTTAGTTCCTTTTGGTGTTAAAAGTGCATCCTTTCAGGGTCAGCCTTTACCTCCTTTAGGGGGGAGTTTCAATCCTTTTGAGAGGTAAGACGACATAATTGAGGGCGCTGCTTTTACCTCCTTTTGGAAGGAACTATGATCCACTTAAGGGTTAAATACACACGATGAGGAAAACAGCTCAGAAATTGCGGACTACAAAGAACAAACACGACAGAAAAGTGCTGTCCTGTCGTGTATGTTCTTCGTAGTCCGCGCTTTCCGAGCTGTTTTCCCCATCATGTATAACAGCTACCAACTGGCCCAGTTCACCACCTTATTACAGGTTAAATGCACACTTGATGGAATCACTTTTACCCTCTAAAGAAAGCTACTATGGCCCTTTGTGGGTGTGATAGTACGTGCTTCAAGGGTGGGCCTTATAATAGATGAAGACGGCCTAGTTCTGAAAGTACATGACAATGTTTTATTGTGGCTGTCACATACAAAATGGCATAAAAATCAATGGCATGACTAGACATCTTATAAAAGTTCTAAGATAAACCACTAAGCGCAATGAAGGCATCTGGAACAATACTTTCGGGGCTCTAGTCGTAGCTAAAGATGATCTAGAGGCAGAATGCAACCAGGACTGCCTCAGCAGGCGACGCGGCCTCGAGGTCTCCCTCCACTGCCACATAGCTGGGCACCTCAGGATTAATTAGGCTTGAGCTGACAGCCACCGGGTAGATTGCACTCCCTGCCTGGAACCAAACAAATGTGGAAATCATGTGATATGAAGTTGAAACATATCATCCCCAATTTGAAGAAACTGTGAAGAAATATTAGACTTTTCTAAGACGCATTTGGAGCATTTGATGGGCCACTGATTCCAGCATTATAAAGCATCGACCACATTTTCCAGACGTGACCAGTGTAACTGTTGACTAATTACCACTGACTAAAATTATCACATGGCGGGTGGTAATCGTAGATTAGTAAGTACTTTGTATTCACCGGTCATGTTTAAATTTATCACCCCGATTTACTTAGGTGACTAACAAATCTTATTTCTATTTGTCGACGTAGGCACTCGAGAAACTGTCACTCAAGCATTCACACACCGAAAGAACACACACACGGTGTGTTCTTTGGGTGTGTGAATGCTTGAGTGACAGTTTCTCGAGTGCACTACGTCAAAAAACATGAATAACCAACTCGCGCAATCTCAAGTTCTTATAACAAATCTTAGTCAAAGGGGTACAACTACTGTAGCAGGTTAGTATATACAAGTGCTGATTGTAGAGCGAGTTGGTATTGTACGTGAAAAAACATGACTGCGCTTTAAGACAAGGGCAGAGGAAGAACATACACCACAGAGCGCTACACCACATTAGCTACTCAGCACCACAGCAGATCCCTATGACCGCCAAACCTAACTGCCGAACTTTGGCAAATATGCAAATATTTTTGCCGAAGTGCTCTGCCAGATTAAAATTTAATTTATGTTTTATTTAGACATGAGAAGAACAGCACACAAGGACAAAAACACAGAAAAAGAACACACCGAAAAAGACACACTCAAGCTCCTTGTGTGTCTTACTCTAATTTATTTACTCGAAGTATACCCTCAATTTCCTCTGGAAAATGAACGAACACCACACACACAAAGAAAAGGTAAAAATCAAGAACCTCATTTCAAGTGCCCAAATGCAAACAAGAACATCAAAATAAAATATCGCACTACGCTTACCTGCAGTAAACAGTGTTAAGGACTGTCACGAGATGCGTCCAAGGTAGCAGGCATCCAGTACCCTCGACGAAATCACCCTGCAACGTTGCCGCAGGACGAAAGAAATTTATTCAATCAACTTCAAATAATGCAAACTTGAACCATCTCTAACTCGCCTACTGAATGATTAGACATTTAAAAAAAACCTGATCACACCCAAAAATAAAAAAAAAGTCAAGACCACACTATAATTGCTAGTCTCTCTGCCGGCAACAACTTAATGAGCTTATTCCGTAATATACTACTATTAATGTTTGCGAAGCGCACGAATAATTTCTAACTGCCGAATGTCGAACTTCGGCAAATATGTAATTTTTTTTGCCGAAGTAATTTGCCAGAATAAAGTTTAAAATTGAATCTATGTTTTGTTTAGACATGAGAAGAACAGCACACAAGCACGAAAACACACAAAAGAAATAACACCGAAAAAGACACACTCAAGCGCCATGTGTGTCTTACTCTAATTGATTTACTCGAAGTATACACTCAATTTTCTCTCAGAAATGAACGAACAGCAGACACACAAAATCAACATAAAATCAAGAGCCCCATTTCAAGTGCACAAATGGGAACAAGAAATCAAAATAAAATATCGGACTCCGCTTACCTGCAGTAAGCAGTGTTAAGAACTGTCACGAGATGAGTCCAAGGTAGCAGCCATCCAGTACCCTCGACGAAATCACCCTACAACGTTGCCGCAGGACGAAAGAAGTATATTCAATCAACTTCAAATAATGCAAACTTGAGTTATATCTAACTCGCCTACTAAATGATCAGAGTTAGAAACGCCTGATCACAGGCAAATAAAATGCCAAGACAATATAACTGCTAGCCTCGCTGCCTGTAACAACTTCATGACCTTATTCCGTAATATACTACTATTTATGTTTGCGAAGCGCACGAATAATTAGCTCAGACATTTATATTCGGTATTTCAAGGTAACGTGAGATTTTACCAAACTATTTATTAAACATCGCTAAATTAAAAAAAAAAAACGTTGATAATAAAAATTAGTGTTTAACACTGACTTTTACAAACATCAACGACGTTCAGAATTAATCGCGCCGGTTGGCCGGTGCCGCCAATGAATGCCGGATCAACTACTGCTCTGCGAAAAAAAAGTCTTTTGAGATTTTCAAATATTTGATCAAATGCTCAATTTAACGTCCGAACGCGACACACCACTGGCCCAAAAAAGAGAAAACCTCATACCCCTCACGCCTTAAACGTAGGCGACCCCCAATTCAAAAGGCGTCTTGTCGCCCGGCCGCTCGGCTCGCCGAACCGCCGCTCTCCCCTTTCCTCCACCCGCACACGCATACACCGGGAAAAGCTGCTGGCTACGCCACTGGTTAGAGTATGCCAACCTTCTAAATATGCGCTAGTGCAAGCGACAGTCATTCCTGTTCTTGCTCTTTATGAACTTCGATGGTCTAAACCGTGTTTGCGTTCGCGCCACACACTAATTTTATCGAACGCTCGACGCCTTCAGACGCGCCAACATGTCCGCCAACCCTTTGTCTAAGGAAGACGGGGGTCGTCTTCCCGGGTGGTCATAACCAACGCCAACTGCCGCCCGCGCAGAACATTTCCTTACCTGTGTACGGTGCACACGACTTGGATCTTCGACTGAAGTCAATGCAGCGCTCTCGGTGACCTCGTAAGAAGAGACTGAGCCGAACAGAACAATAAAGAACGTTCCTGCGCTGGGACGCCTCCGTCGAACGTTCGAGAAGAAAGACCAAAGGCGACGACGCCACCGACACTCCCGGTCGACCGGGCAGGCGCTCTCCCACGCATGCGCGAAGAATCACGTGTCATACGAATAGACCAATTAGCGAACTCGTTTGCGCCTTTCCTCAGCCAATCGCAGCACCCAGGCTTTGGCAGTGCAAAACAGGTGCACCCTCTGGGAGGTAATGCTTGACTCCTGGGTGCCCCTTCGCGGGGAACTTCACCTGGTAGCACCGCATTCTTCGTGTTTGCTGCGCTTGAGGAGGTAACAAGCGGAGCGCTTTACCCCTGGGCTGGAGGAGGGTGGTAAAGGCGGTCTGTTACCTCCTTTTGGTCCCCTTTTTTCTAAGAGTGAAGAGTTGAGCTATAACTCCGCGTTACAGAGATTTGTAAACGTCATTCATATTTTGAGTACCAACAGTATTTGCTATTTAGGAACAGATCTACCTTTCGCGGACCTGGAGAGAGAGAGAGAGAGAGAGAGAGGAATCTTTATTGTTCACACCATTGTCCGGTGCCCGTAGGTCAGGTTGAGAACCTAAAACTTCGGGGACAACGGCAGCATGAATTCTTTATTTGTGTTTCTGATACAGCGCTCAGTCTGAGACAACTGAACAATTACATCCTTGTTTCGCTCTGGGGCTCGCGTTCAGTCAGTCGAGTGTGCCCATGTCATTGCCGAACGCTGTCTCAACGTTCGTGTTCAACCCGTACCCCGCGCCCTATCGAAGAAGATAGTACGAAGAATACAGTGCTCTACAGCCATGTTTTGAAAAAAAACAAAAAAACACAAAAACTTTGTGGGTAACAAAAGACGTGGAAACGCGTCCGCTGCAGTTTGATCTTCTCACGAATACTTTGCCTCTCCTTCACACATGCTCACCAGGCTATCTCCAAAGGTTACAGGCTCGATCTTCTTGACTTTGAAAAATATAAACGTGTAAAGGAGTAGAATGCCTCAGAACATTGCTAAGATCGCGAGGCAAGTGGCGAGAAATCGGTAGCCATCCGCTCCAGTAAACACCACAGCTGTTATTTGTTCCCGTAGCTTGCGCATTGTATAAAAAGAAATAGATGGAGTTAGCAAGCGTAAAAAATAGAAGGCCTCACAAATGCACGACATATGCCTAAGCCTTTGATCTTGTTCTTTTCTGTTTCCGTTTGTTGTCTTGAAAGGATTAAATTTCCCTGAATATTTATCTTCTGTTGGGCCTCTCTCTAGCACCCGTCGGCGGGAATATTCGCTTAGCGAATAAGTCAATATTTTAGGATAGCGGTGGATAAGTTGAGTTCATACAGTAAATAGTGTTCCGCTTTGAGTGCATGCACACGGGTTCGTGTTTGCTAGTCGTTTATTGACTCCAAAGTTTCACGCACATAATTTATTCAAGCAGAATGAGAATAAACGCTGAAATATCGCCTAAGCCGGCCGGGAATCATCAAATTCTCGGAAAACCTTTCGACCCTGCAGGCCAAATGGATTCCTAGAATTCGACAGACAATATTTCATCCTTACAAATAAAAACGTTTTTTCGAAACCCACTGAAATGAAGCCGCTCCCGGAATCGTTTCTTGAAAGGTTTGCATATGGGTCTTTTTAAAATAATGTTTTCTGTTGCCCCTTTTCTCGTCTATATAACCTCGTCGCGATGAGTTCCGCGAAAGTTACTTCGCCTAGCGGACACACCGATAACATTATTTGCTTAGTCTATGCACTGGAGGCGCGGAACTTCGGTCACGAAAAATGCTCTTGCCAACTTTTGCCTTTGCGTCTGGCCTCTCGCCGCTCACGCTCATTCGCCGCCATCCACTGTGAACGCTATTCAGAGCCCTCAGGCTCAATGGAGTTCAATGCGGCCGATCACTTTCGTTTCCCTCGAGAGCCACTCGGCAGACCACTCCAGCGGAACGGGAGCCAGAATTCCGAGGCCGTAGCTTATGTTTGTCACATTATCTTTATTCTAATAGTATATGTTTAATAAAATTATGCTTTCGGCGAATACAGAGGAATATTCATAGCTTGACACTGTGCTATCAACTATGCCTTTAGTATGGTTTCTAGGAAATGTGCAAACATCCTTGAAGCTTAATTTAACTTTTGACTAGACGAGGGTGGGCATCGACAACACAAATAAGATAAGACAAACTAAAATATATGTGTTTAACATTCCTGTAAATTTGATGTTATCATGGAGTGAAAACCTCTATTCAAGAGCGTCTTTCAGTGCTGATGACACAAGTTATTATGACGAATGGTTTGAATCTTCGCTTCAAGGAAGAGATGGCTGCGAGAGAAAGATTCTGTTTTGAAAATAATGATTTCACGGAAAATCTTAGTAATAAAGTTTTCTTGGGTGATGTCGCGATCACGCTGCATACGCTTGCCTCAGGATTTTTTAAACTATTTTGCTAAAGTGTTTGTTTTATCCTTTTACTGTCTTTTGCTAAAATTGACTCCTGTCACATACTTCGTAGCCATGTATTTTTTTGTCTTTTTGATCTTTTACATACCGCATTCTTTTGTTTTGTTATTTTGTTTACTTGGCAATTGTAAGAGGTAGCACATTTCTAACCAATATTCTCGCAAGTATTGCCGACATTTTGAATTTTTTTATTTTTTTATTGTATGGCTCTTTTTTTTTCGTTGTCTTCAAATAACTTAGCTGGCCATATTGTTCGTCATTGAATTAAATCGCTTACTCACTTTAGCGTAATAAAACTGTCTCGTGCACATTTTTCTCTCAGAACCTGGAGACCCCGGACCGAATATATTTTGCATTCTACTAACATTAATGTGTAACATAATAAACAACTTTGTCAGATATCAACGAAGGATAAATCCCGTCAACCGTTAGCTCTCTTGAGGAACTCCAGGTGGCACCAGTAAGATATTCAACGGACCCTTTAAATACACAATTCCATATATTATAAGCTTTGCAAGGAGTACTACACATGTAAAAAAAGCGTCTGACTTTCGTTTTTGTATTCCATCCCATTGGACTCGCATGGTAAAACATAAAAAAGGCAATAACACCCGCTCTGAATCACGACTAGATATATAGGTTTACTTACATAACCCAAGATTTAATTTTTCACATAACTGCCTCGAATATACATGTACTTTTCCCTTCCCTAGCCGGCAATAGAGGGAATAATACGTAGTAGAAGCTTAGAAAAATAGTAATGTTAATGGAGAGTTTTTGTGTTTAAAAGTACATGCAAATATTTTTTCCTCTCTCTGTACACAAACAGGCGTTTCAGTTCATTGGAAGTACATTAATTCAGAGTGTCATGTCAACTCTTTACTCCTTCTCCTTGAGATAAAAATGCCAAAATATATACTAAACAAAAACTAATATCCTAATTGCCGGAATGAAGCTATTATGCTGTATTTTGTCTGAAATCATAGTTTTATGATTTTGAAAGGCTTAATTCTGCGTACTCTGGAGCGGAGACGACATTATTTGATTGGCATGCTCTATTTAATTTTTGTCACTTTACTCTTCAGTTTAAACAGTGTTTCACGAAAGGTGGACAAATTCGATATCGCGAAAACAACGCGTCGCAACAAAAAAAAGGCTTGTTTCGTTTTGGTTCTGGTCCAAAGGCCTATTTATGGAAATTATTAAAGTCCGGGATAATTAGATTGTTCATAATTTTTGCATAATTAACTTTTTAATGTTGTGTTTAAGGGCATGGTTTCAATTACAAAATTGCTCAGAAAATCGAAGAACACTAAATCAACAAATTGCGGAACGATAGAAGGCAGGTAACGCATTTTACGGCTTTCCAAAAAACCGCACAAACTCGACGGGTTTTTAAGTTTCGGTTTGCGATCTCTGCTGCTTTGCGCGAGGTGGGCGCAGCAGTGGTTGGTTGCACTATTTCTCCACGGGCGCGGTGCCGTCGGGGCCGAGATGCGCTCCGATTGCAAACCGGAGCTTAAAAACCCGTCGAATTTGTGCTTTTTTTTTTAATTCCGTAAAATGCTTTGCGTGCCTTTTATCGTTCTGCAATTTGTTGATTTAGTGTTTTTCGATGATTCTGAGCAATTTTCTAATTGAAACCATGTCCTTAAACACAATATTAAAAAAGGTAATTACGCAGAAATAATTAACAATCTAATTATCCCGGACTTTAATAATTTTCCGAAATAGGCCCTTGACACAGGATTAGAACGACACAAGCCTTTTTTTTTTGTTGCGACGTGTAGTTTTTGCAATATCGAATTTGTCCACTTTTTGTGAAACACCCTGTATATCTGCGCAACCTATTACGTAGCACCTAAACGAAGCGGAGATTAACTCAAATCGAAATGTCTCCCCAAAATCTGAGCACACCCAAAGAGATGATTCCCTGCCTGCAGCCCCGTCTTTTCCACAAAACAAACTTGATGGTACTATCGGGGAAAAAGGAAATGCGAACAGAGGAGCGCGTGGCTTGCCGTACAGGCTGCGCCACCTGAAAGTGAGCCTAGGGGCGAGGGTGCTTGGCCTTCTCCGATGTGTTCACGCCCTTCGCTCGGCGCTCCCCAAGCTTCGGCAGTGGGTTTCTCAGTGCGCTGAAAGCTGTCACTGCTATCTTTGTCTGCTCGGCGCGTGGGCTGAGCTTCTTCGCACCGCACGCGCTGAGCCAGCAAAGATAGCGGTGATAGCTTTCAGCGCACTGAGTGGCGCACTGCCGAAGCTTGGGGAGCGCCGAAGGGCGTGAACACATCGGAGTAAGCCACGCACCCTCGCCCCTAGGCTCACTTCCAGGTGGCGCAGCCTGTACGGCAAGCCACGCGCTCCTCTGTTCGCATTTCATTTTTCCCCATTGTACATACGACTTAGAATACACAAAATTCCATACGCCGTGGCAATGTGCATGTACCGTACGAAGGCACGAAGTTTCGTCGCTCTTGTCTTTCACTGGCCTCTTATATCATTGTATCATTGCAGTAACTGTTTTTTTAGATGCGGAGCATCTCTTGCTCGGGTCTATGTCCCGCGGCGTCGGCGTTGTAGTCGGCACTCGAACTACGCACGCGCAGCTCTCCTCCTTCCCTCTCTCCAACAGCTGCGCGTTACTCTCTCCGCTCTCTCTCTCTACCAGCTGCGTGCACTGCGCGTGCGTTCGCTTCTCCTCACACCGCGCGCGCACGCGCAACTCTCCTCATCTAGTCTCCTCTCCTTCAAGTGTGAAAAAAAAAAAATAAACGGCGAGCGGCGAGCGTTCCAAGTTTCTCTGCCGCGAGCCGCGACGAAGGCTCGCGTAGGGGGTAACGCTAGGGCAGTCGGTGGCGCCATCTCTCGACGTCAGCACGCAACTGACTCTTTCCTCGGAACCAACACGATGCTCCGCATCACCCCACGGTTCCCCTCGGGAAGATGGTGTAATTTTTCCTTCACTGTAGGAATGTGGGCGTTAGATATTTTTTTGCCATAGATTAGTCATTGCCAAAACTGAAAGAAATCTACAAGCATGTACCTCTTGTTGACCCTTATTGTTTTAGTACACTGGCATCAAATTCGACATCATATGATAAAATGCATAACTTTATTATCTGTTCATCAGAGTAATAGTAGCACATATTTGTTTTTGCTACTGCACAAAAATGCAGATGTCGGCTTCCGTCCTTTCTTTATTAAAGAAACCATGAGAAATAGTATCTCCTCCGGCGGCAGTTCATAATTTGGTACACTATATTTGCCACACATCGATTTTTATGATTTCATAAAATCAAAAGGCTTGAACGTTAATCAGTCATAAGGATCAAATTGCAAGTCGTTTGTAAACAAAGAAAAATCCGTGAATAATTGAACTTCTTCTAAGCCATTACATGTGTACTCCATTTTTGTTTAAAAATCTGCACATGAACGATCTCGACATAAATATTCTGGCCAATGCCTTTTTGGTAATCTTACACCCACAAATAAATACTTTCGAATTGTCTTGAAAATTATATTTCTTACCTGCAGATCTTGTCTTTGTTCTTCCCTCTACTGGTGACCCGGCTGAAGAGCCTCCCACAAGTGAAGAAGTCGTGGGTGGCGATTTGCTCCTGGCAGGGATTTAATGCCTCGTGCAGATTGGCACGAAACATCTCGACGATCTTTAGTTAAAAAGGAGTGAGAAATTAACGTTTCAAGTTTTTAGGTATTTACATGTATGAGTTATCGTCTTACACACCTTGATAGGCTAAACGGAGATTAAGTCACGCAATGAAGCTCTTGCAAAATCGAAGACATCCTAGCGGCGTATGTCGCGCAGAGCATATTGGGAACTCTTTGGCCACAGTCTCGGTTTGGATTTGCCAACCCTACGTCATGACATCCCACCACGACAAAATTTGCTGCGGATGTGTTTAAATACGTGATTTTCCTTTAGGATGTAACACTCGAGGTGTTGATTACGCATTCGAATGGAGTGCCGGGAAGCGTTGTTTGGGGGGCTCCCAACGTGCATTAGTTTGTGCGCAGCTAAAGCCCAGGACTACGATAGCACATGGAAAAAGTATCCTGGGTTGGTCATACTCTTCCATCGTGTCCTCAATATCCCAGGCTTCATAAGTGATCTGGGAGCAGGGAGGTTCACGCTGCACTCTGGATTGAAAGCCAGGTCACAAGAAAGGTATGGGACGTCGCCGGCCGCACCCTACTCCTCGTTAAGCCTAGGCAGGTACGTACGGCCGTTGGTGGTCCGTGTTTTAACGGGGGCTCTCAGGAACATGAATAAGTGGAACGCAAGTGAGGGATGATTTATATTGATGCAGTGCTGAGATTCACTAAGTCGTCAACGTGGCAATCAAAAACGGAACCATCCAACTTCTCTCTGTAACCAAATAGTTCCTGGAATGCAACGCGCGCAGTGCTTCATGAATGCTTTTTTTTAGAACTGGCTACTTAAAAGAACATGTGCAAAAAAAAATATATTTTAAACAATCTGGATATAAAAAAAGAAAATTATAGAACGAATTTGCAAGGAAGAAAGAAAAAGAGCTATGTTTACGGCGCAAAATGAATTTGTAGTTGGCGCCCGCAGGACCCCGGGGACAAGTGGCCGCTATTGTCACGTGACTGGCTGCTATAGTCGCGTGGTGCTTGCGCCCTTCCAGGAGCTGCCTATGGGCTTTAAATGTTACTTAATAATCATCGTTATAAGTGCCTAGAGAAAATAATAATAATTAATTTTTGGAGCCCATTGGCAGCTCACGAAGGAGCGGAAGCACCACGTGATAGACATGTTAACGTCTCTTGATCAATCGAAGGCAGCGGGTGGACCAATCGCGGGCAGCGAGCGGGAGAAGTTTCAGGAGGAATCTACTGCTGCGCCTTCGGCGTTTTCGACATCGGCCGCTTCAGCGCAATACACGGGGAGATATTGCGGTGAGCCCACTACCCAACTTCTAGGGCACTGTATTTCAACGGCGGCGCTGAACGGCTCCGGCGTAACTTGAGATGGCGGCGGCGCAGCGCGGCGGCGCACAGGTCAATCACGTGACTAGTAGCGGATCCCGCGGGAGCAAACTACAAATTCGTTTCGCGCCGGAAATATAGCTCTACATTTTTTTTTCGTTGTAAATTCATTTAATGGCATCCTTTTCCCACGCAGTTGTTTAAGAAATATGTTTTTTTTTTTGTTTGGATGATTGATGATTAGAAAATCGCCAGGGTGTTTCCTGTTCAAAGGGAAATGATAAACATAGTATGCAAAATTCTGGAGCATATAATTTATTCCATTTTAGTAAATTTCTTAGATACAAACTGCTTATTTGCTCATTTCAACATGGTTTTCGCAAATCATTCTCATGCGAAACACAGCTTGTGTCGTTCACACATGACCTTCATACCATACTTGACCGGAGGTCAAGTATAGATTTCATCTTAGATTTTTCAAAGTGTTTGGTAAAGTGTCTCACAAACTACTTCTATTAAAGCTCAGTAAACTAAATATCGACCCTAAAGTTCTCACCTGTATATATTCTTCCTTGACTAATCGAAAACAACTGGTTGCCATCAATGACTCTAGTTCCACTTTCGTTTCGGTCACTTCAGGTGTACCACCGGGTTCAGTCTTAGGACCTTTGCTACTTTTAGTGTATATCAATGACCTACCATTTCATATTTCATTCAATATTTCACTATTCGCTGATGACTGCGTCCTATACAGCGAAGTAACCAATTACCTTGAATCAAGAGACCTACAAAATATTATTAATGCAGTGTCACTTTGGTGTGAATTATGGTCAATGCGATTAAACTCAACTAAATTTAAATCTATGCGCATATCCAGAAGTACAGGAGTACCTGCAGATTATAATATTAAAAAAATTGCATTACAGTCGGCCTCAGAGTATAAAGACCTTGGTATACATATCCCGTATCATCTAACATGGAAACATCACTTATATAACATAACTAACAATGAAAATCGCATGCTGGGATACTGGAAGAAAAACTTCTCATTAGCACCGCAATCATTAAAGGTGATACTGTACAAAACACTCGTACGAGCAAAGCTAGAGTATGCGTCAGCTATTTGGACCCTTGTCAATCTTCACTAATTGCATCACTTGAAGCAGTACAAAACAGATCAGTACGTTTCATTTGCTCTATCGTCGAACAGCAAGTGTAAAGTTAATGAAGGCTAACCGTTCACTTCCATATCTCTCAGTACGCAAAAAATTGATCGGTTAAGCTTATTTCACAAAATTTATTACACTAATGTTACACTCCGAGAAAAGCGTTTTGAAATTTCTTTTTATGTTTCATCACGAGTCCATCATTAACATAATGTTGGCAGTACTCATTTAAATTGCAATGTTTTTACCATTCTTTTATACCATGCACATCTCATGAATGGAACCACCTTCAGGCCCCCATTGTTTCAATTGTTGACAGTGCTCTTTTCAAAAAGGCGTTGACTAGTATCTCTACTTGATATTGTTAATCATGATGATAATCGATTTTCCCATGTGAGTTTTTCACTAGCGACTCATTGTTCCCCCACTCCCCTCTCTAATGATTTATGGCCTGAGGGTAAATAAATGAAATTAATATATCCTTTCGCAAAAACAGGAGTGATAAAAGCAGAGCCCAACGGTTTCATACGTGACTAAACTTTCCATGCATGCAGCGCATACCTTCAAGACGTTTCATTCCAAAGTGAATACAGAACCTTAATTTAAAATGTTCTAAGTGCTGTGGACAATACCGATAACATTGCCTGACGGAATGAATTTTGAAATATTTTGATGCAGGTAATTAGCCGAATCTATTTGAGGCAAATTCCTCTGTTTCATAAACACGCATAAATAACGTTTGTAGACCAAAGCCACTTGCTCATTTGGCCTTTTGGGCTTACAATAGTTTTCTCGAGTGAGTCTCTTTTCATGTCTTTTAAAAGTCATACATTAGCAAAATAATAAAGACTTAATTGGATCACATTTTCAAACGCATCATAAAAAACCTCAGCAGACAATTAAAAATTAGTTTTAGAGCACAGCTCTTAGGCGCCCGTTTCCGGATTGAGCGGCGTCGCCGTCGCCGTCGCCGTCGACATCGGCGTCGGCGTAACCGCGCGTTGTATTATGGATCTCGTGACGTCACTGGTAACGTCGCTGATGACGTCATGAGTGACGTCATTCTGATGACGTCATCATGAGGACGTCATTATCATCGTCATCGCCATCATCACGATGACGTCATCCACACCTTCATCGTCATCACGATGGCGTCACTGATGACGTCATGACGATGACGTCACGTGACCTCACGGGGGTCACGTGACCTCACGGGAGTCACGTGACCCTACCGTTACGTCGACGGCGACGCCGACGCCGCTCTCCATACGAAAATGTCAAATATGGCCCTGATTTTATATATGGCCATATATGATAATTTAAGGAGTCAGATATGGCCATATTCCACCTTATATGGGAGCAGACACGGTCATATATCGCCAAATAAGCGGGCAAATACTGACATATTTTGCCATATGCCCGTGAAAATACGGCCATATGTCGCTGTATAAAAGTTTAAATACTGCTTCTATAGCACGTTCACGACATATATGGGTAAAAATATATCCCCTGATAATGATATTAGGGCCCGTTTCGGTCGTGCAAGCAAACATTTATATGTACTCGCGAAGACCCTAGTTGATTTATCTATATTGCATGGGTCTCACGTAATTGGTTAACTATTGTTAACATCCTTAAATTGAAGTTATTTCATATATTTGGACCAATTAATCAATTGCTAATCTTGAAGATTGAAAGACAAATGAAATTCGGTTGTATGTTTGACGTGTAACAATATGACGAAGTGCATAAGATCGGAAAGCGAGTTAATCAAATAATAGATTTTAGATCGCAGCTCTTAGGTGCACGTTTCCGCGTTAGGCGCTGTCGGCGTCGCTGTCGGCATCGGTGTAAAGGCCCGCTAAATTTAGCGGGAAATTCAATGGGTGCTTATGTCACGGGACGTCAATTTTCCCGCTAATTCTAGCATTGAAACTAATTTTGTTCATGTTTCCCCGCTAAATTTAGCGGGGAAGGACGAGTCGTTAGCTTACTGAAGATGCAAGACGCTACTTCGTCGTCACGAATCCTTTTCCCTTCGAACGGCTGCGAAGACGTTGCGCCCGGAGTACCCTACGCAGCATCTTTCAAGAACCGTTCACGCAGCATTGCAACCTTCCGTTTGCGAGCGTCGGCGATTCATTGTGTGTTGAAAGCCGGAAGATGTGCTGTCCGTGGTGTCTTTTATGCGTAACTCTTTCGTAAAAAAATTGAAGTTTAAAAACGCGAATCTAACAGTGTACACATAATTTTAAATGCATTGGTAAATATATATATATATAAATATATATATATATATATATATACATATATATATATATATATATATACATATATATATATAAGCTTCGAGGTACGTTTACTTTCCTATGCACTTTTCGTCGTCCTACGCAACAGTATTTTCTATATATACATATATATATATATATATATATATTTATATATTTATTTACTTGTGGACATCCTGCTCAAAACTAGTCGCGCATAGTTTTCGTTTAAAATTATATTTTGGGCTGAACAGCTTCGTTGGAAGTTAAAAAACTGGACTTCATAGAGCTGTCCTGTTCACTCGGAATTGCCACCGGGGTAGACGCCATCCGTGTTTTAGGCCAATCGTTTCTCCGGTTAGGGTCACGCGCCTAAAGTCTAGAGGCTGGTGATAAGGCAGATCATGGCACCTGCCTCAAGCCCAAGGCCACACATAGCATTCACTGCACTATCAACCTTGGGTACAAGGGACAAATCCTCTCGTTCTGGTCATTGTTGGGAGGTCCCAGCAGATAAGCCAATAAGCTTTTTGCGTGTGCACTCCCGTTTTGGCCTTTCCTTCTCTCCCTTTCTCTCTCTCCCTAAGCTGAAAGCGTGGTAGAACGTGCGCGCTTTCCGAACCAACAAGCCGTAGACTTAGCTCTTTGTGCCCGGGAAATGTGGAAAGCGTGGTCGCGTGGTGACGGATGACGAAGTGTGTTGCGCCCTGCGTGGCTGCTGCGGATTTCGGCTTCTGTTGTGAATTCGAAAAGTCCTACCCGCATATCGGCAATATGCTGTTTCTTCAAAGAAGCCCAAGAATTTTTTGTGATGCGTTTAGTGTTCGGTTCTACAAATGACAGCTTGTGCTACATCGTGTTGAATCTTCACGGACAGCTTCCTTCTCGTTTTTGTGTTTGATTGGTGGTTCTGCCGTGGCCGTGTCAACATATATCTCGGATTACACCTTTCAAGTCCCGTCTCGTCAACGCAAGTGCGCTGAAACCTACTTCGCGACAATTGATCGTTTTGCTAAAGGTACTCTTCCAGATTACCTCTAGATTTAGGCCGTGTCTATCTCCTGGCAACCGGGAGAATGATTTCTCCAAAATTCTAAAATTATGTCACAACTGCAGGTAGAATACTGATTTTTTTACTCCTCTTGCGTTTCGTGATAACACGATCAACGGCCACCTTCACGTGGATACACGTTTCATGGACACACATTTCGTCGTCATTAACGTTTCACCGACATTTGTTAAGCGAATGTCAATAATCCTGCTTTCCCGGGGAATTAAGTTGAGCGAAATCAGGAGTGGCATAAGGCGCAGCTCATGTAAAAATTAATAAAAGTTGGTACATGCTCAATATCCAATAGTTATTTTTCTTCTACAGATGAGAAGTCACTTTTGGTAGTTATTTGTAGAAAACAACAATATACCAGGTGTTTTTTTTATTCTTGCAGATTTGTTTTAAAAAAAGCTGTGAAAGCTACACTTATGCGGTTTGTGCGAGTGAGTTATACGCCTAGGGGGACATTATTTGGGTGGCTAATATTTGCGATAAGTCGGCTAATTAATAAAAATTCACTGATTAACGTTTTAATTAGTGAATGTAGACATATCGTTCCAATCAGAAACTTGCTGAGCGTCGTTCAAAACCCCTAAATCAGTCATTTTTAGAAAGACTTTGTGCGCGTGTGAAGCGCAGTAGTGCGCTGAAATTACCACTCGTGGAGCAGATACAAGGCTGGGGCTAGATAAGAGACAATAAAATTGCGCGGGCGCCTTACCGAAACCGCTAGCCTTGTACCTGCTCCACGAGTGGTAACTTTAGCGCACTACTACGCTTCTCACGCGGTGGACGTATTGCTGAACATGACTGATTTAGGGGTTTTGGACGACTCTCAAAAAGTTTCTAATTGGAACTTTGTGTCCATTTTCATTAACTAACAAGTTAATTAGTGATTTTTATTTAATTAGCCGACAAATCGCTAAGATTAGCCACCCACATATTGTCCCCCTGGGCGTATAACTCACCCGCACAAACCGCATAAGTGTAGCTTTCATGGCTTTTTTTTTTAAAACAAATGTGCAAGAATAAAAGAAAAACACCCTCTATATCAAGGTTCCCTTATATGATCGGGACATATCTGGCCTCATATGGGAGGCAGATATACCCCTATATGGCAGACTCAGATATGGATATATAAAAATGGGCATATCTGGCTAGATATACCTTATATAAACTGATGTGCTTGATATGGCCGGATATGTCCAATTTTTTATATAACCATATCTGTTTTTTTTCTCATATAACTCAAGATATGCCATTTTCGTAAGGGTCGGAGGGAGTAGTAGTACGCAGGATGAGGAGGTGAGGACGAGGAAGGAGGGGTATACGCTCCCCTCAGTACCCTTCCCTCCTCTTTCTCAAGAGCTGCACTCTAATTCGGTGTTACAGGGGGTTGTAAGCGACTTTCATTTTTGAGTAACTGAAACAGTGATACTTTCCTTTTGACCTAATACACAACGTAGTAATCACGTGTTCTGTGAGTGTGAAATTGGTTTTTATTCAGATTTTTGATGTGTAGGATACACATATAAAATATCCGAGATTAAAGAAACTAATGCCTATGACGGAGCATTTCACACTTAGCTACGTAGTGCCGCCGGCTCATCGGATCCCCTACTCACCTCGAAGCCTTGTGAAGATCCTTTATTCAACATGCATTTGTCGCGGTGTGTCCTGGTGAGAACCTCCGGGAAGTAAGCCATGTGGTTCATCATTTCGATATCTCCCCGACAGGCGTCCCAGCTCAACGCCATGTTTACACACTTGTAGTAGCTGCTAATTACCCTGCATATTGAAAGAAAACCGAACAAGTGCTAAGCACATTTAGAGGTGTAAATAAATAGACACTCCATACAACTCTGCTGATTTGAGAACTTGTCGAATTCAAAATATGTCGACACTCTGAAAGACCTAATATTTAAATTAACCATATTACGACCAGCCAATGTGATTTGACATTATTTGTAACAGTGTTGGCTACGCATAGCTACCCTCCTTGCACGATGGTTTATTTTTATATTCTGTTAAGTCGTCTTGAGGAACCAACTAACGTGAAAAGATTGTTTGTGCCCCCCGCCCATAAGCCTAGAGTATTCTTAATCTCCGAGGAGTGAGCGCAAATCACGCCCCTTTGTCGGTGTTCAGGATATGTGGTATTGATCTGTAGTATCTGAGGCATATCAGCACCCACCAAAATGTGGCAAAAGAGTGCCATATGATATTTGCAAGACCAATATGTCTCGTGTGCGAGCGCTTCCAGGCAGCCAACACCGAGATAGTGCGCACGCTTGAACTTAGGTACGTCAGACCACCTCTGAGTTCATGGTCACCAGGGCTTTATATGGCCGTAAAGTAAAGCAATAATGTGGCACCGCAGGGATTATCGAACAATGAACAAGTATGCCGCGCATGAACCTAATTATATTTCCCATAATGGGGAGATCGGCGGAAATTGAGAAAGTTTCAAGATCTTCTCCAAAGTAGAATTGGAGAAAGGTTATAATGAAATTTATATAGTACGTTCTCACATTCCCAAGATCGCATTTATCATGCCGTTTGGGCTATTTGAGTCCTGGTGAGCGCCCTGGTGGCTCGTAAACAATGTTCGGACATTTCACCAGTCCGTACCTTAATCATCCCAAATGTATCCCCATTCCTGACAGACCATTAAACTACACGCAAGAAGAGCTCACCGATCATCTGCAGCAGTCTCTCTCGCAGATGACGAAATACGGTCTTGTTGTCAACCACACGAAGCTCACGTTTTACGACAGCGGTTTCTATTATCGATGCTCCACATTAACATTCGTCAACGTGAACGTCAACTCCCTGGACTGACAATGGAAACAATGTTTCAAGGGTTCCTCGATCTTGTTACTCCCACCGCTGGTTCATTCCGCAGAAATGTAATAAGTTGAACCAGTTGTTCCATATGAAATTTAAAAGAAGCGACAAAAAAAAAACACAAGGGAAGAGCTATTCAATACAAGGTGCCGACAAATAACTGACATTTCGTTGTTTCAACATCCGGCTTATAAAAATTGTGTGCTGATTTTCAACGATGCGGTTTGTAGTGGGGCGGCAGGATCGATGGTTCATCCCAAAGCATCGACATAGGAAAATATTGCGTGGTTAATGCGTCACTGGTAACAGAGTACCCGAGGCCACAAAATAGACAAGGAGATGACAATGGCACCCTTGGGACTGGACTCGATGACGCGGCTTATAGTGGGTCTGAGCCAGGGAGCCAGCGGAGGGCCCTTCCCGGATGAAGTCTCTCGACAGTGTCAGCGAGAAGCATTAACGTTTCAGGAACGACCAGAGCAGTCAGCGTCTGCCCCCTCCGCTTCCGAAGAGCTTCACGACGAGTGTTCAACACGCAGTTTAGCTAAGAGATGCGTAACAAGTAAATTTGTTAAGAAAGGGATTTCCCGGGAAGGTGCCCACAATTTAATTTCGAAACCTGCACTTCATAGTTATAGAAATGTATTTGACATTACCATCTCTCATACATTTTACCCACGAACACTCGCTGAACAGAATATATTTATTATTTTCAATGTATTCGCTCTTCTTCCGTCTAAATTCAAACGCTTGACCAACATTATCAAAATGCCTTTATGACAGCACTTCAAAAAAAAAATGTTTCGTCTATTTAAGACATTCTGACCACTACCAGTTCGGTACAGATCAGACTGCTGCAAGTTGCCGAAACATTTTGGTTGATTGAATCATTAAGTGTGTGTACCTGCATACGCTGTCTTCTTCGATGTCCATGTCGCCTTGGATCCTTTTTAGTCTGACACGGAGCCGCTTGGCGCAGTGGAATTGCATTATCCAAGCTTTTTCTTTATCACAAAATTCAAACTTTAATCTAACTTTTTTTGTTATTGTCAACCTTGATGAGCCTGAAAAACCACTGGTTTGTTTACGTAGTAAACAGCCGGTCAGCGTTCATCATAACATTTTGTTTGTTTGAGATATAACGATAGTCACGACTATAGTAATATCTCAAACAAACAAAAACCGCACAAATTGGACGGGTTTTTAAGTTTCGGTTTGCCATCGGAGCGCATCTCGGCCCCGACGGCGCCGCGCCCCTTGGAGAAGAAGTGCAACCTGCCTCTGCTGCTCAGCAGAGGTTGGCTGCACTATTTCTCCACAGGGCGGGGCACCGTCGGGGCCGAGATACGCTCTGATAGCAAACCGAAACTTCAAAACACGTCGAATTTGTGCGGTTTTTCAGAAAACCGTAAAATGCTTCAGCGTGACTTCTATTGTTCTGCAATTTGTTGATATAGTGTTTTCTCAATGATTCTGAGTAATTTTCTAATTAAAACCATGCCCTTAAACACAATAATAAAGAAGTCAATCAGGCAAAAATTATTAACTTATTTATCCCAGACTTTAATAATTTTCCTAAATAGGCCCCTGCCCCAGGACCAAAACGACACAAGCCTTTTTTTGTTGCGACGCGTAGTTTTTGCAATATCGAATTTTTGCACCTTTCGTGAAACACCCTGTATATATATATATAAATATATATATATACACATATATATATATAAATATATATATATATATATATATATATATATATATATATATATATATATATATATATATATAAAAGTAAGAATGCCACCGAAGTTCAATCAAACATGGTTAGATTAATCGGACGTTTCGGAGGGGGACCCTCCTTCTTCAAGCGTGGCTTAAATGCTATATATATATATATATATATATATATATATATATTATATATATATCCCCTGTGCTCCTCCCGTGCTCCTCTCTTGAGGTATTTCGACTTTGTAATATACCGTGCTAAGCAATCTGTGAAATATATATATATATATATTTCTCTGATTGTTTAGCACGGTATATTACAAAGTCGAAATACCTCAAGAAAGGAGCACGGGAGAAGGAGAGGAGGACGAGGGGAAGAGAGGGCACGGATCAGGAGGAAGGACACACCCTCCCGTCAGTACCCTCCCCTGATCCTCCTCACGAGCTGCGCTCTAATTCGGCATTACAAGAAGTTGTACACGTCTTTTATTTTTTTATATTCACCGCAAACTGGTAAAAATTATAGACTAACCGCTGAACACCATGGGACAATTGAAAGAGTAGCTTTGTAGATACAATTTCATCGGCTGTAGCTGTCTTTTCAGGAAAGCTTTCTCCCAACAGTTTGTCGTTTCCACCAAGCTTGCTAGACACGACTTATACATCTTGATATCCCTGTAAGATGTAAAACTCATAAAGATATGACACCGAAGAAACTGCACAGACCTCTGCTCAACTAAAACACGATATCATGGACTTTTGATGTACTTCTCTCTTTTTTTGTCGTCTTTTATTTTTTTGCAAGCTTTTTTTCTCAAGTCAGCTCAGTTCCACGCTACATTTAGCGGGAAAATAAATTGGTGTTGAGGTCTCGTGATGTCAATTTTCCCGCTAAATATAGCGGAGAATCTAACTTTGTTTAAAGGTGACGCGACACCAAGTCATGTGACGTTATTTCCCCCTAAATCTAGCGGGCAAACTAGATTGGAGGAGGAGGGGAGAAGGAGAGGGTACGGAGGAGAAGGAGGGGCATACCGTCCCCTCCGTACCCTCCCCTCCTCATCCTCAAGAACTGCGCTCAAATTCAAAATACAGAGATTTGTAAACATCTGTCATTTTTTTTTTTGCCATTCTGTAGCCATCGAAGCAGCCCACATAACAACAGTTGTATGAGATTGTCCGGAACATGAGTTTTTGTTATTAGAGCGCAGCTCTTAGGAGGCCTTTTCCGGTTTTAGCGTCTTCGGCGTCGGCGTCGGCGTCGGCGTCGGCATGGCGTCGGCGTAACCGCGCGCGTTGCACTGTGGGACGTCACAGTTCCCCCCCAAAATATTTGCGGCGAAACTAAATTGGTGCTGAAGTCACGTGACGTCAATTTTCCCGCTAAATTTAGAGGCGAAATTGACGTCACGTGACCTCAACACCTGTTCAGTTTCCCCGCTAAGTTTACCGGGGAAAATGAAGTCCCGACTTCATGTCCCGTCACCCGTGAACACATTGGGTGGCAAGAGGAGAGGATGAGAAAAGGAGGAGGAGGATGAAAGGAGGATGAAGTGGAAGGGAGTAGGAGGAGGAGGAGAGGAGGAGGGGTGGGTACGGAGAAGGACGAGAAGAATACCCTCTCCTTTGAACCCTCCCCTCCTCCCCCTCAAGTGCTACGCTCTAGTTTCGCATTCCAGAGGTTTAAAAATGTCTAATATTTTTAAGAAACTTTCTTTTCCTATAACCCGGATACTGCAAACTGCAACGTGTAGCGAAGTTAACGTAATATTGATGTAGTAGAAACGTTGCATAATGACCATTTCACCCGCTCAATTTTTTTTAAATATAAACAGTATATTATGTCAAAAATTCCGAAAATTCGGGTTCTTACGGGCATATTGAAAGGACGTCCACATTGCTTTTTGGCATCTGTCGTTTCACTTTCGCATTGCATATGTTTTGTTCAAACTTAAATCGTTTAACGTCACATGAACTGTTTTCTGTAATAAAAAAGCAACGCATCATTCAAAGGGGAGTTTAATAAAAATTACCGATCCTATTCATTCCTATTTTACTTATAGAAAGCGAACTACTCTGCCACATACTGCCTCCTGAAATAAAGTGAACTACACCAAAGCCTTTGTAAACCAAACCTTGCTGGAACACAGTAGGCTTTGAACTAAAAAGAAAACACTAAAGGGATAAACGCATATTTTATTTGTGTTTCATTAAATATCAACAACCATGATGAAGACGATTGTGGTATGTAATTTATTTACCTTCAATCCCTCTGTGGGTGATTTCAATGCTAGCAGCTATTTCCATGATAAATACTTTTTTTGTTTTACAGGTTGATAAGGAAAATCAATTGCTAACATCGCGAGGAATTTTCGAACTTCCTCGCATTGTTAGCAATTCGCTTTACTTCTCGTATAAAAGAAAAAAAGAGCAATATTGTTGACAATTGAAGGACAATTGTGCCAGATATGTTACAGTGCGAAATATTAGCGTCATAGAGCAAGTCACCTCCTTAGATGAAATCATGTCTAAGTAATAAGGAAGGAGCATGAGTGGTTTTTCTAGTTAATACAATATAAGAAATAGTTTAAGAAGATTTATTGGGAGCCAATCTGAAGGCCACTACATTCAGTTTTTTTGTTTTTGAAAGTAACGTTTTAAAAATTATATCAGAATCCGAAATATTGATAATGTTTTATACTTCAAGAAAATAGGCATTTATACCACTCGATACGTTACTAGAAATATTTTTAAAGTACGAATCCTTATTAGACAGCTAATCTTGGCGGAACGTAGAACGAAAGACAACATTTGAAAGAATATTTTGTATGGACCACGTAAGGAACTAAATGTTATGCAGTTAAAAGAAACAGTGCACCTATGCCTTGGGGTTGTCCAGGGAGCGTTATGATCTACAGTAAAATTGACGGTGGGGTATTGATGAATGTGTAATATGCAAAAGAACGTGTCGTATTTTGTTTTCCAATCATTGTAGCCTCCCAGCGTCTGACTACGCACTATAGGATTTGTTATTTTCTGTCTCAGAACAAGCCGTTCTAAACGTGACACATCCTGTGATGTTTATATAAAACACGCTTACCCACAAACAATTAGGATCATATTGAGTAAGTAAGATAGTTACCATGACCGCCATCGGGGTGTTTTTTGATCATTATATCTTTTGATGGTTCCCAGTGAGTAATCCAAAGATGATTCGAGAGCATGATATGCGAACAACGCATTCTACACAAACCATTGCCTTTCAACTCTTCGCTTAGACTGCTAGCTCAAAACAACTTTAATTGTATTGATTAGATGGCACGAAGATCGCTAATCCGGTTTTGCTATTGAAAACCTCACATCTCCAATCAAAAATTAAACAGGTGAAACGATTAACTGAGAACATTACCCTTAAAGATGAGTTTAAATAATACGCAATCATGTAGAACATCGCCAAGTTTTCCCCTGATGCTCCCGTTTCCAACGCAGAAAGGGTATTGCAAACGATGCATGTTTATATCCACTCAGATATTTACATCTCATATTTTGTTTCTCAAACAGTCAGACAATTTCAAAGTCTTGATGCAAATGTGCGCTAAAGCAAATTTCAACTGTTTTCGAATTAGACACGAGAAAGTCGACGCACAGCTGCCTATTGCTGTGCATTTATTTTCATCGAATGCTCTGCATGGCGAAAATGACTAACCCGAATTATTCTACATCGTCATGATCGTAAACGATAGGCTTCCGAAATAAAAGTTAAAAGCTTACCGTTTGTCAAGATTGCGGAAGATAGACGCTTGAAATTATTCGGAGAGATGGCCGCAGCAAGTGTCGTAAATAGACCAATAGCATTCAAGATGCATAGCATTATCATTCACTGCTTGTGAAGGGCGTCCGCTAGCTTGTTCTGCATTTCAACGACAATTTTGATCATAAGTCAATCACAATTAAAACAGCTTTCGCTTTATAAAGCGTTACAAGATTAAACTCTAGAAACACAAAATATCAAAACAATTCTGCCAAACATACAAAGGAACCGCGATCTGTCTCAATCTATGGTCTAGAAAACGATCAACGAGTCGGCGCTTTTCCACAAGGTTAGGTCTTTTCCATGTAGAAACCTCAACATTCAAGATTCTAGCCGCCGACAAAACTCGTGTTCCTTCCATCCTCAAACAAAATCTCCATTGGGCAACGTTGAGCAAGCTGTTAATACCGTAAAGGTAAAAACCATAAAAAAAATCTACTACAATGTCAGTCTACTTCGCAGTAGACATATATCTCCAAATCGGAGCAGCCCTTCAAAACGAAATACCCAAGCGTCGGTGAAAAGAACTTTGTTCCTCGTTTTATTTCGAGTTGACCCAAAACTCAACCAGCAATGCATTCTCCGCGATGCTTGTATTTGCGTAAAGCCCACACGTGTTAGCTAAATATTGTTATGAATGAAGAGTTGAGGAAACAAACAATAACTGATGAAGCTGAAACGTTTAATGTGGCGAACTAGTGCCCAAAATAAAAAGGGAACAGACGATAACCACAGAGCGCTGTGGGCGTCGAAGTCGGCGTTAAGGCATAATTGGACGCTGGGGCGAGACTGACCTCGGCTACACACACGGAGCCTCATGTACACGCGTGGGCTTCTGGAACATTCGGCGTAAAATGTTCGGCGCATACAACATTCACGTGACAGTCAAGCGCTGTAACCATTCGGCCACACACCCGCTCACTCGGCGACGCGCGTGGCATTACTCTCCCCTTTAAAAGAGCATCGTCTCGATGTACCTTGTCGGGAACTGAATGAGAAAAACAAACCAAAATAGGCAAATTACAGAGGCTTGCAAAACACAGTACTATTGACCGTAGTACAAAAACGAAGTTCGCAGTCCTATCGATTGTAGTGCGGCTTTAGGCGCACGACGTGGACGCCTTCCGGTCGTGGAGGGTGGCGTGATGAAGTCCGTGTTCCGTCGGGCATCACCTCGTAGTTCGAATCCCCGAGTCGACGAAGGACTTTGTAGGGTCCGAATTAGCGCATCAGGAGTTTCTCGCTTAGACCCCGTCATCGTATCGGGGTCCAGAGCCACAGTCGGTCTCCGGGCTTGAAGCGAACGCCGATCCGACGGAGGTTGTACCGGGTAGCGTCGGCACGTTGTTGATCTTGAATCCGGACCTGGGCGAGCTAACGGACTTTTGCTCGTTGCGCAACCACCTGGGCGTCGTCACTTCCGTCGCCAGCTGCCTCATGAGGTAGCATGGCGTCAAGCATCGTGGTCACCTTGCGAACATGCACCAGCTGGAATGGTGTAACACCAGTGGTCTCTTGAACCGCTGTGTTGTAGGCGAACGTGACATGCGGCAGAACCTCGTCCCACGTCTTCTGTTCCACGTCGACGTACATCGACACCATGTCGGCGATGTTCTTGTTGAGGCGTTCCATCAGCCCATTAGTCTGAGGATGGTAGGCTATTGTTCGCCGGTAGTCGGTGTGGCTGAGACGGAGGATCTCTTGCATCAGTTGTGCCATGAACGATAACCCGCGACCTGTAATCAGAACTTCGGGAGCGCCGTGCCATAGAACGATGGACTCGATTAAAAACTTGGCGACTTCCGCAGCTGTCCCTGAAGGAAGGGCTTTTGTCTCGGCGTATCGTGTTAGATAATCAATGCCTACGATTTTTCAAAGGTTTCCAAGGGTCGACGGCGCAAAAGGACCAAGTATATCCATTCCGATCTGCTGAAATGGTATGATTGGCGGGGGTATTGGTTGCAGGAGACCTGCCGGTTTCGTCGGCGGTTTCTTCCATTACTGGCACTCGTGGCATGACCGGGTATAGAGATGGATGGTTTTGGGGAGCTTGGGCCAGTAATACTTATCACGAATACGGGCTAGTGTCCGGCTGTACCCAAGGTGTCCCTAGGTCGGGTCGTCATGACATGCTTGAAAGATTTCTCGAAGGTCGGTCGGGATTACCAGCAGCCACGGCGAGTTTTTGTCCCCGAACTTCTCTTTGTAGAGCACACCTTGTCGAATGGTGAAGGTCGGCAGGGCTCGTGAGAAAACACGTGGAATGGTACTCCCTCGCTCTTCCAGTTGCTCTCTTAGTGCGCGCAGGTCAGGATCGGCTCGTTGAAGCGCTGCCATGTCGCTGACATTTACTGCGCCAAGAAAACTGTCGTCGTCATCGTCTTCGGTGAAGGCGGATACGGCTTCGACGGGGGCCCTTAACAAACAGTTTGCGTCACTGTGCTTCCGGCCGGACTTGTACACCACGCTCATGTTGAACTTTTGTAGGCGGAGACTCCAGCGAGTGAGGCGTCCTGAAGGGTCCTTGAGGTTCGCAAGCCAGCAGAGCGTGTGGTGGTCCGTGACTACGCAAAACAGGCTCCAGTACAAGTACGGCCGAAACATTGTGATTGCCCAGACGACCGCAAGACATTCTTTTTTAGTCGTGGAGTAATTTCTCTCCGCCTTAGACAGTGTCCCACTTGAGTAGGCAATGACTCGCTCGGTGCCTTCTTGCACTCGAACCAGTACCGCGCCAAGTCCTGCGTCACTTATGTCCGTGTGAATCTCGGTTTCTGCATCCTGATCGAAGTATCCAAGAACAGGAGGAGTCTGGAGTCTTCGCTTCAGCTCGTAGAATGCCTGCTGCTGCTTCTCGGCCCATTCGAACCTCTTGGTGGCTTTCGTGAGGTTTGTGAGTGTTGCGGAAATCCTTGCAAAATCCCGGACGAAGCGTCGATAGTAGGCATAAAGTCCAATGAATCTTTGCACGGCCTTCTTGTCCGTCGGCGCTGGAAATGCCGCAACGGCGCGAGTCTTCTCGGGGTCTGGGCGGACGCCTTCGTTACTAACCACATGACCTAGGAACTTCAGTTCGTCATAGGCGAACCGGCACTTTGACGGTTTGAGGATGAGTCCGGCGGTCTTTATGGCTTGGAGAACAGCTCGAAGTCGTTGCAAGTGCTTGTCGAAGTTGCTTGAAAACACGACGTCGTCAAGGTCGACGAGACAGCTCTGTCACTCCAGTCCTGCCAGTACGGTGTCCATGACACGCTGGAAAGTTGATGGCGCCGTACATAGTCCGAAGGGCATCACTTTGAAATCGTACAGACCATCGGGCGTGACGAAGGCTGTCTTCTCTCGGTCCCATTCGTCGAATTCTATCTGCCAGTAGCGGCTCTTCAGGTCCATCGATAAAAAATATCGAGAGTGTCGCAGCCGGTCTAGCGTGTTGTTGATACGGGGGACTGGGTAGACATCTTTCTTCGTCACTGCGGTCAGCTGCCGGTAGTCCACAAAGAACCTAAGCGTTCCGTCCTTCATCTTAACCAGTACGACTGAAGAGGCTCCCGGACTGCTTGAAGGCTAGATTATGTCGTCGTTTAACATTTCTTGCACTCGCTCCTGGCTAACCTCCCTTTCTTTTACGGAGACTCTGTACGGCGACCGATGCACAGGAAAAGTGTCGTCCTCGATACCGATGTGGTGCTTTGGCGCACCTTCGACGACGTCGCGAAGCAGTCGCTGTATTCGGTGAGGAGGGTAATCAGCTCCCGTCTTTTCGGGCCTGGAAGCTTGGGTTCAGCGTCGAGCTGCGCTGGCGGCGTACTGTCTTGCTGAGGTGGCGAGGATACTTCAGCAATCGCGGCGATTTCGGCGGAGTCTTGGAGTTCCTCGACATGGTCCAGAGTGGCATTTTTGTGAGGTGTTGGGCTTCTTGTCGGAAGTTCGTCACGAGGACCACAGTGCGTCCATTCTGAAGATCATTTACCCCGCTTGCGACGCCTATTCCTCTTCCCAGGAGCAACTGAACGTTGTCTTCCACAGCAACTTCGCCGCAGGTAGCTGTCTCTGTCACGACGGGCACAACAACACTTGACCGCGGCGGCAGGTTCACGTGGTTGGCAGCGACTCGGACGGCAACTGACGTTGTGTGGGGTTCTTTTGGAAGCGAAACAGGTGTCCGCAGCGTCAATCTGTTCTCTCAAAGGTCGATGACGGCGCGGTATTCACACAGAAAGTCCATGCCGAGTAGGACATCTTTTGCACAGTCTTGTAGAACGAGGAATTCGCAGGGCACGTCTCACCGTGGATCTCGACGCGAGCCGTGCACCTCCCGACGGGTCTGATGAGGTGCCCTACGGCGGTTCGTATTTGAGGTCCATCCCACGGTGTTGTCACTTTTCGCAGGTGGCGAGAGAGCCTCCCACTTAAGACTGAGTAGTCCGCTCCGGTGTCCACGAGTACCGATGCGTCGTGGCCGTCGATAACAACGTCTAGGTTATTAGGCACCGTTGCAGGCGTGTCGCTGCGATGCGTGGCGTCGGAAGAGTGAGAGCGCTCCGGCGTTCTTGGAGGCTCTTCACTTCGGTCGGCTTCGGCAACACCACCTCCAGGCGCTGCCGCACTTAGTTTTCCCAGGCGACGCAGGGGAGAGAGGCTCTCTCAGCGGGGTTGGGGCGCTGGAGACGATGAACGTCTGGGCGATGGTGAGCGATACGCACGGCGGAGAGGCGAGGCTTAGGATGGCGAATGTCGAAGGTTCTCCTCGATGTCGTAAGGGCGTTCGCCGTACCTCGTGTGTGGGTCGTTAAGGTGGAACCATAGCCTCCTTTACACTGAAAATGCCGGCCCAATGGTTGCTTTGTCGTCGGCGCGCCTACTTCACATATTTGCTACTAGAGGCGCCAGAACCCCATACGGAAATGCAGACGACGCTTGTCGGCTGTCTGCTGCTACAGTTCACTGTAGCGAGCGTAAGCTACATTATCCGTTAAGCTACGTGATAACGTAAGTTTTCCATGTTAGGTTACGCGGTAACGTGACCTTACGTGATCCAATAGGTCACTTGATCACGTAATTTGTTTTGTGACACGAGTAACGTCTTTCTGTCGTCGTTCGAACCGCAGAGCTTTAGTGCGCCTAGCAATAGCCGGCATAGCTCAATACCACAAGGCTGTCTGCGGCTCGTGGCACGCACACCGTGACGCCACACGCACACGCGCGGTTATTTGTTTTCCATTTATTGATCGTGGGCACTTCAGCACCTTGTACGTAGTCCCGACTCCATGTGCTGCATTCTAAACTTACTGTTGTGTGCCTATGTGCAACTCGAACTCGCGAGTGGCACTTCCTAGTGGTCATTAAGCAGTCTTCAATGGCTCCTTGTGATTCCCTTCTCAGGCACCAGGATAGGGGAGGACTATACTATCCACCAGAAAAGCTAGTGAGGGGTTTGTATGCGCTGAAGAACTTTGTAGAGATTTTACTGAAAAAACGAAATATGATTAAAAAGCCTTTGCATGCAGCTGTTGAGACTGCGGTGGATACACTTATGCACCACTGGGGCTTTGCAATGCGCAAAGGCAGAGAAAGATGTCAACCATTACAAAGATTACCTGCAACTTCCGTGTACTAAGCATTTCAGGCCAAGTTTCACAAACTACTCGGCATCCGTGACTAACAAGCATGGCCTCAAGAAGATCTTCTTCAACAAGCCACTATCTAGCAAATCGTTTAAGCTCTAGAACTGCATACGTGAAAAACAGTGCGAACCAAAAAAAAAAAAAAATTAAAAATTTATCTCAAGATCCCCCATCAAAGTGCTGCCGACGGGTGCGCAGGTTTTCGGTCAGCGGGTACGCGTTTGCGGTCCTGAGAAAAACCACTTGACTGCTGCATGTGATCCGTGGGCCGTATGTCTTGCGGCTGTGCTCTAGAAGCAATAAAACGTTAGGTGGTCGCTGTTTCAAAGTTGTGAAAGTCCGCCAAACTGTCTGTTCCCTTTGTCATTTGCTTTGACTATTTTTGTTGTCGATATGACAAGCACCAGAAATCAAATCTGGTAACATTTCAGCATAAAAAATTAAAGCCGTTTACAACTCCCTGTAACGCCGAATTGGAGCGCAGCTCTTGAGGAGGAGGTGGGAACGGTACTGGGGGGGTCAGTGTCCTCGGGAAGGGGGGGGGTCACGTGACCCTGGGGGGGGGGGGCAATGACGTCATCAGTGACGATGACGATGACGATGCGGATGCCGATGACGTCATCAGTGACGTCACTGATGACGTCATCAGCGATGATGCCGATGACGATGCGGATGCCGATGACGTCATCGGTGACGTCACTGATGACGTCATCAGTGACGATGACGATGCCGATACCTCGGGGGGGATCACGTGACCTCGGGGAAGGGGGGTCACGTGACTTCGGGGGTCACGTGACGCCCCCCCCCCCCTCCCCGAGGTCACCGAGGGTACCCGAGGTCCTCCCGAGGTCCTCCCGAAGGAACCCGAGGTCCTCCCGAGGTCCTCCCGAAGGAACCCGAGGTCCTCTCGAGGTCCTCCCGAAGGAACCCGAGGTCCTCCCGAGGTCCTCCCGAGGTCCTCCCGAAGGACCTCGGGTTTCTTTCGGAGGACCTCGGGTTTCTTCGGGAAAATTGACCCATGATGCACCGCGCGGTTACGCCGACGGCGACGCCGACGCCGCTGAAGCCGGAAACAGGTGTTCAAGAGCTGCGCTCTAAAAACAAAACCAAGACGTGAAAGCTAAAAGAAAGGTAATACTTATTTTATATATAAGATCTATACTGACGGTGGCCTGCGCTTGCTATGTAGCACGGTTACGAATGTATTCAAATCACAAACGGCATCACAGTGGACTGTAGCAGCGAGCAGCGAAGAGGAGTCGTCTGCATCTTTGTATGGGGTTTTGGCGCCTCTAGTAGCAAATATGTGAATCAGACGCAACGACGACGAAACATGGGGAGGCCAACCATTGGGCAGGCATTATCAGTATAAAGGAGGCATTGGTGAAACCCACGCAGCCCAAGTCGGCGGTAAGGGCATCCACGATAATGTGGTTGGCTTCCCCGCAGTGGTAGCAGAGCGGGCGTCGGTCGGCCGTTCGCCACATGTCGGTCTTTCTTGACGCAGATGGTTCTCCGCGTACGTGCGCCCGATCTTCCTGGCGTCGGGGATACTGCGGCTCGGGAGGCTCACGTCGGTGGGTCGCCATGTACGCGCGCGGGGCAGCTAGCGTTCGTCGGACCATTGTGGAGTAACTAAGAGCGGGCACCTCCGGTGCTGCTACGGTGACAGGAGTCTCCGGCTGGAAGGCACGGTGAATCTCCTCTCGCACAAATTCGGCGAGTGAGAGAGAAGACGGGTGATCTGCAGCGGGTAGCATCTTGCAAAGCTTTTCCCGGACGATGTCGCGGACGATTTCCAGAAGGCCGTCGACACCGGTGGTGTTCAGGTCCAGTCGGGAAGACGCGACGGTTGGAGGAGCAGGCACGCCGACGAGTCGATGGTAATGGCTTGCTCGGGCCGACAGCGTTCGCTCGACATTGTGGCTTAAGTCAGAAAACTGTCGACGGTCGTCGGGGGATTGCGGACAAGGCCTCAGAAATTTTCAACCTTCATGCCACGCACACGGCCTCTCGATCCCCCTGTTGGTGCGGCCTGCCGATTTTTTCCGAAAACAAAAGAGCGCGCGTGAGAGGAGAACTTCTCCCATCTGCCGTGAAGGCGCTGCACATCGGCGAGTGGTCTCGTGAGCTGAAAGCTATACTCCGTTTCACATTATGTTGTACCGCAGACAAGGCTAGAAGCGCGAGCTCATAGCGTTGGGAGCTACTCTTAACGCACGAGAGCTTGTGCCGCCGAGATTTGCCTTATAGAGCAAGGAGCTCGCGCTTGTAGCCTTTTCTGTGGTACATCATAAGGTGAAAAAGAGTATAGAAAAGGCGCCCAACGCGCTCTTGCTTCGCGACCCAGAGAAAATATCTGCCCGTCATTGTCTTGGCCGATACCGAGGCGCTGTCGCGGTTGCAAAAGGCCGCAAAAATCGCTTGTCTCCCACCTTTGCACCACTTTGCGCGGAAAAAATATCGCAGTTTTACCCTGTGCTCGCATGCGTGGTTTGTGTTTTTGATCGTTTTTTTGCTCGTTTCTATAGTTTCATGGCGATAACCACTGATGGATGAGAAAGAAGAGACGTAGGCAGCCGCCTTTTGTCTGTCTCTGCACAGTTTTAAAGTGTGCAGATGGGTTACGGAGCACGCGATGCCTAAAAACTGTTGAGTGCCGCGTTGTAAGTCAAATGCTGCGAGAGATCCGGAACTCTGCTATCACGAGCTTCCGTCTAGAGAGAAATTTTGGGATGCCTGGTTGAAGAACATTTCGCGAGAATGCAGCGAGAAGGGCAGCCAGTGGCAACCAAGCTCCAGGAGCGTCGTGCGCTCCCTTCATTTTAAAGGCCGACGTCCACTTCGCGCTTTCCACTTTTGCCCGTCACCTCCTTTCCTATATCCCTTCACATTTTACCTTGCCCCAACCTGGCTCCCCCTCGCAGCTTAGGAGAGGGGAGCGCTATGTGAATTATCTTCCCTGCAGAAAGCCGAGGTTGTACATATAGGCATTTAAGGCGGAGGACTACAAGGTAGGGATGAAGCGGAAGGTACTGCGACCGATAGCGGTGCCGACTCAATTCCCATTGTATTCGTTGTACATGCAACCACCAGGTTCAAAGAGACGCAGAACGCTTGTTCGTGTGCCACCTAACGCGTCCACGTCGCATGCGAGCGGTAGAAGCCGACAACGCAAAATGCAGTCCCCTGCAGAAAGAAGACAAGCTGTTGATGAGTGCGTGGCTATTGAACCTTGCCTGCAAAAAGAGTTTGAAGTGGAAGAATGTGAGACGTCATTCAATTTGACAGCTATAGGCTTCATGGAAGATGCCAAGAAAAACGCGCACCGCCTTCAAATGCAAGCCAAATGACTGAACGAGCGAATTAAAAAACTGCGACAAACCTGCGAAGAATTTCAAGACAGATTTAAGCAAGGAAGGCTAATGTGTAGAACCCGCTCAACTTTGCAGGTGACGTGTCCTGAATGCAAGCTGTAACTTAAGGGAAATGAATCTCGTGACGGAGAAAATCAGTTCGTGTTTAGCCTTGACCAAAGAGGACTCAGCTATCCACGACCTGAAGCTGTCTGGCCGTTCAAGCTCGTCTGCACCTTTGTCGAGAGGGCTCTACAGTTGGCAGAGATTCGTCGTTCTAGACGGATTGGCAAGGTTCTCTCGAGCGCTGAGCTTCCCCACCTTATGGACTGCCCGCTGATGTGGTGTACTAACTGCAGAGACCGGTACCACAGCTAAAAACTCTGCGAGCTTTTTCTCGGGAAGCTCCTCAGACCTCTTCTGGCTAACTCGGCTGGTGACCTAAACAGCTCTCTAGAGAATATATTGAGACTTTCGCGGAAGCCTCTTTCCCGAAAGGTATTCCGCTTGCGAACTATATGGCTCCCTTGATCTGTTCGTGAACAATGAAGTTTATATTGCAGAAGTTATGCACGAGGAATCCCTTTCTTATTGTCTCTCACAGATAAATAAAATGCACAGCTCGAGCGTGCTCGAGCATCGGTTAAAATCGTAAATCATACGGCCTAGCTATATCCAACTATAACTCATTACAGTGGTAATAGAAACGGGGACGGGAACAAGAACACGACAATTCGCTCATACTGCCAGCTGAATGCGGCTCTAACGCGCAGCCTGCAGCTGAGTGAGCTCCTCGCAGAAAGAAATATGTGCTTTTATTCGGCACAGATTTGTCACATCATTCATGCAATCTGGCACTCGTTTCAAATGAGACTTGCCGCTTCGCGAAAAACAATCTAAATAGCCACACCTAGGGTGCCTACATGTTTCCGCCGCTCCGGAAGCGGAGCGGAAACATGTAGGCACCCTAGCCACACCGGGCCGCGCCGGGCGGACTGCGCCTCTCTCGCCGATAACGAGCGCCACGGCTGGCGCTGCGGGGTAAAGTAGAACTATCGCTCTCACCGGCGGCGCGAGACATACGGCAGGCCGCTCCCAGGGGGAGTCCCTTATCAAGCGGCCGTGCCACGCATAAGGACCCGAAGTTTCTTCTTCTCGGTTTTTTCAGAATCGGCTCGGGCACATAGGTGTATGACATCTTCAACAAAGCTGGCCACGCTTTCGTTGGGTCCCTGCAGCCTTGTTTGGAGAAGGTCCTTTGCTCGCTGAAGATGGTGGTGGTTCAGGAACGTCCGCTTCAATTCAACGGCGCAGGACTCACATATAGTGAAGGCGACTTCGTGGTTTTCAAACCATCGCCTCACAGTTACTTCAAGCGAGAAGTAGATGTTGTGGAGGCACTGTTCAGTTGTCCATCCGTTGTGGCGTGCTACACGTTCATAGTGTTGCAGCTCATCCTCGATGTCCTCGTGGACCTCCCCGGAGAAAGGTGTCAGAGTCCGGGGTGCGACGGGCAGTCTACGACGGCGGCTGCGACCGGCATCTGCGACGACTGGTTGTGCATCGTCGGCTTCGTTGGCTGCTTGGTCTTGGCAGGCAGGGGTTAATATTTTGGGTGTAGCCCTTGGGTACGGCGACTGAATCGGGTACCGGTAATATCTTCGTTTGGTCGTCGAGGGCTTGGTGTCGGACTTGCACTTCGGGCCCTCGGAGGGGTACGCTGCAGGGACATGCGTTACCCCGCACCTCCACCAAAATGTCACGAATGAAGAGGTGAGGAAACAAAGAATAACTGAGGAAACTGAAACGTTTAATGGAGTGAACTTCTGCCCAAAACAAAAAAAAAGGGAACAGAAGATAACAACAAAGCGTCGCGAGCGTCGATGTCGGCATAACAGCAGAGTCGGACGCTGGGGCGAGACTGACCCCGGTTCTCCACGCGGAGCCCCTTATGTAAACGCGTGGGCTTCTGGAACATTCGGCGTAGAACGTTCTTCGCGTAAAACATTCGGAACTTGATCAGACAGTATTGTTCTCGAACTTACGAAAAAGCCAAGTTGAAATAATAAATAAAGGAACATTCCAACGACTGGAATCGAACCTAGACTTTTCGCGCGACAGTCAAGTGCTGTAAACGTTCGACAACGAACCCGCTCACTCGGCGACGCGCGTGGCAATATTTGTTTTCTTATCGGTTGCGGTTTAGTTTTCCAGGTAATCGGGTAACGCGTATATACACTTGAGAAAAGGGAATTTCATGCGCTAATCGGGTCACGCGTATATGCACTGGAGAAAAGGGAATTTCATGCGCTAATCGGGTCACGCGTATATACACTGGAGAAAAGGTAATTTCATGCGCTAATCGGGTCACGCGTATATACACTGGAGAAAAGGTAATTTTATGCGCTAATCAGGTCACGCGTATATACACTGGAGAAAAGGTAATTTCATGCGCGTGGCCGATTGTCTTTAGCACAAGTCCCCGGTATACCCCAATGTTTCACCTGACAGCAACAATAGCTGCCTAAAAATTTAGAATCGATGGGGAACAAACTAAAACCCCGAAAACATGGAACCCTACTTATGACGAGCGTCCTCTGATCGGGCTGCATCATCATCGAAATAAAGCACAATGTCATATTCCCAGAAAAATGTACACTAGCTTAGATTTCAGTGGATTCTCATGGACCAAAATGAATTTCAGACCGGTGTAACATCTTTTTGCGTAACATAATAAACCTTCTAACATCTCTAAAACTACGAGACTTTGTTTCGAAGTCCTGGGTTTTTAAAGTGTTGGAAATCCATCCTGCCCTGCTGCTGATTTTGCTATAAATTAGTTCAGCAGTCAAAGAACCATCTCAAGGGTTTCTGTAAATATTGCACTATCAATAAATGCGTAAGTAAACAAACACTCTTTTGAGATGTTTCGGGAATGTTTGGCCCATTCATATGATGGCACCTGCATTTTTGGGGTAAACGTTTTGTGAGTAAATGATGGCAACTGTATTTTTGTCGCATAAAACTATAACGTGCCGCAATATCGGATGCCAGTAGCCTCTCTTAACAAAGTCCCTATATATTTGTACGAATGCATATCACTAAACGATACATAGTTTGCATCGACGATTGTATGTTTTCCCCAACATATATGTATGTTTACTTGGATCCAACCACTGTTCCTTTCTTCTTTTTTTTTAGATCTTCGCAGTTATTTATTTTGAAATAAAATAATGGCAATGGGTTAAAATGCATTTTTACAACTAAATTCAGTCCGAGATTGCTTGTACTTGAAGAAATATGTTTTATATCAATACAGTCATGTCTCGTTAATATGGACCCCGTTAATATGGATACCACGCTATATGGACACCAGTTTCGGGGACAAACTGGGAAAATACATGCATTTTTGGCTTGTTAATATGGACAACTCGCATTATGGACGATTTCTTGGGGAACGGAGGCGTCCTAATTAACGAGACATCACTGTAACTTTGACGTTCCATAACGTTACCGTAATTATAAGACCAAAGTATTTTTAGAATGCTCACCACAAAAAATAGTTACATATATATAATTCAAAATTACTTCTAATTTTGAAAAAAAGTTATTGGGACTAGTGGATGTCACTATGGGATGTTTCAGATTCCATTATCATGAACATATTTTACACTGGTGTGAGTTTTTTTTTTATTTAAACCTTTGGGTTTGGTGGTTTTATTAATTTTTATCGTTTTCTTCTTTTGACAGATTACTCTACAGGATGAAGACTGTTGTTTCCAAGTTCAGTTTAAACAATTCCTTACCTAGAGGGTAATAATTTTGTTCATGTAAATATTATTACATATTGTTTTGAGTGTGTATAAGGCAATGGTAGTTGTTCTTATTTGAGAAACCTCGAAATAAATCGAGTAACTCAATGTGATATAATATCGCTGAACTAAAACCTGGCAGTGACACACTTGTTTTTTTTTTCGTTTATTTTTAATTGTTTTTGAAAATAAGCAAGTGCCAGCGATTTCTCAGGGTTCAGATAAAAGTGCTATGATACGCTTTCAAATTAGGTCTTCAGAAAAGTAGTCTATATTTGATGTTTGGTCTGAGTAAGAACTTCTACTACACGAATCTTATTAGAAAAAAAAAAAAGAACATCGGGGCGATGCAACTTTTGTTTGTTACTTTCTGTATATACCGTTTATAACTTTTCCGTGACATTCATAACCTATGAAACAAGCGCTAATTGTTTTTTTAATGCAATGGCAATCGTTGAAAAACAGTTACAAGAAAAACGTGCAGCGCTCTCTCCCCCCCCCCCCCCCCCCCCCCTAACTTGCAGCCAGAATTATCGGCGTGACGATATATGAGGCCGATTAGATGCCGCCGATGTTTTTCATAGCCGCGTGCTAGGGCACCGTGTGCTGGGGTCACCAAGACACAAGGCACGCGCTGAAGTTAGGGCTCCTTTATAGATCTATTTCTATATTACCCAAGCATTAAGGAGAATGCAGAGATTGGTGTTTCACGCACCACACGCGCACGCCTTCCCCGTATAAAATATTCGAAGTAAATGTCCAAATAGAGCGTTCACGAACGCGCGTGCGAGATGCAATTTGTTTTAGGCATTTGCTTTAGAAAGGTTACTACTGATGAGGCCAGCACGTGCGGCGCGTGGAACACCAATTCCTGCATTCTCCTTGATGCTTGGGCAATTTAGCAATAGGTATATTTCCGTTATTTTAGCGATTGAGCACGATCCACTACCCAGACACATGTCGCGGCATTCATTGTCATGAGCCCCAATCGAATTTTCAGGCTGTGCTCGTGTCCACTGTACGAGGCACATTCACTCTACGACTCACATGCACTGTAGTAGCCGCAATGGCCTCCGATCTGACGTCAATCCAAGTTCTGTATAGTAAGAATCTTTTCCGGTACACGTCGTTTTCGTATTACCTAGTCCTAGAGCATGTTGAAGCGCACCGTCAGCACGCACCGAACAGCAATGCACTCAGCTATGGCTACTACTGAATACTCCTTCTTATCTGCCGCTTGTTTCGGAGGTTACAACCCGAGCCGCGGACGCGCAAGTATTTAGGGTTACCTTGCTGAGGCCACGAATTGCGTCTCTCGGTGCCTGATATCCAGGGTTTTCGTCCGCAGCCAGGCTTCTTCGGATTATTTCGAGCGGCTACGTAGTGCGTCCGTCTCTGGTTTGCCGGGGTCTTGCCACGTTTCCTTCGTCTTTCTCTTCTCTTTGAACGTCACAGGCTCGCCTGCGAGAGATTTTATCGTAGCGCGTGAGGATAGCCTTATGTGCGAGCAAAGCAAAAGGTACAGGCACAAGCTTGTTGCCGAGAGCCGAGATGACCATAGCTGAACTAAAATGAAGTCAACTTTTCTAAAATGAACTGAGAAGAACTTAACTGAACTAAACTGAGCTTAACTGAACTGAACTAAACTAACCAAAACTGAACTGAACTAAACTGACCAATACTAAACTGTCTATCTATGCTGGAACGCAAACTAAATGATGTAGAAAACTGCATCGGGCACTGATTGGCTATTTCTCTCGGGTCACGTGACATGACGTTGAAATGAAGTTTTTCCCTATGCAGTTCGAGCTATGCTCGTAAAATGATGCAGTTGGCGGTGACGTCAAAATGTCGTCACGATGCACTTTGACTATGCAGTTAACTGAGTGGTCGAGACGAAGCCAGAGATCAATCTGCATCGTAAAAGATGGCGACCCTAACATATGCATCTCTACTGTTGGGTTCGCCAGCGGATCGAGTTTTCAGAGATCACCGGGGTGCTTTCGAGACGAGCGATGCGAGGTTTGTGGGAGAATACCGGCTGACCAAAGGGGTGACTCGCTGGCTGTGCGACCAGCTTCGCGGAAAGCTCCAGCGTTGTCGTGAAGGGCCCCGTGTGCTGACGGTCGAACAAGTCCTCTCAGCTCTACGCTTTTACGCCGCTGGCGGCTTCCAGGGAACCGTCGGGAGCGACGAAAACATTGGTGGTCACCTGTGCTCTGTGAGTCACGTACTTGGTGATGTCACCAACGCTATCATCGATTGCCTCGGATTGAAGTGGCTGTATTTCCAACAAACTCAAGCAGAGAAGGCGCTCACAGAAAGGAAGTTCTTCGAGCGATGCAAGTTCAGCGGCGTGATCGATAAATATTCTAAATACTTTTACACGATTCAACACGATTGTGGTTTCATTTGAGTGCACCCCATATAAGCGATTTGGCTGAGCAAAAAGCCAAGCAAGCAACGGTAAAAGGTTTAAGTTGAGCTAGTTCGTTGATACTTCAGGTATATATATATATATATATATATATATATATATATATATATATATATACTTTATTTTAAAGCAACTACTTCAGGTAAGGCCAGCTGAACTACAGGTTGAAACAAGGAGACGGCAGGCTCTTTAAATCGACCGGAAAATTTGGTTTCTTAACCTATCGCGCTACGACTTTGTGCAGCGTTGCCCACAGATGGTGCATTTTTTTTTTGTAAAATTTGCAAAGAACAAACTTACCTGAGGAAAAAGTAAAGAAAGAAAAAGGCTTAGCTCCTATGGAAACTCAGCGACGCCACCGGTCTGCAAACAACACGGCGCCGTTTCGCATCGGAGACAAGAGATGGCGCAACGAACGCCGCCAACGAACGAGCATACTGGCGCCGAGAGCCGGCCTCTTTAGCAGACGAACTTTTCAACTCAAAAGCGGCGCGCGTTCCGCAGGCGGCGACAGTCGCAGAAACAAAAACAGACACGGTAACAACAAGGAACTGCAGTTCCTTGTCTGCTAAAAGCGCCGGCTCTCGGCGTCGTCTGCTCGTTCGTTGGCGGAAGTTGGCGTCGCGACCGCTTGCGCCATCTCTTGTCTTCCGTGCGAAACGGCGCCGTGATGTTTGAAGACCGGTGGCGTCGCTGCGTTTCCATAGGAGCTAAGCCTTTTTCTTTCTTTACTTTTTCCTCAGGTAAGTTCGTTCTTTGCAAATTTTACAAAAAAAAAAAAATGCACCATCTGTGGGCAACGCTGCACAAAGTCGTAGCGCGATAGGTTAAGAAACCGAATTTTCCGGTCGATTTAAAGAGCCTGCCGTCTCCTTGTTTCACCCTGTAGAATAAACATACAGATAAAGAAACGACCATACACACCGTGGGACTTATACCCAAATCACACGGCAGCATAAAGGTACCTTTAGCCCAGGTACCTGTCGCAAAGGGAGCTGGAGATCGTGATCACAAGGCACATAAAGGTCCCTTTCGCTAAGGAAGGTCCTGTGTTAAACGGAGCTCGCCGAGCTCCCTTGGGGTATTCACACGAGGGAGAAATCCCGGGGATTCCTCCCCGGCACGCGCATCCCACGACGAAAACGTCAGGCTTTGCGATGTGCAAAAGCCTCGTGTTTTCATCTCGTGATGCGCGCGTGCCGGGGAGAAATCCCCGGGATTTCTCCCTCGTGTGAATACCAGGGAGTAGCCTCGGGCCCACGAACTCAAAATAATATCACAGATATATAAATGTATCTTGTTTAATGCATTATAACAAATTGAATATATATAAGTAGCAAATTACGAAGTGATTGTGAACACAAATGTGATGGAATAATACAATAATGATGAACGCATACTCTAGCTAGCAGGTAGCAGCGGCGGCACGTGGAAAATAACGTCTGCTACGAACCCGAACGCGATGGACCACTGCGAGCTCTTTTTCGAGGTTGTAGACGAGTCGCCCGACTCTCCTGCCCAGGACCCTTTATCTTCGTTGTCGTCCATCCCTCTCGATCGCGTGAGAGGCGTAACCGTAAGACTTTCGTCGTGTTTCGTTTCTGCCGGGCACTATTTAGCTACTTCAGTGAGAACTTTGCAAGAAAATGGAGCTGCTAAACTTAAAAAGGTCGCCCGCCTCGCAATGCAAACTCGTCAACGCAGATGATTTAGGGCTAGTGTGGCCGGACGGGTCGGACGTTTTAAAGCAAGACTCATTTAGGTGCGCCCTTAGACTTAGAAAAAAAAGTAAAGTGCCGAAAAAGCAGACAGAAATAATATTTCGCAACAAATTGTTGTGTGTATGTTTATACAGCCGGAAGTTAGTCTGCCTCAGTGGGCGTCTGGTGTCTCAGTTGTAGATGAGCAAATTAGCCGGTGCGGTACAACCGCTAACCTGGGGTCTTTAACGTGCACCACGCAGTAGTGATACACGACCGCACGCCGGTACGATGCTCATCCAGATCGAAACGGGCAGGGGCAATAATATTTCGGTTTTAAATGTGTTATTTCACATCCAATAATAAAAAAAGACTGCGCGTCAAACCGATTTTGAGGAATACTTACTTATCACGTGCTCCTTTCGCGGTTAAGCTGTATTGCAATTGACATCAACCTAAAGTGCTCCGTTTATTTATCGTGTGATCAAGAACGCCGTTTACTACAGGTACCTTCAGCTAAGGGACCTAAGCTAAATGTACCTTTACGCTGCCGTGTGAATGGGGTATAACAACTGATTTGCTTTTTCCTCCTCTTCTGCTACGAACCCAACTTGAGGGAAATATTCTCTTTTCTTCGTTTTTGCTTCCTACTTCACGGAAACTTTAATCCCCGAAGAAATATTTTTTCTTTCTCGTGCAGCACGAGAGAAGTTGCACTAACGCAGTCAAACGTAGTCAACAATTAAAATTTGTCATTAGTTGTTTATAAAGCAGGAGGTTAGTCTGCCTGAACATGGCGACATTGTTACCCACTGTAGATAAGCAATTTAGCCAGTGCAGTACGACTGCTAGCCCGGGGTCTTTAACGTGCATCACGCAGTAGTGATACACGATCGCTCGCCGGTACAATGCTCATCCAGATCGAAACGGGCAGGGGCGGGGATTGAACCCAGGATCCTTGGGTTCTGCAGCGCGAGATTTCGCTCCACGTGCTCTGAGCTGGTGTGCGCTAGCCCACTCGGCGATTCTCCGAAATTCCGTGTAGGGAGAAAAAAAAACGACGTAGTTCAACTCAATCGCCACAGATCGGCGACGTCACCGGACACGTCACGGTGCAGTTCTCTTCCGATGTAGTTTGTTGGCGATGGAGATTAGGCTGCTCCCACCGGCATAGACAGACTGAACTAAACTAAACTGAAATTAACTCAACTGGACTCAATTGCAACTGAGATGAACTCAACTAAATTGAACTGAGCTGAACTGAACTAAACGAACCTAAACTAAACTGAACTGAAATGAACTCAACTCGACTCAACTCAACTGAGATGAACTCAACTGAACTGAACTGAGCTGTACTGAACTAAACTAAACTAATCTAAACTAACCTAAACCTAAATAAACTATACTGAACTGAACTGTATGAGCAGGAATTCGTGGCGTTGAGGCAGAAAGCTAGGAACATACTTTTGTAGCTTCTTCTCCGGCAGCCCATACATTTTCTGTGGCAACTTTTTATCCTTATTACCAGTAAGTGCGGATCGTCTTTGTTACTTGTTTCGGTTTCTTGTTCAAGAGGGCTTCGCACGGCCTCTAATTAAAAAAAAAAGTAAGTTTTTTTTTTTAGCCTCCGCTTTTAAGCGTCCTCAAGACTAAATTGAAATATTAGTACGAAATGTTGTCGCGGCTATCAATTTAAATTTTATTTATGAATACATATACGCTAATAGAATTTCTCGGTGCATTGTTTTTATAAAATGAATAAAGGAAGTTGGCGTTTCCGTGAAATAGAATATTCGTATGACAAAAAGAACTATTGGGCTCTACGCAGAGGCGCCTTCCCGTGATCATCATAGCTCCCCACATGGCAGTGATAAATGATTCCATAGATGACTATATTCCTCCGCCGCGAGAAATTCACTGCTTGCTGTGGTCACTTGTGTGGTTTAGTCATATTCAAGACTTTGACATGTGAGCATTCTAGAAGTGCCCGTTTCTACTTTCGGATAGAACTGCGCGCAATCTGGGGCTCATTGAACCCGGTTGTGTGACGTCATTGCTCCAAATAAACCGTTGCAAGGGGCGTTGCTATGGACGAATACAAGGCAAGTGATTTCGCTGCGAAAAGAGCATCATTCAAAACTCAGACGTGAAATTTAATATATATATATATATATACAGTGAAACCCGTTTAGAGCGAACCCACATACAGCGAAATATTGTCGATATCGAAATCACGAAAAGTTTAAATGAAAATGCATGTAAAAAAGTACCTTTTATAACGAACAACATATTGCCTATATCAAACTCCCCCCCCCCCCCCCCCCCCCGGGAAGGCTTCCAAAAACGCGCAAACAATCATCTTCTAGCCTGTCCCTTCCCACGAAAAGAAGCAGGAAAGAAAGAAAATTCCAAAAGCTCAAGTCGCGAACAAAATTGAGCGAAGAGAAGCGATTCAGAAGGGTAGAAAGGTAAAAATTACACTCTGCAGGCACGCTCAAAAAAAACTATTTTCATCGCAAAGCGGTTGCACACGAAGAGACGCGATTCAAAAGGAAAGATAAGCTAAAAAAAATGTGCACGCATGCCACAAAAAAAAAACGCTTTTGAGCGCGTTGTAACAAGGCGGAACTGAAGAGATTAAAAAGGTAGAGAAGCCTTTGCCTTACAACCAACGCATCGTGGAAGTTCGTTGTAAATGGTTTTTCCTATATTGAACTGATCGTAGCGTTTCCTGCTGTTCGTTATAAACGGGTTTGACTATATATATATATATATTATGGCGAACGGAAAAAGACGAGAATAAAGAGGACCGACAACCGGGGGGCGAGCGGGCACGCGAGGCAGTCGGAGCTTGAACACCGCGAGAACTGGTGTTCGTTTTCTGGTCTCCACATTTGGCGCCCAACGTGCCGCCAGACCGACCGTGGTCACGGCCACGCCACCCACCCCCGCGGCGGTCCTCTTACCATCGGTCGCGCTCCCCCGGCAGCCGCAGCCTCGGCCACCGGCCGCCTCCTCAGCACCCACGGCGACGCCCCCGAACCCATGTGGCTGCGACGTGGTGCATCATGGAGCATCACAGCCTCGTGGGGCTCGCTTCCCGCCTGCGCTGGGACCGACAGCCACAGGTCCCACAAGGACTGGCGCCGGCCGACGTCCCAGCACCATTCCAGGGACGCACCCTGAATGAGCGGTGCGCAGAGGACACACCGTCGACCTACACCGACGAAGAGCGTGCCGGGTTATGCGCCCTGTGCCAAGTGCCCATGATAGCGGGGGAGAGTCATCTACACGGGGCCCTCCACACTGAGCGTCGCCAACGACAAGAGAACAACGCATCGGCAGCAACTCGGCCGCTAACATCCGCCGACGTCGAGGCGGCGCTCATCGTCGTGTCGAGATCGTGCCCCGAGAGGCTTAGGGCGCCTGACCAGGCAGCCCACGCACACGAAGATGACATCATTGGCGAGTTTTAATCCGCCTCTCTGCCCCCTCCCTCCTGCCTAATTCAGCAAGCCAACGCCCCCGAACGCGGTATAGGACACCGGACGTGCTCGGACCATAGGATTCCAAGGACGCTGGGAGTGTGGATCCCAGCGGAGAGGCACAGTCGCTGTTGAGCCGCAGGGAGAGGAGCGGCCGGCAGAGTCCTTCTCGAGCAGCCAAGCACATCTCTGCGAACGCCATAGCCATGAGTGGATCGCGCACCTGAGTGGACGTTAACACCAGGACCACAGTGAACGTCTCCCGTTCCAGCGCAGGCGTCGAGAGTCAACACTTTTCAGTCGAAGCTCAGATTGCCAAAAGCCAGAGTTTGCTTCCACCGTCCTTCCTGCCAGCCGTCGCGCCGCCCCAAGCTCTCCGATTCGCGCTCTTTCAAAGGTCCTTTGGACCAGAATGTTAAGTTGGGCTAGTTGGTTGTCCCCGTCTTTGGCGCTTCCTTCCAGTCCTTTGGACCGCACGCCAGATGCCGTTCGAAGTCCCAGTACCATCGTACGGTCCTCCGTTCATTTTCGAAAAGCTCAAGACTCGCAAAACCGCCATGGGAGCCACCTTGGTCGACATCAACGTCCGGCGTGGAGAACCTCGACAGCGACGTCGGCCTGTGCGCCGCGGATGCCGAGTCGTACACGCTATTCGCCGGCCTGTTCAACTCGGTGATCGAGGACTACCACGGCGGCTTCAAGGCGAACCGACAAGAACCCGCTCACGGACTTCGGAGACCTCAGCACCTTGGTCAACGTGGACCCCCGACGACCAGTTCGTCATTTCCACCGGCGTGCGCTGCGGACGCTCAGTGCAGGGCTACCCTTTCAACCCATGCCTGACAGAGGCCCAATACTGCGAGATGGAGGAGAAAGTGAGCTCGACTCTGCGCATGCTGGGGGGCGAGCTGAAGGCCACCCACTACCCACTGACCGGCATGGGCAAGAAGACGCAGCAGCAGCTCATCGACGACCACTTCCTTTTCAAGGAGGGCGACCGCTTCCTGCAGGCGGCCATCGCTGCCATCAAAATCAAACTAGAGTAATGTAACCAAACGCTCCGTTCCCCCGAAGGGGGGGGGAATGTGTGGGGAACGAAAAAAGACGAGAATAAAGAGGACCGACAACCGGGGGGCGAGCGGGCACGCGATGCAGTCGGAGCTTGAACAGCGCGAGAACTGGTGTTCGTTTTCTGGTCTCCACAATATATATCTATATATCTATATATATATATATATATGAAGCCGAGAGTTTACACTTTCCGCAATAAAAGCCTGCCATGAATCGGCAGTTTATGAAATATTTGCGACGGCAGCTTCCGGTCCTCGAGACGTCTCGAGACGCCTGCTGCAGAATACGAACGCATACGGAGTGACTGGAGTATCCAGTCTCCAACAGTTTAAATCGTTTGCATAATGATACGACTTCCATACTGTATTTATTTGGAGCATGGCATGTCTCATAAAAACGAATTGTACTTGTGTGTGATACGGGATACTGTCTCACGTAAATCATCTCATGTATAAATATCTGCCAAACATACAGCGAGAAAAGCATAACTGTGTAGAAAATGATATAGATGCAGCGTCAGGCTATCTTTTTGATTTTGGAGCTTACATGAATCGTAATGAGGGAGTAATTATTTCAACTGTAACATCAACGGTATGAGACCCCAAACTTCGTTTTTCAGTCTCGCAATATGAGAGTGTTTTGTACCTGCTTGTAAATACCACGCTGAGAAAAAACTCTTGCGGATTTGTTCGTACTCAGTAAGACACCAATGGCGAAGGAGCTGGATAAAACATAAGGTGGATTATATTTATATATTACGAACAGTTTTTTTATCTCAAAAATGTGCTCTTAAGCAACTACTGCTCTTCAATACTGATAAAGACATCTGATGGCCTGCACATCAACGTTGATACCCTTCACGTCATCGTTGTACGTGAATCGGCTTCACTGTGTTTTCTCCCCTGTTACACTGTCACACGTTTCGGGAGACTCCACGCACAGGCGTTTGCGCGCTCGTGCACCTCCAACGCCAGTCAAAGCTGTGCACGGGCGGCATGGGCACTCTTCGCTTTCAAAATTCCACAAAAAAATTGAGCAAGAATGAAAGTTTCGTCGGTCGTCACAAACTTAATTTAACTCTATCGCGAACTCCCTCAGAAAGAACCACTTAACCTGCGAATTTATCCGGTCGCCTGCTAGCAAGGCAAAACCTGTTGTAGAACTTGAATACGCGTCTCTTTCATGCATTTATGGCACTGAGACGATTGAAAAATATATTCATGATGAGATAATGAGAAAACACAATTCTGATAAAAAATTATTTATTTTTTATCAGACAAGTTATAATGTAACGTCGAGCGCCCATGGATTTTTCCACAACAACGGCTGCAACAGATCGTTGGATCACAGCGCCATATTGTGACATCATCACTTACGGGGTCAATACTCCGACTTGCAAACATCCACATGGCTAAAGGCACGGACACGCGAGCGCGACCTCAGAACGTGCCTTCTATGAGTAATTTGTTTTACACACAAAAAATATTCAGCCGACCTAGGTTCACGCGCCTCTGTCATTCGTCTGTTGTGCAGAGACGAGTTCAAGCAAGGCGACTGGCCGCCGACGTGTCTCTGCTCGTGCGGGCAAGTGCGTGCAATTGCAAGCTTTGCCAAAACTGCGTTCCCAGGCACGCTGCACATTCTTGCACACATGGGGAACCAGTGACGCGCCATGGGGGGAGGGGGGGGGAGGAGGGAGATTGGTGGCCGAGTGTGCTAGCGCACTCCAGCTCGAAGAACTGGGATCGAAAGCTCGCGGAATCCAGGGATGCTGGGTTCAATCCCCATGCCTGCCCCTTTTGATCTGGATGCAGATTGTACCGGCGTGCGGTCCTGTACCACTGCTGCGTGGTGCACGTTAAATACTCCAGTCTAGTGGTTGTACTGCACTGCCTAAATATCTCATCGACAGCGAGTGACCCGTCGCAACTTTGAAATGGCTGACGGACTACACGCTGTCTAAATATCCGCACAAACCCAATTATTATTATTATTTGAGGCGCCATGTTTGCGATGTTCTTTACGTTAGCATAGATTACTTGACTTTATGCGGGAGTAAAGCAGACGCTACAATCACGAGCACTTGGCCCTGACCCCTGGAGGATTCTTACACGGCACGACCACCCAAACTTGTTAGAGGTTGGGTTCACATGAATGCGATTATAGCCCATCGAATCGAACCGGAATCGCTCGCAAGCACAATGTCTTCCTAAGTATTCTTTTTCTAGCCATCTCCTACCAATCAAAATAGTCAAATCTTGATTCGATGTCCTACGGTCGCATCCATGTAAACCAAGCCAGTCATGCTGAAATCTCAGAGATTGCTCCTGTACCTCATGGTACGCTTGCATTCAACCTCTGGCTGGGTTTACATGCGCGTGGTTTACATGGATGCGACCGTAAGGAATCGAATTGAAATTTGACACCTATGATTGGGTAGAAAATGAAGTGGAAGGGGGATCTGGAGCTTGTGATTGGTCACTTCTCGATTCGATGCGCTACGGTCGGATTAATGTAAACGTAGCCATGATGGATACGGTTGTAGCGCATCGAACTGTGCAGGGTCCAATCGCACGTACTCCGTCTCTTTACTTCTTCCTCTTCTACGTATCTATTTTCAATCAAAATGGTAACATCTCGATTCGATACATCACAGTCGTATCTATGTAAAAGAATCTACCGCCACCACTCTAATATTGTGCTTTTGTTTTTTTACCGTATAATTTTTATTGATGCAGAAGGAAAACTACTGGCAGAATATTCATACTGCCTGGAGGGAGACGTTTCAAGTGGTTTAAAAATCACGTGCTGAAAATGTTGTTGCTAACTAATGAGCAGTTTGACGTTCGTGCTAAGAAAGCGTAAGGTCGGTCTGCCTTCGATGTTAGGCAACGCTGCTTTAGGCTTTGGTTGACAAATTTCGCCGGCGCAGTACCTGCCAGCCTCTGGTCTTTAACGTGCATCACGCTATAGTGTTACACGACCGCTCTCCGGTACTATGCTGATCCAGACCTTAAAGGGGTATTGACAAGAGGGAGAAATCCCGGGGATTTTTCCACGGCACGCGCATCTCGCGACAAAAACGTCAGGCTTTGCGATGTGCAAAATTTCGAATTTTCGTCTCGTGATGCGCCCGCGCCGGGGAGAAATCCCCGGGATCTCTCCCTCGTGTGAATACCCCTTGGTGGGCATTCAACCCAGGTGCCCTGAGTTCTGCAGCGCAAGCTTTTGATCCACGTGCTAGATCAATATTGTGGAGCGAAAGCTTGCGCTGCAGAACCTCCTGGTTTCGATCCCCACCCCTTGCCCCGTTTCGACCTGGATCGGTTTCGTACCTGCACGCGTTCGTATAATCGCCACAGCACGTACTGCATTAGTTAAATTTTTCATATACGTATGAAGGACAGGTCATCCACTGAGGCGTACCAATTTCAAGGCTGTCATAACATACAAGCAAGAGAATTACTTAATCACCATGCTTGTAGCTTTGAGGGCTCCAAGCGGGCAATCGAGTATCACCAGTGAGGAACGCTTGGCTATCAGGTTTTGTTTGTTCTGCAAAACAAAATAACTTCCTGGTTGCTTATAAGGAGTGTGGAAGAAGCCGAATTCTATACCCACAATACTTCCAATGGCGCTATGTAAACGCCACAAATAGTGAAGCTGTGATGATAAAAGTAAATGTGCTTTCGATCGTCACCCTCTTGTCGATGATATGTGTATTAGTGCACAACCACGGATCGACTACACGTTCATATATTACAATATTTATTTACTCCTGTGTCAGCAAGTGGCCGGAGGGCAAGAGGCCGGAGTTTCTCTTTTCAAAGAGCATGAGACTAAACACTTATTAGCGTCTACGTTTGTTTCAAACAACGCAACGATTCGCACTACGAGGGTTGTCTTAGAATTAGGAACTTATAAATTGCCAAAGAGGTGATGTTAAAGTTATCATACGCTGATGAAAAAAGTGGCATCGGTAAGAAAAATAAAACACTTTAAAATAATAAAAAAAACACTGTATGCCATTGTAAACACCAGGTGCTTTTGAAAACCAAAATTATTTAGTTCCATGTACTATAAAGTTACTATAATTAGGATCAATTTTATGTAGTAATTTAGAGAAAGTAAAGTCGGGTAAACACACTCATACAGTTTCTAGAAAAGACCTAGATCATATTGATATTGATTCAAACTATATTCATGCATTTAAATCTTGCATTATTATTTAAATTAAATTTTCAAAATATAAACTTACTTGATTGATGTTTCTTTTTAACTTGCAAGTGGCTTTTCAAATCTCCGAATTACTCAAAACAGCGTGAAAAGTGAAATTTATTTTAAATGTAATTGTGTCTAAAAAAGTAAAGTAAAATAATACCAAGTTACACTAGCACTCTCCAGCTGTCATTAAACGGTCGTTAGCATCTCCCAACTGTCATTGAGCTCAACTAGGTTGTCTAGTGTACACGGTACATGGGCCTAACAACCCCAGTTGAGATGCGCGTTAGGGGACACGGTTGAAACCGATATGAAATCAAAACTGATGTAACATCTTCTTTTTATTAAAACGTTATGAAAAATTTACTATATCCACAATTTTTATTAATTATAAACGCTCAAAACAAAATAAAATGAGCTTTTTTTAGAGTAAATTAACGATAATCAAACAGCTTACAGAAATTCAAGCAAGATAGACAACAAAAGTCTTATCGACACCGACATCACAATGGACGCCCTCGCCTATCTTTGGCTAGAGTCAACGTTACTAGAACCCTCTTTCTCTTTCCCTCCTCCTCCACCCTCTCTGAAACCCCACCCTCCCTTCCTTCCCTATCCTCCTCAACCCTTCCAACTCTGCGCGATGACTGTGGCGTTTGGTGACGGATGTCAAAATAAATGTATGCTGCCAGTTGGAGAAACGGGTCGTCCTGTTTTCGTCCTCTATGTTATTCTCCTCAAACACCGTAACTTAACCAGCACGCTCCATTTGCACAAGTGTTTACAAAAGTGAGCATTGTTATGTCCCGTCCATCATCGAGTCGACCAGTCCCGCCAGTGTTTGTTCCTGAGGGATTTTTCCAAGCCTCCCTATTCATCTCCAAAATGACTCATCTTCAATTGCGGCTCAGGGTCTTGGGCATGTGTCTCCGCAAAAAACTGTTCCACGAGGACATCAGAGGCGTCTTCGGATTCCTGTCAAGCAGCTGGCCTGCCCACTACAAGATCACCCAGATAGCGCGTGAAGAGGTGTCAGCGGAGGTTCGCCTCATGCAGGCTCTGCTCCCCACCACCATGTCAAAGTACCTGGGGGTCGGCTTCGCTTCCCAGCCTCCTTACAAGTTCCTCAGGGAGTCGGCGGGTCACCTCCTGGAGATGTCCTGGGTTCAATTCCTCCAGGGCTTGAAGACCAGGATGGCACAACACCCCAAGCCGCAGCTCGAACCACCCATTAACATTTCGAAAGTCAAGCTCTCGCATACTACTGAGGCCTTCCTGTCACAGGGACCGAAGTTTGCTCCGGAGCTTCCTGTTTCAAGAGTCGACAACCTGGCAGCGGTGCACGAGGTGGCGCGAAGATCCCGGAGGCCAACCGCCAGGATTTCATCAGCGCCGGCTCCAGGACCGTTCGCTTCCACGGAGGTGGATCCTCCACCGGGAACATGGCCCGAACGGTCATCGAGGAATTCCGCCAGGCAGACCTGAGGCTCCTCGAGGCAGACAAGGAGGGAATCTTCGTGGTCCTTGACAGGGACCAACTGGACCAGAAGACGTCGGCCGCCCTTTGTAAGAATTTCAGGCCCCTCAGAATCCGGCCCTCTGGCTCACTTCGATCCGAAGCCAGGGCCCTCTGTGATACTCTGAACCTTTCCTCTCTTAAGAGATTAATCAGCTTGCCCTCTCAGCAATACCTTTCTATCTTTTTCTCGGCTAAAACCCACAAACCAGACATTCCACTTCGTAGCATTATCTCGGAAAAAGGCTGCTGGAAGAGACCCTTGGCTTTGTTTCTACAAAAGCAACTCTCAGTTCTTGATCTCCCTCACCCCTTCCGCGTTGACAACTCCACAGCCTTGATAAAGCACCTAGAGGAACTCCACACCGCCCAGAACACCGTCGCCGTTTTTTCACTTGATGTAGTCGACATGTACTATAGCCTAGATATCCCCACCATGCTCGGTTTCATCAGCGAGGCTATTCACCTCCACGGCGCGGTCAGGTTCCAGAACTCAGCGGGGATCTCTGTGTCGGGGTTTCTGGACCTCATCGACCTTTACCTACGCTCAACCCTTGTAGAGCACGAGGAAAGGGTCTTTGCTCAGAAGACCGGGGTTTGCATCGGCTCGTGCCTGGCCCCCATCTTGAGTGAGATCTACCTGTTCTTCGTGGATAAGCGGGTTTCTGAGGCCCTTACAGCTCTTGCCCAGGGTACATCCGTATTCCGATTTGTAGATGACTACCTTATCGTTCACCAAGCCACCACAGATCCTAAAACTATTGAGCAGATATTCTCAGATAATTCGTTCGGTCTAAAATTTACCAGCGAGGCCCCCACACAGAACGGACTACAGTTCTTGGATCTTCGCCTTCATCCCTTGGAGTCCGGTATTTGCTGGTCTTTCCAGCAAAGATCATGCAAACCAGTGCTTCCCTTCCACAGTAACTATTCAAAAAATGTCAAAAGCGGAATCGTTCAAAACCTCCTGACCTCATCCCGATCCAAGTCATGCCCTCACCTAATCTCGACGAGCTGCTCCCTACAGCTCACCCGCCTCATCAAAGCGGGTTACCCAAAAGACTTACTCGAGACCCGATTAAAACGAATCATGACAGCCCGGGCCACCAGCACACAAACTAAGGGCAGGCCACGCGCATCCCGCTTCGCGTGCATTCCATACGTGCACAAGGTTTCCCACAGAATTAAAACGTTCGCGCTCCGACATGACACGCAGGTGTTCTTTTCTTGTCGCCTCAGGCTCTCCTCGCTCTGCAGGAAGGTTAACAACCCAACTGCCCCAAAGCCGTGCCCCAAAAAACACGCTGCCAAGTTCGTTCCTTGTAGACAGGCCAGCGTCTACTCGATCCCGCTCAAGTGCGGCTCGCAATGCATCGGTCAGACAGGCCGTTGTCTAAACGACCGCCTGAGGGAGCACGCCAACGAGGTCATACAGGCGGCTTCAAACACAACCCTCCATTCCCTGCATCCAATAGCCCAGCACGTCAGCTCCTGCCCGTCCTGCGAACCAGTTTTCAGCCACCACGACAGTTGGAAGGCATCGGTCAAGATACGGCCGCGAGATTATCGAAGCCTTCGCCATGCGCTATTCGCCGCAAAACATCGGGTCCCCATCGCTTTGTCTCTCCGACGCCGACGTTTCCTTTCTGCGCCCGGAAATGCGACAAACGTAGGGGCCTTTGAAGTAGGGTCCCCCGCTCTTTAATCCCTTCTCAAGGTTACTCCCTCTTTGACTTCGGCATGCGCTGCCGGCTAAAAAACGGGTTTCTCTTTCTCTTTCCCTCTACCTCCACCCTCTCTCAACCCCCACCCTTTATTCCTTCCCTATCCTCCTCAACCCTTCCAACTCTGCGCGTTGACTGTGGCGTTTGGTGACGGATGTCAAAATAAATGTATGCTGCCATTTGGAGAAACGTGTCGTCCTGTTTTCGTCCTCTATGTTATTCTCCTCAAACACCGTAACTTAACCAGCACGCTCCATTTGCACGAGTGCGAAACTCACCGTTGAAATCTGGGCCTGCTGACGTCCACCGAGACAGAGTTAAATACGACAACAGCGCCACTCTGTATCATTTGTCTTAACTGTGGTCACCTTGAGCTTTTAGAAAGCTTGTTTTTGCGAAAAATCAACGGAAAAATTCCTTTTTTGTAGTAACTTTTTTTGGAGTTTATTACAAAATGATGGGCGCGTGTTGTTTCTAAAACATTTAGTTTGCAAGTTTTGAGGTACAATTAATATTGTTTTTATACAACCGTGCCTTAACGGTGATTTCAGGTAGCGCGTCCCGAGCTAGGCGCATATTAACCTCGGTAGTATTCCGCGGCGCGTCCGCTTGGGAGTTGGGGGTGGCACCCCTGAAGCCCTTCACAGTATCTATTTTGGCCCCAAAATGGCCGACTAAACCAAAATAGGAAGTCACGTGTAGTTCCTCGAGTGGCCGCTGCGGGAGAAATGGCGGCGTTGTGATTGCCATTAGCTCGGTTCTGGAGGACGGGTCGGTGCCACTTTTTCAAAACAGTCTTTATGGCGGTTTCCCAACTGAGTGCTTTAGTAACGTTGGCTAGAGTGTATTTTGGCTTCCGCGACGTGTCGTGATCTGTCTAGCGGCAGCTCTGAACGCGAATTATATCTCTTCCCCCAATATTTGCTTCTCCGATGCTTTCTAGATACCTCTCCGAACCTACTGCTATAGTAAGTAATTCGATGCCGCTGGCCATGGGGAACGATGCGGCGGACGCCGCCATCTTTAGCTCTACTGAGGTGAACCACGACCTACTCTATACTTACGACCACTCCATCTGGAAAAGCTCCAGCACGCACCTCCCAGAGGGTCGAGTTTCAGCGGCGCCTCGTGGCGGGTCCTGGAACTCGGTATTTTTTTTTTGTCTTTTCCGCGCTGCACCAGGTTGTGTTGGCCTCTATGGTGTTGGCGGTGCGCGGCAATACCATCTGGTGTTGGCTGCGCAAACTAAAAATAAAAGCAGACTGATTAACGAATTGGACTTCTTGAGTATCCTTTACACAGAGAAAAACATTTTACAGCGTGAACGCGCATGAAACCAGAAAGCGCGATCAGCTGGCACGCACCCACGGATCACAGAAGAACCCGGCAAGGTATAATTAAGGCTGGGTGAATATTTAGACAGAGTGTAGTTGGTCAGCCATTTCAATGTTGCGACCAGCCGCTTACTGCAGATGATAAATTTAGCCAGTGCAGTACAACCGCTAGCCTGGAATCTTTGGCTTGCACCACGCAGTACTGGTAATCTTGGGGATCGCGGGTTATCGTACCCGCGAGCTTGAGACCTGCGGTTCTGGCGTTGCTTCACGAGGACCACCCCGGCCCCAGTCGAATGAAGATGTTAGCTAGAAGCTTTATTTGGTGGCCTGCATTAGACAAATCTTTCGAAGAGTACGTGAAGCAATGCAAGGTGTGTCAGGTCGTACAGCCATCGGCTCAGCCTACACCACTCGGTCCTCCTACTCCGCCAACACCGACGAGGTAGGAGGACCGAGTTTTTGTGACGCCTATACTCTCTTTCACCTTGTGTTGTACCGCAGCAAAGGCTACGAGCGCCAGCTCGTTGCTCTAGGGCACATCTTGGCGGCACAAGTTTTCGTGCACCAAGGCTGCCAACGCTATGAGCTCGCGCTTCTAGCCTTCGCTGTGGTACAACATAAGGGGAAACGGAGTATAGTGAGAACGCCTCTCATTAGACAACGCTAAAACTCAGCCCTCAGCCGGGAGCGGGCTCTTTCATAGGGAGCGCTAAGGTGACGCAAGTATAGAGTTGGTTGTGGGGTGAACCCGCATCAGTTAACTGGAACGGGGTAGGGCAGCTCGCTTGAACTTAATGATTGTTAGCGGCTCAATGACAGTTGGCGCCACCGTGTAACTCCGGCCGATCGTCATTGAAGTAACTGTCGTTGGCTTAATGACAGTTAAAAGCGCTAGTGTAATACCCTAGTTACACTAGCACTCTTAGCTTTCATTAAGCCAACGACAGTTGACTGAATCGCAATCGGCCGGAGCTACACGGCAACGCCAACTGTATCGACCAGCTATCAATCATTAGGGAGTTTTCGTAGATCGTTCTTGCCGTCCCGCAACGCCCTCCGCAGCCCGCTACGATACCCAGAACTCTAAAGTCAAGGCCGTCGGCGCGCCGGCGCAATAGCGGCTTCTTAGTTGCGGAGGGCTTAGCGGCGGGGGAAACGCGGTCCACGAAAACTGCTTATTGAGTTTGTGGAACTATAAGTAGAAAACTTATTCGTCGAGACCCTCGACAGAATGATGATCACGAGCAAGCATGGGTTAGAATGATAACAACGCTCACTGCAGGGGTATCCACACGAAGGAGAACTCCGCGGACGGATGTCGTGACGTGAACCACCCGGGAAACTCCGTCCCCGGCTCCGCCGCGTGCACCTGTGGAGCTTTCGTGCTGACAGCACTAGAGTTCCTGTATAGTCCTTTCCAATGTTTACAAAATCACAGTCCAGCGTGCGATCTTCACAGCCCAGCACGTGCGTGTTCGTCGCTTCGGAAAGCGAGCAAAGCACGCGCCATACGCACGAACGCTCAAAATGGCACCGGCCACAAGCTCGTTTTTGGAAAGGTCTATAGGCTCCCTACCGGGAGCCAGAGTTGCGCGTTCATGCATGGCGTGTGGATCCAGCTCCTGGCGTCACTGAATTCGGCGAATAGCAGCGCCGCGCGTTCGAGGCGCGCGGCGCGCTCAAAAGCAGGGGAACGTACCCCGGGGCGCGTGCAACGTCTACTTTCCTGCACGGCACTTGATCCGGCTCCTCACGTGATCGGATCTCGGCGAATAGCGGCGAGGGCGGCACGCGGCACGTGGAATCAAACGCGCAACTCTGGCTCCCGTTGGGAGCCTATAGACCTTTCCAATGTTTACAAAATCACAGTCCAGCGTGCGATCTTCACAGCCCAGCACGTGCGTGTTCGTCGCTTCGGAAAGCGAGCAAAGCACGCGCCATACGCACGAACGCTCAAAATGGCACCGGCCAAAAGCTCGTTTAAGAGCGTATGGCCGGTGCCATTTCCAGTGTTCGTGCGTATGGCGCGTGCTTTGCTCGTTTTCCGGAGCGACGCACACGCGCGTGCTGAGCTGTGGAGATCGCACGCTGGGCTGTGGATTTGTAAACACTGGAAAGGTCTATACAGGAACTCTAGACAGCACGAAGCCGCCGCGCCTCCGCCACGGAGGAGAATGGCGCCGCGTGGCGTCGAAAAGGTATGACGTATGTCTCACGTGATGTGCGCTCCGCGGAGGAAAGTGGCGGATTTCTCCTTCGTGTGGATACCCCATTAAATGTACCTTTTGTAGAAACATAGGTTCGAGGGTAAATGACTCTATTACCCTCTCTCTCTTCCTTCTGGCAGAGTAGAGAAGGAAGATGGTTTCTTTGTTTCGACTTCGGGGCACAAGATAACCCACGATAGGGACAAAGCCGAGTTTGGGGGAGCGGTATCTACGCTTGTGTTGTGGTAGGTGTCGCTGCCATTATATTGTATTTATTTATTTATTTATTTGTAAATATTGCCAGACACCTAGACGGTGTCCAAGGCAAGCTGAGCAGGGTACAGCAAGTACACTGTACAATGTAGACACACAAAGAATACATAACAACAATAAGCTAAATCGGCAATACAACGCAAAGTGACAATAGCTTACAAATAATGAAGAAAAACCCCAGCAACACTCGAAGATATTGGAGACACAAAAAGCAAACTTATTCTATGACAATAAATGGTTAGTAACTGCCGTGACAAAACAAGCATATGTCAGTTGATTAATAATGGTTATAGGTAACTTATTCCATTCATGAACAGTGCGCGGTTTGAAGGAGTATTTAAAGGAGTCCTTTTAGATTGTAGCACTATAATGGTTTTCTCGTGTTTGTTGCGTGTCTGTCTGGATGTATTGTATTGCAATGTTAAACTTCCATTTTTCGAATGGAAGTTTAACATTGCCATTGAATATGTTATAAAGAAACTTAAGGCGATTAATTTTCCTGCGTGTTTTGAGTTCGGGTATGCTTGACAGTGTATACATGTATACAGTTGAGAGACGGAAGTCAGCCTGTCGTAACTGTTGTAAACAAAACGTAATGCTTTGGTCTGAATTCGTTCTAGTTGCTGTATGTTTTTTTGCTGTGTTGGGTCTCATACCAAGTCAGCGTATTCTAGTATTGGCCTAATTAAAGTTGTGTATGCGGTTTACTTTGTTTTGGTTGTACATTAGGTTAGTTTTCTTCTTAAAAACCACAGTCTCTGCGACGCTCTGGCAACTATGTAATTTACCTGCGCGTTCCACTTTAGATCTGACGCAATGACAATACCGAGGTACCTGTATATTCTCTAACAGCTTCCAAGGGAACATCATTCACGGAGTATGAAAAGAGCCTAGGTTTTTTTTTTTCTGGTAATAGTCATCTGCACACACTTTTTACTGTTCAGTGTCATTTGCCAGTTGCAACACCAGTCATAAATAGAATCGAGAGAGTTGTTAAGTATTTCTTGGTTTTCAACACAACCTATCTCTGAAATCAAAACACAATCGTCAGCGAAAAGCCGGCACTGAATAGGCAGACATGTTGTCTGGTCATTTATGGATACCAAAAATTGCAACGGGCCGTGTACAGAGCCTTGCGGCACTCATGATAAAACTGGAACTTTGGGGGATGAAACATCGTCTATGTGAACGAATTGTTGACGTTGAGATAAGTAGGAGTCCAACCACCGTATAATCGTTTCATTCTTGAGCAACTGTCTTACTTTGTAAAGCAGCTTTGTATGCGAGACACAATCAAAAGCTTTCGCAAAGTCTAAAAAAAATGACGTCAGTTTGTCCCCCTCTATTCATAACCGTTGCAAATTCACGTTCAGTATGAAACAGCTGAGTCACTGTCAATAGGCCTCGACGAAAGCCGTGCTGTTCTCCACACACACAAAAAAAAACATTGTCCTCGAGGTGCATGGATAGGTGTTTAAAAAGGAAATGTTCCAGTATCTTCCCACTCGAGCAAAGTTGGAAGATTGGGCGATAGTTTGTAACACTTAGTATGTCCCCGGATTTGTGAACTTCAACAACTTCCGCTGTCTTCCATTCCTGTAGAACTCTTCCTTGGCTTAGGCTACGGCCGTATATTATTAGTAGAAATTTCGCCCACCACTTGGCATAGCGACATAAAAATATATTTCGTATACCATCTGGCCCGCACGCCTTCTTGGCATTTAACGATAGGAGCGCCTCAAGTATGCCTGCCTCAGACAAGGCAACATCAGGGATGGTCAGCTGGTTAGGTTCAAACGCAGTGATACTACTATCGTGTTTCGTAAATACCGAACTAATATAATCATTGAATGCCTTCGAGAGAGAGTAATTATCAGATATTTCCTTGTCGTTTATCTTCACATTTTTTACGATACATTCCCACGAGATAGATAGCGCCAAAATGTCTGAGGGTCGCTTCGTAAAAAGCTGTCCATCGTCACATTGAAAACACGGTATCTGGCATTTTTTATCATCGACCGCAGCTGTCTTCTAAGCGTCAAAATCGGCACTTTTGCACTTGTTCGTTTTTTGTTTTGTTTTTACACATACGCTTAACTCGACGTTTTAACTGCAGTATTTCTTTACTTATCCACGGACTCTCCCTGCGTGTTGTCTTTTTGCGGAGAGGCACAAATTTGTTGATGCAGGTAAGTGCTAATTGCTTAAAAAAATCCCATAAGTCGTTAATATTCACATCACTTTCGTTACTCATGTTGACAAATTCATCGTAAGATTGGTCTAGTAAGTCCCAAAATGTCCACGTCCTGCGCCCTGCTAAAATCTCGTAACTCTCTAACAGGCGCATGCGCGTTTGGGCGCGGAATGAAGGAACACTTTAGCCAAATCATACGATGGTCTGATATTCCCGGTACGATCTCGCAAAGATTTCCAGACAGAGTTATTTTCTGGGATACAAAAATACGATCAATAATTGAACTGACTTCTTTAGTCACTCTGGTGGGTTCGTGTACTATTGGTGTGAGATCATAAGCAAACGATGTGTCAAGGAGTGCCTCGGAATGACAACAGTCGGTTGTTGAGCAATATCCCAGTCGATGTTTGGTAGGTTAAAATTCCCGCCGATAATAATGTTCGAAAAGTGTTTAGATTGCTCGTAGAGAAAGCTATGAAATGCATACATATGTTCGATACTTGCATTCGGTGGCCGATACATGGCACCTACTAACAGCCTAGAAGAACCGGAATTAAGATTAATCCAAACCATTTCGGCGAAACTAGAATCTTCTATCACAAAAAATAAATACCTTTTTTCTATTACAATTGCTACACCCCCCCCCCCCCCTCCCTCAGGGAAAGGCGCCACGAGAGCGCACGACAGGAGAGCGCCGACGGGAGAGCGCGCGACAGGAGAGCGCTGCGACACGAGAGCGCACAACGGGAGAGCGCCGCGACATCAGAGCGCACGACGGGAGAGCGCCGCGACCCGAGAGCGCCTGCCACGAGAGCGCGCGTCAGGAGAGCGCATGGGCGCGCCTTGCTTTCTCGAATCGAACGCTTTACGTCATTTTATTGGTTGAGTACGCAGACCTGTGGGAAGTCTAAAAAATACAATTATACGGCTAAACGCTGTACAATGTAACCCAACATTCTGCGGACATACCCTTTGAAATTACCGGACACACAGAAAAACAAAAAGGACAAGGTCACATTTCATAAACCTTTCTGGTCCTGCTCAAAACGGGTTAGCTGCGTTAGAGACGACTTCTTCTGTAGTTTTTCTTCGGCTTCATGGTATCCAAATTTTCCACCTCACTTTCGCGTTTGCACATAGTGATCATAGCTATCACCAGCTCGCCTGGACATTAACTGCCTCTTCCGAAGAACGTTTGACACTGAAAAACGTATTGCAGTTCATGAGAACGTGAACCCTGAGCCCTTTTTCCCTTTCCACTTATCTCTGAACAAAGGGCTGCTTCTTTTCACAGGTGCGAAAATAACTTTGGAGAACAATAGAAAGACGACCTCTTCGTCGCACAAAACCTGAACGAAGGAAATACAAGCAATGGAGAGGACAACCTTTGTGTTCTTTCACTGGAAAGCGGGTTATACGTTCAGGTTAAACGTTCAGGTTTAACCCGAATTTTCTAATGAGGCACACACGAAGTTCCGGGACGCGATTCTAGAGATACGATGAAAGAGGTTAGAACTTCCATGTCGGTCGGCCTTTGTTCATACGTAACAGAGGTCAAACTGTCCACCAATAACACCTATCCTTATTGGGAGAAAACCTTCCAAGGTTGGGTCAAACGTCAACCGTGGGTATAAAGGCGAATATAAAAGGGGAGCTGGGCACTGCGGGCGTTCGTGACGACTAAGTCGGATCTTCCAACGGAGTGCTGTTTAGGACGTGGAAATGCTATCAATCACGAAGTCTAAGAAAGATCATCCGCTTTTGCAACACAAAGGTTATTCCTGTCGCCTGGATAGACTGAACGAGAACACCGGACAGAGGACATGGAGGTGCTAAAAAAAAAGCTGCAGCAGTCGAGCCACAACAGCGGGGTGGGACAGTGCACCGACCCTCGTCAAGGTAAGCAAACGGTTATTGTACCATCAAACTTTTGTCTCTAGAATTTTGCCTTTGTCAGAACTTGATTATACGATTGAGCTATTACGTACGTCGCCTTCAGTGTGCCACCACCCAGTCGCCTTCAGTGTGCCATTTTTTATAATAACATACTTTAATATATCTGCACACTTGCGCAGACCACCGGCGAGCACCAGGGTCACCTGCAGAATCCCGATGTCTGTCGGGCAGAGGAGGTGATTGCTGCGGTCAAGGAGAAAGCCAGGACAACCGATTATCAACCGCGAATGATGATTGCGCAAGCTACCAGTGGCCTAACAAGTAAGCAGAGATATTTCACCAGAATTCTAACTAAACGTCACGATTATTTGCATGTGCTTTAGATAATCGTGGTCGTCGTCATCACAAGGAATGCTATGAACTTATAGACAACGACCTGGACTAAAAGAGATGCAAATAAATGTTTGTTTTTTTTTCTCTCTCTTTCTTTCCAGCAGCCCCAAATACTTTTCTTTCGTGGTGTTCCTAAGTGCACAACATTGACTATTTTTATTTCAGGTTCTGAGTGGCTGCAGCTTCCCTTGGTAAGCGCCTTGGCCCGCTCAGCACAAAGGGCACGCCGCGCCTTAAACATGCCACAGCACATTCACGAAATTAACCTCCCCAGCTGGCTTGAATCGCTTCCAGACGGGCGATCGTTCTTGCTGTATGACTCTGGCGCGCAAGACAAAGATCGTCTATTCATGTTTGCGACGGACAAGAACCTTTGGCTCCTCAGGCAGTACACTGACTGGTTTGCCGATGGCACTTTCGACGTCTCGCCGTCGCTCTTCCATCAGGTACGACGTACGCCTATGTTGCTCTACATATGTACGACCTGGCGGTTTTAAATTTTTGTTCTCAAAATTTGTATGTGACTACAGTGCGACACTTCCATCTCATTATGTCGCTTCCAAAACAGTGCGCCCTTACTTTGCAGGTGTATACCATCCACGGGCTAGTTCATGGCAAGGTGCTACCGCTAGTCTACTGCCTGATGACCAAACGGAGCCAGGAAGCCTACGGGCGCGTTTTCAGGACACTCAAGGAACTTTGCCCTCGACTGTCACCTCAGACGTTAATGATGAATTTTGAAGTGGCGGCGAAGCGAGCTTTTCAGTCGGTGTTCCCGACAGCCAGAGTGACGGGCTAGGAATAACAAGTAAATATTGACCTCTCAGGTATGAAATCTTCTACGCAGATATCGTGAGGACGGTGACTTCCGCAGAAGAGTGAGCATGATACCGGCACTGGCGTTTGTTCGGCCCGGGGACATTGCGCGAGGTACAGGGAATTTTTAGTACTGGTGGGCAAGGCCTCGTGCGTTTCATATCAACGTCGTACAAGACTGATTTCCGTTACTTGTCTGGATTGGTTCTCGTTAAATCTGGTCTTAGCTCTAGAATTTATATACTTTGCTTTTGTAATTATCAGCATTTTGCGTTTCTTCTTGTCCAGGACTGGAAGAGCTCCAAGACGATGCTCCCTCAACAGACGACGGCCTCAACAAGATGTTCGATTACTTCGAGAGGACGTACGTGGGCTCCAGCATCGGAAGGAGCCGCTCGCGTAGGCCAGCCCTTTTCCCGCATGACTTCTGGAGCTGCTACGAACGGATCTCCGAACGAACGGATCTCCGACCAACCATCACGTCGAGTCCTGGCACAGTGCATTCCAGAAGTCCTTGGGGCTGCATCATCCGGACACGTACAAGCTAGTGGCCGCATTTCTAAGGGAGCAGAGCTTGACAGAGCAGAAGCTGGCGGATGTACTTCGCGGAGAGCCTCAAAGGAGCAGCAAGGCCTCCTACGTTCGCGTAGCGAAGAATCTGAGCAAGCTAGTTGAAGAGTACGACCAAAGGTGCATGCTACAGTACCTCCGCGGTGTCGCGCAGTCATTCAGTCTTTGAATTTTTTTTAATACTATGGAATGGCAATTGATAAACAAACTATATTTCCGAAACTCTGTATCTTGCGTCTTCATTTCGAGTTTGCGGAAATTGTATTTTTTAGACTTCCCACAGGTCTGCGTACTCAACCAATAAAATGACGTAAAGCGTTCGATTCGAGAAAGCAAGGCGCGCCCATGCGCTCTCGTGACGCGCGCTCTCATGGCAGGCGCTCTCGTGTCGCGGCGCTCTCCCGTCGTGCGCTCTGGTGTCGCGGCGCTCTCCCGTCGTGCGCTCTCGTGTCGCAGCGCTCTCCTGTCGCGCGCTCTCCCGTCGGCGCTTTCGTGTCGTGCGCTCTCGTGTCGTACAGCCCTCCCTCAGAACCCCTATCGTTCCGAACAATGTCATAATTGTCAGGAATTACTTCGTCATCTGATATCTTGTCGTGTAACCACGTTTTCGTGATAATAGCTAAGTCTAAATATAGGAGAGAGTAAAGAGGTAGACGAAGTTACTCGTTTGTTATACCCGGACCAGGCGGGTGTGTGTGTTCGCTGATCCCTGACCTTGACGGCCGCCGGTCTCTACAGCTTGATCTAGGTCACAGCGGCTGAATGGGCGAACAGGAATTGGCTGACGTTTTGGGTGTCGAGCGCGTTTGTTTTCTAGCCACTTAGTCTCGAACCCAGTCGCATCTCTAGGTGGCAGCACATATTCACCAAAAGGTGGATTGCGATATATATGAAATTGAGTCTCATCAAGTGGTGACCCGGAAACAGAACACAGGAAATGCAAGCTGCCGGTGAGACCCCTTGCAGCCATTATTGCCGTGACGGTTAAGCTTCCGCCCTTTCGGCCAGCAGATCCAGGTCTCTGGTTCGCGCATATTGAGTCTCTTTTCGCAACACGCAACATATCACGATAAGAGACAAAATTTCATTACGTGATCAGTGCCCAACAACGAAGTAAAGCTGGAGAAGTACGGTATATTATTATGAACCCCCCCCCCCCCTTCCCCCCAACCACTCACCCCTACTACAGGATGAAAAAAGAGCACATAAAGCGCACGACGGCATCAGAGCAACGACGTCTTCAGCAACGTCTTGCAACTGAAAAGTTAAGGGACCGCAAGCCATCTCAATTGCTAAGATCAATGTGGCAACTTCTCGGAGATTGGGCAGGTTCCTTCGACGACACCATACTGCGATGACTTTTTCTGCAGCGAATACCGAGTAACGCGCGCATGATTTTAGCGACGTCCAGTGATATTTCTTGGACTGCTTAGCTGAGCTCGCGGACAAAATTTTGGATATTGCTGTACCTGCTGTTTCCACTACCACACTGGTTCCACTCAGCACTCAGACGTCAGAAGTTTAGGAACTCCGAGAGGAAGTACGCCATCTTACTCATTTGGTTGAGTCAACTCAGCGACCGCCGCGATCCCCAAGCCGTCGCAGCAAAACCAACATCATACAGATAACTTCTCGACTCGACGAGACAGCCGATTGCCTCGTAGAAATTTCTCTAGCGGCAGCCCACAAGAAAAGTCTCCGCACATTCAGATATGCTGGTACCATCGCAAGTTTGGTAACTACGCACGCCTATAGAAGAACGCCTGCTCTTTCAGGTAAACACCCGGACAAACCAGTGACGGCGGCCAGTTCATTTCGCTTGTCTTCCGGCCACCCCATGCTCTTCTTCGTTTCTGATTGCGAAACACATATTCGATTTCTAGTTGATACAGCGGCAGAAGACAGTGTTATTCCTGCTACCACACAAGACCGCAAAATCCAGACAACTACTAACGCTCTGCAAGCAGCCAATGGAACTGCCATTACCAGCTACGGCGAGCATTCAGTAACTGTAGATTTCAGACAACGACGTAAGCTCGGATGGGTCTTTATACTTGCTAATGTTCAATATCCTATTATTGGAGCCTATTTTCTAATTTATTTCGGTCTTCTGGTGGACATGATCCACCATAAACTGTTAGACGCCACCACTGCTGAGCAGGGACTTAAACCGAAAAATATAACATTTCGGTTACGGTTATGGTTACCACTTCCTGTTGATAACGATTTAGTTTCGTTTTTTTTCGGTTTTAATTTTTACGGTTTCGGTTATCGGGTACACATTCTTAAAAACCGGTTTATTTCGGTTCTTCCCATAATTTGCCTAATTGAAATGCTAGACAGCCGTTTTATAATAAACGGTTTAAAGTAGTCCTAAGTATCCAACAACGTGAAATTCAAGGAACTTAAAAACGTCTTAATACTTCTAATTGGTCAAAAGTTGCACACGTTTCTAGCTCCAACACTTGTTCACTACATCTACTTACATTATATAGTTTGATACCCGAGCATACAAGTTACTTCCGCTACATCGCATTCTATGTACTAAAATGAAAAAAAAAAGACATCCCTACTTTGTTTTTCGGCAGCGTTTGTAAACAACCCTAAGAAAGTTCCCACTGTGTGCTGGAAGAACCATTCGCACCTTCTCTCCGCTATATTTTATTTCAACCAAGTGACATGCAGACGAGTCTTCGCCCACACTGAAGGAAGGAACAGAAATATAAACATCCTTTAGTAAAATACTGCTAGATGGAAATAAAATTGAGAGCTGGGCTAGTTGGTGAAAGTCAAACATAATGTAAATGCAATAGCTCAAAACAAAGAAGACTAAGGAGGGGAACGGAAAAATGAAAGCAGTTTACAACTCCCTGTAACGCCGAATTAGAGCGCAGCTCTTGAGAAGGGGAAGGCACGGGGGGGGGGGGGGGGGGGGGTCACGTGACCTCGAGCGGTGGGGGCAGAGAAAATTTTCCGCTAAATTTAGCGGGGAGAATTTTCCGCTAACTTTAGCGGGGAAAATTTTCCGCGAAATTTAGCGGGGAAATTTACCCATCATGTACCGCGTGGTTACGCCGACGGCGACGCTGACGCCGCTCAAGCCGGAAACGGGCGCCTAAGAGCTGCGCTCTAAAACACAGTAACAACACAGAAAGCTGTAAAATTATGTTATGTGTTGTTCGTTATTTCACTGGCCTTCGTCGTTGTGCCATGTTACATCTACGTCATGTTTTCTATTTCCAGGCAATAGACCTTTTCCGAGAAGCGTTCTGCGCACGCGCGAGCGACCGATGCCAAGCGGCGGAAGTCGGCACGAAAAATCGAGGAAATTCGGAAGGAGGCTGTGGATCAGCGAGTAGAACACGTAATTTCCGCATATATATAATTGTGTTACACAAAAAAAGAAAGTCGACGGAAAGAAAAACACGACGTTTGGGTCGTGGTTTTCTTTCCCCTCTTTAAAGTCGCTTTAGGCACGCGCCGCAGCTCAGAGAGCGACGAAACTGGTAGCGTAGCTCCAATTATCGATTGGTAGCGCAGGTAGGTCACTTCCTCGATTTTTAGTTAGTGCAGCCACCGCCTGGTGCCGTCGGTATGTGGAAAAGGTCCATTGCCTATGGTTATCGAAGCGCACGTCTCTCGCTGTCCGATTCCGTGACGCTAGAAAATGGTGCATTTATATATAATAAAAACTAAAAAGGTGCGGACGCAAAAAAATGAAAAAAATATTTGCTCTGCATCAAGGCAAATTTAAAGAAATCCAGTTAACACTACTCTTTAATTTCAATGAGTTACTGTCACTTTTGAAACGACAATCTATTTAATTGGTATCATAACCTTTACATTAAACATACGTGTGTTGAATGTAGGGCAAAGGTATATTTATTGTTTTTCTTGGTCACGGAGGGGACAACCATCCCAAAATTGCACTGGCTAAATTTCTCGTCTACAGTTAATGGCTGGGAATCGATCAGTGTTTCTTAGGACTGTCCGATGACTGACTTGCAACTCAGAAGCTTGGCGTAGAAAGGTAGAATATCTAATTGATACAATAAAATGCCATCAGCAGCCCACCCAGATTGATGCGTGAATGACAGTAGCTACAAACCGCAACAAACGGTCAACTGTAGACATAGGCACTACGTGTGCACTAACTTCGAAGCTTGTAAAACCCTGAAGTTTTAACGTACTTACCACCATGTTGTTAATGGCAAAGTGGGTGTTTGCGGCAAAATGTAGGAGGCCTTTAGAACGGTGACGGTCTCTTCAGACCGATGATGATGGTAACGAAGGTTCAGTTAGATTCTAGGTTCGTCAACGCACCCCACGACGGCGGTGTGCTTGTCGTGGTGGCGACGAAAGCCTTCTTTCGCACATGCCTCGCTTCCTCGGTCCAGGGTTTTGTCGACCCAGCCGCCTCTTCCCAGCCGGTTGACAGCGACACTCGCGACAGCCGTCACGGCTCTGATCACCATCGACTGGGCATAGCTACGAGATCCTCGGTGGCAACCGAGCCCTTGTAGCTTCCCGTTGCGAAAAAACTCTCAGTGTGAGATTCGATTAGTAGGCTTGCTAGACGGTCATCATCTCTCATCGTCTCCGTCTCTCGGCGCGCAGCTGGTCACACTGCGATCGCACGGTGCTTTTCGACAAGCGGTACTGTCGACAGAAACAGTCGTCGTGCATAGCGAAGGCAAACCGGGTGCTCGTAGAAAAACCTCATTGTACGCGTGGTCGCCGCATCGATGAGCAAAGAGCATCGCCGCCATTTCTACGTTCTAGATCCTGCCTAAAGCTGTTTCCTCTTCGTGCAATAGAAACAGAAGTTACAAGCACGAGCACATCACCCCGAACGATGCTTAAACGAACGTTAGCTTGCACTGCGCAAGCGCGCCTGCTCGACAGGGACGTTGAAAGCCCGGATCACGTTCTTGTAGCTCCTTCTCGCACTAGCTCGCACTCATAGTGAAACAGAGAGTAGGGTGTGTCGAGTAGTACCGAAGTTAATCTAGTTACGTGACTTCCGCTATGTGCTACGTAGGTCGGGCGTGGTCATACGTCACTTTGTCGTCACAGTCCGAACTCGAAGAGCGGCACTTACGGCAAACGGTTGCTTTCGTGTTTCGCGAACGTTCCCATGGGAACCACGTGGAATTATCACGCGCGCTGTGGCCAATAGGAGCGCACGGTTCGTAGGGGGGAGGAGTTTTCGAGAAACACGAACGTGACCGTTTGTGACCAGAATAGCACCCCTGGGGCCCTAATCTGCACACTTGGCGAAAAAGTCGGCGAGAAATTCGGCGGCTCTGATTGGCCGGCGCCAAGGTCAAGTGCGCCGTTGGCCAATCGCGGCCGCCAGATTTCTCGCCGTCTTTTGCGCCAAGTGTCCAGATTAGGGCCCCAGGTCTGCCGGGAGCGTTGGCGGATCAACTGCCGCCTTTCAAATTCAGTCGTCGAATCTCTGCTCAAAACTCACACCTCGTGCTCTCCGCTTCTCTTCAGCTCGCCCTTCTCCTTTTCTCCTTTTCTTCTTCTCTAACCCGTTGTCACTCCAAGAGCGTGACAAACGACGTCGCCAAGCTGAAGCTGGGACTGGTAACATTCAGTTGCGTCTGGGGTTCACGGACGATCAGTTTGCGGCGCGCGC